>OW028733.1:18820550-19233050 GCA_932294355.1 Aporophyla lueneburgensis
TGCAGTTACCTGCTTTAGTTTTAGTACCACTAAAATAAAACAATAAAACTCCGATTTAGTATAATATATTTTCTTTTATGGAGTTCTAATTATTTTATTTATGCCAGCTATTCGTTTATAATCTTTTATCGAGTTGTTTGTATTTTTATTTTTCTATTACATTTTTTTTTAATTATAGCTATTTATTATTTTTCCAAATCTTTTGTAATTTCTATGACCGCAATATAGAAATTATAAGTAATAGGTAAGTGTAGGATATGATCCGCAATCCGTATACTTCGAGTTCTTTTTTATTCAGGCGTTAATACTGTGCCAGCAAAATTAACACCTAGGTACTTTAAATGAATCATTATCCGAAAACTGAATGGTTTCTATAACAACTCGGTGTCAACAAACCGTTCTTATGTAGTATAAAAACGGAAATAATGTTGGCGATTAAACTCTACGATTTTACGTGGCTAGTACAAGCCAATTTCTTTTAGCAATACGTCACGGTGTTACTGTTGTTGACAGAATTTGAACGTAAAAGTCGAATGTCGCGCCTGAAATGTAAACGTAGGCGCAACAGACGAAATTGAAAGAGGATATTTTAAAGGAGCGCCACGCAAGCAAGCCGGGACACCGTCACTCGGCCGGGTAGCCTTGGGCGCGCCGCGTTTTGACATTACTCGAACATGAAGACGCAGACGATCCCGGTGCGCTATGACGCAACAATCCGACTCGCTTGCTTTTACGGTAAACTAGCATGCGTATTGCGTACGTTTGCTCTGGCATCGCTCGTCGGTTCATTCTGATTTTAACTCGCGAGCCGCGCGGTCGCGTCGCACTCGCTAAATATAAAGCACGTGGCCCAGTGCTTCAGTGGTTTCGCTATAACCTACAACCCGCTGCTCAGCTGCCGGCACAGACATAGACAGAGGTAAGTGCCGTGTATACGTTGTATCAATCAAAACCGTAACGCGATGCTTTGATCGTGGTGACGCGTTTTTATATTCCAAGTATTCGAGTAAAATATGTACAAGAGCTTTTTTATCGTCACATATGGGTGCGATATACAATTTTGAATGACACTTAATTTTTTGTTAGGAATTTCAACACTGTTTAATTTTAGCATTCGTGTTATTTCATTCGGTACCTGTAACAGAATTGGCGGGGACGCGTCAGCAATGGGTAGCATCTGGTTGTAACTGAGTAAACCGTTGCATTATCCTGGTATTAATAGCGAAAAAAAACGTCAACAAAAAAATTCAACATTAAACGCGTGTCAAAAAATGTAAATAAAAGTATATTGTGTTCGTACGTTATCTGTTCTAAATTCTTATCTCTGCATTAAATCACTGTGTCAATATTCGGGGTAATAACGCTTACAAAAGGCGCGAACGAGCATTGTTGACGAGCGTCAAACAAACTTCATTGAGATTAACTTGACATTCAAAGTAGAGTACAGCCAACCGGTTGGCAGCGTGTGGCAGGCGCGCAGGCGGGCAGCGCGCTCGGCAGCAGACGGGCCGAGCCCACATCTGTCTGCAGTTCCGCGACACAAATATGCACGTTTACGAGCTTACTTGCAGCTGGCTGTTCCTTGACATTAATATTATAAACCTATTTAATCTCTTACATAACTGTTCCACCCGCCACCTGTATGTTTTCATTCAAGATACTTTTATGAACTTATCTTTTTACTTTATACATTTTATTTTATTTTTTTGTCCAGAAAAATTTATGTCGGTTAACCATTTTTAAAGTCTAGACGGAAAAAAACATAATTTGGTAATTTAATAAAATACTTCGCTGCTACAATTTTTCATATTAAATGTTACCGCGAAATTTGTATAAAGGTAAACTAAGTTCATTGTATTTGTTAAACAAAATTACTTTATGTGGAGCAACGTCAAAGCTGACTAGTAATAATTGTAATGTCGTCCAATGTCGTAGATGCCTATAGCTCTTAAGAAAGCCGTTTATTCAGCTGTTTACAGCGACCCACTGGCACGATCCGTATTATTAAAATCTACAATAACTTTACGAACTTACTAGGTATTATTATTGGTTCTCACTAACATATGTGTAGGCACAAAATTACAAAATTCACCCTGTATTTTGTAGACAATTTTAATCCATTATATATTAAAATTTTATCCACGTGTGAAATATAATAATTACGCATCATAATTATTAGTTTTTACTTATTTATTTTGTAACAAATTATAACATCCGTAATCTAGAGTAAATTCTACTTTTGTCAACGCAAAATGCAATCTAACGTTATCCATATTTTTTGTATGATATCTAGTTACCAATAATAATAACCACAAAACTCGGCAACACTACTCGTTGCAATATTGCAATATTTACTTTTTACACCTTAAACTTTCTAAACAAAACTAATTCAATAAGTTCGACAAAATTAATGAATGTAGGTATGTAGTACGGACCTACTTACCTAAAGTTTGCACTCTGTAGCTAGGGAGGTCGTTGGTCTTGGCACAGTACCTACTCGGTCAACTGATTACCTGTCATGGCGTATATACTTTCATTTGTCTACGTTTCACTGTACTAACAAACCAGATCGAACCGGATAAAAGCGGCGCGGCGTTATCAAAAAAATAAACGTTGTTTTACTCTGTAGGTGTAACGGTGAATACATTAGTTAACTTTTTATAAGCGGCAATTAATCCACGTTGTAAGTAATGTTAGTAGTATACAGAATGTAATATAATATTATCTTTATATTATATCATTACCCTCCTCTTCTGCCTTTATCCCACTTTATTTGCGGTCTTTTTCTTCGAAAATTCTTTATTAGTCGTCATCGCAGGAGTCACTAAATTTCTAGCGAAATCTTCTTTCACACAGTTCATACATCGTTTCAAAAGCGAGTTATGAGTCCTTTGTTACTTGATTTTTTAATAAATAATAATAAAAAATAATAATAAAAAAGCAAAACAATCCTCACGTCGTTTTCCACATACCTCTAAATTCAATGCCCATACATCATCATCATCTGCCTAGCCTTTTCCGAATTATATTGAGTTCGTCTTCCAGTCCAATCGGATGAAGTTTACATGGAACCAGTATTTTATATGGAAAAACTGCCTATCTGCCCTTTACAACCCAATTACTAGATAATACGATACCCCTTGGTAAGACTGGTTGTCAGATTTCTGACGTACCGTAAGTCCGTGGACGCGTCCACGGACGTAATAAGATCGTGGCAGGATTTTGTTTGCGCACTAGATCACGCACGATTCTATGCACTGCGTAGCGTCAAAAGTTGAAAGAACAATAAACTGTTAGATTATTGACGTGCTAGGATACACTCTGTTCAATTCTCAATGCTCGGACAACACCGAGACTTGAACATCTAGTAAAGAAAATAAAAAATATCCCGCCGCGATTTTATAACATCCGGAGGTACGTCAACTGTCAAAGATCCACAGATGACAGTCAGAACCAACGGTTTTACACGATCGATCAATCCATTTGGCTGTTATTGCTTAGACCCCCCTCATCCGCCAGGGTCGCGAGATTGTTCGAAAGAGACACCGTGACCCTGGCATATGGGCAACTGAAGGAACACGGGTGGGTTTTAGTCAGTAAAAGTCTGACACGCTCTCCCGCTCCGCCCAAGAGCGGGATAAGCCATTTGATGATTTTCTATCCAAAAAAAAACCCCCTCATGCTCATACACCATGACAATCGATTTCCACGAGTGTGTTGGTTACTAATGTATTGTTAAATTATAATATGTATTCGCATTACAACAGTTTTTTTTCATCTCAGAGCATTTTAGTTACAAAATACCACGTGCTCGGTAGCCCAAAATTGTCTCAAAAGTACTTTTCAACTCCATTTCTAAAGCTATGCTTGTTCGTAGTCTAATTTTTTATTTCTGTAACATCATCCTGTACAATGCTCTTTACAATCTGACTTAGCATTCCCGTTATATTCACGTGCTTAGACAGAAAATAAACGAATAAACAAGTTATTGCTGTTTCGCTTATTTTTTTGTATAGCTTAGCAGTTACAAAAATTGCTGCCAAAGTAGGTATTAGTAACCTGCTCTGTGGCTTCAAGTTTGTACCTAATATTTTTTTTTTAAATAATATTCCACGACTATCACACAACGCCATCTAGTCCCAAGTTAAGCAGAGCTTGTGTTATGGGTACTAGACAACTGATAAACATACTTATATATTTCTAAATACATACATATTATAGATAAATTACACCCAGACACAGAACAAATGATCGTGCTCATCACACAAACATTTGTCCTGGGTGGGAATCGAACCCACGACCTCCGGCATAGCAGTCAGGGTCACTAACCACTAGACCAACAGGCCTGTCATTCAATTATCATTATTTATCATAGTGGATAAGGAATTATTAGGTACAATACAAAACCTAGTATCTTTGAAACATAGATATCTACAGACAAATAATGTCATCATAACATAATCATCAGCCTATATGTTTCCCACTGCTGGGACACAGGCGTCCTCTCGGTGAGAGGGAGTGGGCCGTAATATACCACGCGGGCCCAGTGTGGTTGGTAGATGTCACATGTTTTTGATTGTTTGGTTCTAGGACATGCCGGTTTCCTCACGATGTTTTCCTTCACCGTTATGAGTCGTCAAATAATGTAAATCCGAGTAAAATATTATTAAGATTACCTAAATCTCTGGGAGTCACCCATCATACCTAATCAATTAATTATTTTAGAGTTACTAGCGAGCTAACTTCATTTACAATTAAAATAGCTGCCATACTATTAAAATCTGTTGGATAAGATCTTGGGTTTAAAACCCGCTATTGTATAATAACATCCACAAATCTTTAGATAAATGTTTCTAATTACCTTTAATAAGTAATGTAAAACATTAAAGTATCAAAGCGGTATCAAGGACCCCGTAGCCTTTTTGGGATTTTTTATTTGGGAATAATATCTCGCCGGTTAACCTAGAAGGTTGTTGGCTACTTAACCGGACTTGCCTGTAACTACCTTAATAAGTTAAGGCCCTAAAAAAGGCTTAAAAAACTTAAAATAAACGACTACACGCTAAGCCCACCCTCTTTTGCGGGTATATATACGGGCCTCGGCTTAAGGCGTCACTGCAAGAGGCAGTAAGGGACGAGCTGGGTCAGAATGAGCTCCAGAGGACCTAGTGTGAGTTTCTAGTAACCATCTCGAATTTACGGTCGCGTTTGTCGCTCCGATTGGCCCTGGGTGGGTGAAGGTCCAATCGGAGCGCCGAACGTGGTTAATGCATTAAGTCGAGATGGTTCATAGAAATTCACACGAGGTCCTCTATTATTGGGGCCGTCCATTAATCACGTGAGGCTCGAAGGGGGGGGGGGGGGTCCATTAAAAATCACGGAATATCACAAGAGGGGAGGGGGTGTGGTAATATATCACGTGTATTTATTTTTTCGTCAAACGCGTACAAAATCGAAATCGGCTTGTAGTGAAATTTATAAATATTTAAAAAAAAAATAAGATGCTTTGTAGACCGTACTAAAAAATACATGTAATATGGATGGGTACACGTGATATTTGTAGTCCTAAACCTCACCATGGGGGAAGGGGGATTAAAAAATGCCAAAAAAACATCACGTGATTAATGGACGGCCCCATTGATGGAATTTTAAATTGAACTTTAGGCTCATAAGACTGTGTACATTTTAGGCAACAGACACTGATACGGACCACCCAATAACTTGTGTAGGCAGTGTAAGATGAGATCAAAACAATAATGCAGATAGATCTGATGCTAAGTGCAACTTTCATCCAAGAATCCACTTTAGGACGTACGTACTCGTACATTCACAATAATGCCACGTTGGTCTAAGTTCGGAAATGCGTCTGCTATTCGAAATTCGATCCCTAAGTCGAGAAAATTCTCTTGAATATTTTCATTAGGAATTGTTCAGAACAGGAGCCCGGTGTCCGAGCCCGATTAATTGGCGTTAGGGACTTGACAGACACTCTGTCGTCCACTTCGTCGAATACGAGGGTAATGTTATAGGTATTAAAATTCCCTACATAGTTGTTCCATGTATGTTTTAATAGCTTCTGCAACTCCATGTTTAGTAGCGGATATGTACGGACTAATATGATTGATTGATATGTCCCAAATAAGTAGACAGTTTGCATGCGCTTGCGGCGCAATATCATACCACCTTGTATCAGAAATTTACATCTAATCATTCTGAATTTGCAACCATGATATTATATTTTGAGATAAGATGTGGTGGCATCGTGGCTGTCATCTCTCAAGAGTAATATTCTTGTTGTACCTACTCTAAATGCCGACGAAAACAAGGTTCTTAAAATGCTATACAACGTGTAACATAATTAACGCAACACCTCATAAACCCCAATGAGTTGAAAGCCCAATAAAATGAACAAAACATTTTTTTTTTATATTAACCGTTTTTTTTTAAATAACTTCATATCGACCCTACTGTTACTTCACGCATTTAAAATTTAGCCTTAATACCTTGAGCTAAGATTGAATTTTATTTGGCTCAATCTGCAGTAGATTTTGACGAATCAAATTCTATCGGACAGACCCATATCTTGGTTGACAGATAGAGTAGACTCTTAGTTCCATTAATTTATTATCATCAGAAGGACAATTCTCTCAGTTAAAAACGTTCAAAATCTAGTCGCGGTCTTATCTCGGTGTCAACCAAATGTCAAAATTGTATAGGAGCTCGAGGTATTTTTGAGATCAAACTGTGAGCGTTCTTAAAATTACGAGAATTGCCTTTAAATCAGAACCAATTTTTTTAACCAAGTAACAAAAGTTCGTTTAAAAGATTATAATTTAAGTGCACGCACGACCCATTAACCGTGCCTGCATCGCTGTTAGACCCTACACCGCTACCTGCATTCTTTGCAATAAAAAGCAATGCATCAGTTACAAGCAGTAATGTGAATCGTCACGGTTCCAAGAAAGGTACACGAAAACCCTAAATTATTGTTATTAATTATAAAAGTATTGAAAAACATGATTTATTGCGATACTTGATTTGTTTGCATGAATTCACAGCTCGAAATATCTAATTACGTAACGCACTATGAATAAGAATCTGAATCGTTTTAAAGACTATTTCTAAGGTTGGACTTTAATCCTATTCAGTAACTTGACAGTTTAACGAAAAATCATGATACCATACTAAAACGAATAGTGTTAGGGTAGTGAACGATTTCGCGTAAAGAATGAATGATAAAAATCGTTTTAATTAAATAAAACTTTATAAAATAGTTTTTCGGATGTGGAATATAAGAATAATTAATAATTTTTAATAACAGTTATTTCCTTATTTATGTTCTTCTGATAGAAACACAACTAAATATCAAAATCATGTCATTTCCCTTTTTTTCTATAGTAATTTAATTTCATCTGGAAGCCATAGACGATGTAAATTTCGATATAGTACATATCGAGTTTTAAGACATGTTATTAAATCTATACTAATATTATAAAGCTAAGAGTTTGTTTGGTTGAACGCGGTAATCTCAGGAACTACAGGTCCGAATTGAAAAATATTTTTGTGTTGGGTAGCCTATTTATTGAGAAAGGCTATAGGTTATATAACATCACGCTACAATCAAAAGGAGGGAAGCAGCAATGAAAAATAAGTCTAGGTATAATCCATTGCCATATGTTCGAAAAAAAATGTCTGCTCAATAACGTAAAAACGCAGTGAATGATGTCAAAATGACAAAATTAAACCGATTCCTACTGATTAATATAATAAGTTACGCAATTACCTAGCAGATAACTAGTAGGACGTAAGTACATTAATTTGTAAAGTATGTAATTATTACATATTTCCGTGTAGTAAAGCTAAGTTATCCGTGACCAATCACACGCCTGCACATAATATCACAATAATTATTTTCTTGCGTTATTAACTTCGAGAAATGTCGAACATTGCACATACACTCACTCACTCTAAAGTAAGTGGGACCTACTCCGGAGCCCTCACCACTGCTGCGCACTCACAATATTGCCCCTGACCTGAGGGTTAATTGTGTAACACAATATGGATCACTTTCATCTTGGCAGATCAACATCTTTCATTACGTTATTTACGTTGTTGAGCAAACAGTTTCTCGAACATATAACGCAATGGATAAGAAATAATTTAAAAAAATGGAACACAATTAGGGTGCACAATTACTCCGCTGATTGATTCTTGGGCATCGTCAAGTTCATATTAATTAAAAATATTGACGAGATTTTCCGTCGCTTGCCCCGATGTTTGTTTTAAAGTTAAATCATTGCAAATTGGTATCCATTAACCATTGCTTACCATTTTTTTTTTCAATGTCATTCTTAATCGATATCAATTATCGAATCAGGGGTCAATTGATCGAATGATTCGGTTGGTTGGATTGGTGAAAGCATTTAGATTATTAATCTATAAATAATATACTATCAAATGAGAAACAGACTGACTGATATATCAACGCACAGGCGAAACTACTAGGACTAGGAACGTAGAATTTTGCATACGGGTTCGTTCTTTAATGTAATGAAGCAATAAGAAGGGGTTTTTGGAAAATCGACCTTAAAAGGTGTAAAAAGGTATATTTCGCTTGCGTAAATATCATAGTCAAAGTTAACAAAGTTGAAACTAAGCAAGAAAACTTACCTATAAATCACTCAGTCTGTATTTAAAAGGGAATTAAAGTGTAGGGGAAAATACGTAATCTACGCGGACGAAGTTGCGAACGAAGTGCTAGTTTGAGATAAATGAAAAAACAGACGGCCCTGAAATACAGATGACAATCGCGATTAGAAAATCTTTAGTAGATAGTAGTTACTGGAATGATAATAAATGTATTTTGGAGTTCTTATCAGAGACACGTTTGCAAAAAAGTCCTCGCGAGCCATATAAATAGTTAGGTATATTCTTTTTGCTAATTGCTCACAGAGCTATAGAAACTAATAGAAAGACAGACAGACAAGCTGACCTACTTAGCAAAGCGTAGGCTGACATCACGCATTTAAAATATACAAGGTGGGCGACATACACTTCATTAGTGCTTCAATAACTTTCTAGTCCTTGTACAATTTGTTAAAAGAACTGTAGTCGTTTAAAACAAAACGGAAATGATGTACCATCTTATACCTGTACCTACATTTTTGGCAAATAAATATGGATCTGAATCTGTAGCGTAGCGTTCGACGCGACGTAGCGCTTGGCGTAGCGTTCGGCGTAGCGTTCGGCGTAGCATTCGGCGTAGCGTCTGTCGTAGCGTTCGTCGTAGCGTTCGCCGTAAGCATTTACACAGTATTCTCAGCGGCCATTTAAGCAATATATCCCTCAGATTGTCAAGTCCATTAAGGTCTTAATTGACAATCGTCAGATCGCTTTTATCTGAAGAATAAACACAACTGCGACATATATTCTGTACAAAAAAAAATACCACTAGGATATTTTACCCTTCAGTTACCAGCTAACTAAAATGAAAAAGAGAGTTTCGTGTCGCAAAAATAATTTCAAAGATATGATTGCTATGGGTCGATACACAAATTGCAGTGCTAACAACGACAAGCCTGTATTGTTGGCTGAGTCATGCACCTGCAAGCTGACCCAGTAACCTCCCTTCAACTGAACGCCATAAATATTAAAGTGAATAGTGGTTGGAAACAATAATGATGGGTCAGCTTGAAATTACCATCGTTTGAACTAGTTAAGTTTTTACTTTACTGGGGTTTCGAAGGTTATACTTGTTCGATCGACCGGCAACTCTATATGTACCTGATTCATAGTTTCGTTTGATTGGTATGTGAAGTTACCAAGTTTTCAATACTAGCTTTTATTACTGAGTCAGTTAGCTTGTTTCTCTGAATTATTTTTTCATGCTTGCGGAGTTAACCCATATGTAACTGATGCACTGTTATTTTACCCTAAAAATGTATTAATTGTTAATGAATCTATTAAACTTTGCCCTCCTCCATATAAACTTTACTGTGGCAAATTTCCTACTCCTCCGACCTCGTAATTTTCTTAAAAAGTGGTGCAAAGTTTTTGCTTCACGTATTAATAAGTAGATAAATTTTATAAACCTGTGTGTGTCAGTCATATTACCTACCTTCACTTGTCATATTCAATTCTTATCACTATCCTTTCCTGAAACTTCTTTTCAGACAATATTTAATTTGCCGTTATCCATCAATCTTTGAGCCTATAAAGTATTATAAATAAATATGACCATGACTGTAAACACTCGATTGTCTTGTTGTGATTTGTAATTATCTTGTTTATTTATTCATTAAGCCGTGGGGAAAGTTTTGAGTATAAATGTAGATGGCTATAAGAGTAGGGGAAGTCGAGAAAAGTGAGATGTAGGCAATGTGTGAATCTTTCACATAGTTCATCAATCGTTTCTTTGGTCTAGGATTTAGTTAGAAAACACTACTATTTCAAATAACATATTTTCTCTTCATAAATAATGTAATCATATTACTTGATGGCCGGTTGATGGCAATAGGCTCGCCCTCTATTACATGGGACTTAAATATAACTAGCGACATAGGGGTGTAGGTACAGCTCTGCCCAACTCTTCGGATAAACAAAGTGTGATGTAACTAATTCTAAAAATTATTTGACACCAGTTTGTGAGAGACTGGTGTCTGCACTAGATATACTTATCTGTATAGCAGATCACTAAGGTCCCACCCCACCACGCGGTACGTAACATTACTTTGTTTGTGAATAAATGTTAAATTTGTTTAGAGAAGTATGGTAAGAGACTAGTTGTTGCACAAACCCCCAAAAAATTGGGTAAGGGCAAGAGAGTCATGCTGATGTAGTTTGCTCATAGGATATCTTTCTTTGATAGTGTTTATGTTTGGTTGCTACTTCACACTATTAAGGGCCGATTTTTCAATCCTCAGATAAAAGTACTAATAGCTACCTAAAGAATAAAGTTATTAGACTCTTTATTCGTCTGATAAGTGGTCGTCAGTATTTCAATCGTTATTTTATTTAGGAATAACTATCTGACCGAATATCACATCTGTGAATACGCTAACTTCAGGGACGTGAAACAAATATACAGAATAAACCAATGTTAGAACGGGACGGACTATTTCATTGTTTACTGTCAATGTTGTAAAAAATCTGCGGCAGCCAGATGTCCCTTTTTTTACGTTGAGAGGTTGTTTTTTTGGTTGTGTGGTATTTTTATTTTTAATTCCGTGATTTCTTATTGTATTAAAATAATCATGGAAAGCAAAACTGAATCCCACACTTTAAAGTGTTCGACACTTGTTTTTCGTTTTCGTTCATAGTCTTTCTTTATTTTCATTCATATACTTATATTTATTAATTATGACTTCATCCTCACTTGCCGTTTCGCCAATACTATAGCAAACATCCATTTTCATTAAGTACACTTTTAAAAAACAAAAACTAACCTCAAGTTTGGTAACGCCAACGTCGTTTATCAATGGAACAAGCGGTTATCTGGCCGTCAAAGAGCCAAATAGATTTATTCCTCCGTTAAGGGAATTATTCGACCAATAAAGCCTATTTGACGATTGAACAACACAGCTTTTAACTATCTATTGAACAAACCCTATCCGTCTGTTTATCTGAGGATTGTAAAATCGGCCCTAAATAAACAATTAGCAGCTCAAGTGTTGCACTCCAAACTGATCCTTATACGTAAATAAGTGGTAATTAAAGGTACAAAAGTCCTTTAAACGGTCAACGCCTCCACAAAAGCACACACTTCTTATCTCAAGTTTATTTAAGTTTGTATTACTGTACTGTTTGTATTTAATTGACAGTATTAATTTCTAGAAATGAAAATATATCTATGAGTAATAAGAACATTGTTTGCGTGGAAATACAATGGTTTTTGAATAACCTAGGTACCTCTGTTGTAATAGAAGAATTATTTCTTGCATTCTTATTAGCTAGCGAAGCAAGTAGTTGTATTTAAATATGTTTGATGGCTCGGATTAGCTTTCAACGCCTTAGCCAATAAATCGAAACTACGAGTAAGTGAAAGGTTGTAAGTCAGGAAATGCTAGCGGAAACTTCAATTCAAAAATTACATCTTGTGAGGTGGTACATATTATCGACTTAAGCGTAATAAGGAAGTGTAGAGAATATTTGCCGTTAACAAGTAATTGTTCTATAATCTATACTTAACTAGTAAATTGGAGAAGTGTCCAATTCGAGCGGAAGACCACGAAGAAATCAGTGGGTGGTCGCTTAAATCATTATTCAGGATTCATAAGTTAGTTCACTTGCAAAGTCTGCCGACATTTTAATAAAATCGAATGCTTTTTTGTCTACCTTGGTGGTGTATTGTTCGGGCAAAAGGGTACCTACTTATTGAATTTTCATAGTTGTAATTTCTCTGTAACAAACCAAAGCTTAATGACAATTGTCGGCTTTCCTTCTACAACATGTGGCATTAATATTACTGGCGGTAAGTTTGTTATGCACTTCTGCCTGCTCCTTTGAGAAAAATAGGCATGGATAGACGATTAAATCATCATTCTGGAACCCTTTAAGCTGGTTCACTTGCGACATCTGAGGACATTTTATAATCTAAAGCTTGTTTGACGGCCTAATTATGGGGTTTTTATATTTGAGAATTGGAATTTTTGAAATCAAAACAAAATATTTTTATTTCACATAAACCCATGGGCACTTACTTTCAGAAACTAGGTGCATGGTTCCAAATTGTTGATTCCTATGGAGAAGAGCCGGAAAGAAACTTCATGGTTACTCTTTTAAAAATAATTGGCTTTTACAATGATTTCAAATTACAGTGTTGACTGTCAATAAGTACCAGGTACTTAATAAAATGGAAAATTGCCTAAATTGTTCTATAACAAAACTGAGTCTAATGGGAATTGTCTGCTTACCGCCTATTATATGTGGCGTAAACATAACTAGCGAAAAGTGGGTTGTTCACTTTAGCCTGCCCCATTGAGGGAAAAGGCGTGATATATATGTTTTATGCTCTTTGATCGAATAATAAATTCTCAAACACGTTTACTTTATATCCATGAAATCGTCAAATCATGCATAGACGCATCAATTTGAAAGAACACAATCTTGGTGACGCGTCTTTACGAAGGTTGAAAATTCTAATTTAGTTACAGTAATGCTTACAAATTGTTACGTAGGTACAATTGTAATTTCAGTTCTTTTATGAACTACGGATAAAGACACGAAACAAATGGACTAAGTACATAAATATGATGAACTAACCCTTCCTTACTTCGCACGGTTTTTTATGACTTGACAAAACATTGAGATTTATCTAATATTAAACTAAACTATACATATTATAAAACAAAGTCCCTACGAGTAGAGAATTCATTCCGGAAGGTTTATTTATATAAACACCTACTTATAATATTATGAATGACAAGTTTGGCTGTTTGGATGTATGGATCAAAAACGACTGAAAGAGTTTTGATGAAATTTGGCACAGATAGATTATAACCTGGAATACCATTTAGGATACTTAGTATCCCTGTAGTAGATTCCCGTGGCATAAGTTTAAACGTCTACGCTGGCAAAACCGCTAGGAAAAACTAGTAGTAACATCACTCAATCCCGTACGTTATTTAGAAGAACAACGAGTCACATAGACAGACACAAAAACTCAGTTATGTACTATGTAAAGATGAGATACATTTCGTAGATGAAAGTACCTACTTGAACTATAATTATATAGCTTTTGCCCGCAGCTTCGCTCGCGTTAAAATACCAATAAATATAGTTTTTTTTTTGTCTATAAAAATGTTGTGCATATTATTGCAGCCATGTTATTGAGTCCATAACAGTTGTCTTATAAAAAAAAAATAACTAGTAGGTACCAGCTGATTACATTATTATGCGCCTTGTTTTGTTTAACATTAATTTATTTCGTTTTCTGATTACCATAAATACCACTTATACAATCCCTAGTCAAAGGTATAATTGTCCACAAAATGTAGAATAAGTATGTCTAGTTGACTGTTCTTTATTTCTTTACTTATGCATATTATGAAGTTATTTACTCATTCTCTTGAATAATTAGTAGTTAAGTGAAACCATTTCAAATGTTTTGTGTCGCTATACGTATATATCGCTATCATTATTTTATTTACAACTCACAGCTAACGAAGAAGGATATAGTTGATCAAATTAATAGCTATCGAATGGAAAATCCGAGTGGGTTTCTGTTTTATTTTTACAAATTAATATTCAGTACCTATATAATTATTTACTTGTACATACCTAGAATGTCACGCTTGTGTGTTTAGATAAAGTGTTCGCCTGTGTTTTAAGTATTTTGCATAATTATTTATGTAGGTGTCTTCAATAGCATCATCGCTAAAATGAATCGCGTGACTAGTACAACTCTGATAAATTGAAATGACTTATAGATACCTAATAAAAAATCTAAATGTCATGGTTATAGGTACCGGTAAACTGTTATCTGATAAGAATTTCCATATGTTCCGGTATGCATGTCATGTGGTTTACATTATCTTTTCCCGATACATGAAATATTTTTCAAAGTCATTTATGTTCAGTGTACCTACTTTGAATTTTTAAAATAAGCACCTAGTATTAAAAATATGTTTTCTAGACTTCCTCTTAGTTATACCGTCGCGACCGGATTCTTTTGAACACTGGGTCTTCTACGCACTGCTTAGCGTCGATAGTTGAAAACCAAACATCCAACAACCCACATGGTCTTTACATGATCTAACCAAGATTATGTCTGGACTTTAAAAGAGACTGTGACCTCAAATCAAATCATCTGTGTAGATTCTCAAAGTTCGGTCCTCACTCGTGGGTTGATAATTCAGTGAGCGAAACATTCCCTGATATTATTGCGGCAAATTTTTCACTGAGTTTTTTTTTTTGTGTGTGGGAAATCTCAAATGAAGTCTACCGCTCTAGGGTGGACCGGGAGGGCGTGTCAATCTTTTGTCACAGTGCCACGGTGTTTCTTTCGAACAATTCTCGCGACCCTGGCAGGTAGCACTGCGACTTCAAAATCAAACAGTGTGTTTTAAAGCGCTGGGATGCACCCTGTTGGATTCTAAATGCTCTGCTCAACACCGAGAGTTGAAAATTTAGTGCGCGATAAAATACCGTCGCGATACTTTTACGTCCGAGACAACTTGATCTTAATTGGTGACTTCACAAACGTGATAGGTAGATATCAGCATCAGTAATAAGGGATCGTTAATTCGATATGCGTATTTTTATTGCTATGCCGTACTTGGAGGTGACATTCATAATTGTAACTTTAATTGACCAGTTTAAAAATGGCGCAGGCGCACCAAGTAACACAGCTTACGTTTCTTGTCACGATATAGGTACATAATAATCAGTAGCTAATATATATCAAACGTGGTGCTGGAGAAGGATGCTTAGCGTAACCTGAACAAAGTTTCGAACCAGCATTTCAATCTGCCAAGAACTAGGCATCAAACAGCGTCTTTCTTCCATCGTCTAAAGTCGTATTTTCGGTTTCTTTGGACATATCACACGCCGAGACGACACATCGCTGGAACGACTTGTTATGCAGGAAAAGTTGAAGGTACAAGAGCTCACGGCAGGTCGCCCATGCGTTGGACCTATCAGGTCAAAACTGCACTTAATGGGTAACTCCACGAATATACGAGAAAGGCAGCAGTACGAGAATGGCGACGGATTGTGAAGCTCGCCACCACATCAGATGTGACGACCACGACCACTCTGCCAAGAGTGTACGACGAAGAAAAAGAATATGTATCAATAACGTCAAAGAAATCCAATCAAAACGCAAAAGAGATGAAATTCTGTTCTAAAAATAAAAGGAATTTACCTCGAACAAAGTGGTATGTTCCTCAAGGCTCGTTTTAAGTCCTTTGTTACAGCTGTGATACATATTATTATGTTTGTAATAACTCACTTGTGCACCAGTCGTGTGCAGGACACATTAAGACGCAAATATATTTAAGTGGCTTCTTACTGCAGTAATAAACACAGGTCAAGGACAATGATTATGCTCAAATACTCTCGATAACTGTCTCAATTAGTACTGATCGAGATTCCGGGGATATTCCGAATGTAAATAAGGACTTTATTCCGAGCCCTTCAAACTTAACAAAGATTGCGGACTACCTACCAATGCCTAACTCGTATAATCAGCCTAAAATGTTCCCACTGCTGGGACACAAGGAGAGGAGTGGGCCATAATCCACCACATGAGCCTAGTGCGGGTTGGTAGATTAGATGTCACATGTCTCTAATTTTTTTTAAATTTTCCACCATGAATCTATGAGTCAAACCGGTAGAATTAGCAAAAATACTTTTTTTTTTAAATAAGTCATTGAGCTACAGTTTGCACTAGGTGCAGGAATTATTTAAGACTAGAACTTCCCCTGCGACTTCGTCCGTGTTACAACGGAATAATGTAGCTTTCCTTAAGTGAAAGATTATTTTTTTATTGTTTAAGTAGTTCTGGAAGAACTTAATAGTAAAAATCGTTTATTTCAACAAAATTAATTTTTTGAGGTAGCGTTGGTCGCAAGCTAGGCACAGCCTGTATCTTGGGCACCATTATACATAAAACAGGGGATAACTTAGGGGAAGCCTTTGCCCAGCAGTTGGAGAATAAAGGCTAAACAAAAAAAGTAGATTTTTAATTTATCCATTATTTGAATAGTTTTACAAAGCCAGCGGCGAGGCGTAAATTTTTCTAAAAGAGAAGCCGAAGCGAAGTCGGCCTTAACTTACTGACTCATCAATAAAGAATACTTACTATCATTCTAAAATTCGTAATTAATATAGGAATTAAATTAAACAGATGAAAACGAATAAATTATGCAATATTCCTCTATCTCGTTCTCGCTGACGCATTTTTCTATACCTGTCTCTGTCATAACCCGTTGTACAGCGGCTTGCTCTCGTACATATCAAGCGGTGCCACGTGACCTAAAGTGACATCATTACGGGATCGCTGTTGTATGAATTTTTAGTTCCCGATTATGACGTTTTGGCGCCGGGTTAATTTAGAACATTTCTCTTTTTAACCGACGAAAAAAAAAGGAGGAGGTTATCAATTCGACGCGTATATATTTTTTTTTTTTTTATATGTATGACCACGCATAACTTTGTACATGGTAAGACGATTGTGATAATTCTTTTTTTATTGGAAAGGGTATACTCCCAAGGTGGTCCCATATAAATTTGGAAAACATAATCGAACCCTAAGGGTCGGAAAACAGGGGATGATTGATTGTTCACTCACTGATTGTAATGTATAACCACGCATAACTTTATACAGAGTAGTCCGATTTTGATAATTCTTTTTTTATTGGATGGGGTAAACCTTGCCAAGTATTATTAGTACATTCAAGCCACAAAAAAATATTAAATAAAAACTTTTTAACAAAAAATTAAACCGCCGAAAAAACTGAAAAGCATAAAATAATAAACCTTAAAATTTTGAGTCGGCGCTGAAAAATCAATGAACAAAGATCACTCAAAGCGCCGACTCATAATTTTAAGGTTTATTATTTTATGCTTTTCAGTTTTTTCGGCGGTTTAATTTTTTGTTAAAAAGTTTTTGTTGTAATAAGAAGGTATAAATAACCTTTTTTGTTGTTTGAATGTTATGGTGAATTAAATACCCGTAGTGTAACTATATTTATTGACAATAGTAGCCACTATTAACATACTATTGTATTTTTAATAGTGATAGAGTTACCAATGCGAATCCCCGAAGGCAAGCCGGTAGGAATCGTGTTATATGGTGCCTTCGCCACTGTTACAAACAATCAAATATTTCCTCTTTATAATATTAGCTTAGACGAAATAGAAACATTACGTTGCAGTACGTCAGTCCACACATCGTAGAATGTTACATCGACGTGCTCAATGTCGTACATGCATTCGGTTGTTTTGGCAAAGCGCCCGATACGATATTAATTTCAAAAACAAACTTTCTTTGTCTTATCTTGCACATTGTCTATGCTCCATTCATGCCCTCGGACTAAAGTACGAGTCGCTAAACGTCTTATTGTGAAAATATGAAAAACGCTTCAGGAATCTTTAGACCTGCGTCATTTTTTATAGTAGCAGTAACTGCGTAGCGCCTACATTTCTCTGGCATTTCTCTGGCTTTTATTTGGCAACAGAGATTCTTTTATTCAGACGCAATTAAATTCTTAAGAGTCTAATGAACCATCTGGGTTTTTATCCTGATTATATAAATAACAAACAATATAAATAAATATTGCAAACCTGTGCATATTGAAGTTGAATTTCTCTCTTTTAATTTGGCAACAGAGATTGTTTTATTCAGACGCAATTAAATTCTCAAGGGTCTGATGAACCATCTGGGTTTTTGTCCTGATCATACAAATAAATAACAATAAAAATAAATATATACTTCATAGCTGTAGCGCTTTCATATTGAAGTTGAATTTCTCTGTTTTAATTTGGCAACAGAGATTGTTTTATTCAGACACGATTAAATTCTCATAGGTCGAATGAACCATGTAGATTTTTGTCCTAGTCATATAAATAAATTTTGCAAACCTACAAAGAGGTTTCTACATACATAAACATATTTTTGAGATCATTGTCATATAGCCTTTTCCCAAACTCAAACTATTTATTTCAAATAAACCAATTACTTACATGCACTTATGATCAGACATAAAGATAAAGCTAGTTGCCCATATCAAAGCTTGTTATGGAAAAAAACGGACAAGAAACTCCAAGAACACTCTTTAAACTTAAAAAATATTAGAAAAGTATTGGGAATTTTGAGGTCGGCCAGACTAATCGAATCTTATATCTTTAAACGAGCAATTCTTGTATATATATAAATGATAAATGACTTTATTTTTGCAAGTAGGTTTGTACAAACACTTTTACACGTCAATCAATTTGTTTTTAAACTAGATGAGGTCGGCATTTCCTATCTGACTACTCTGAGAAGAAACGCCGAAACAAACATTTCATATATTATCATCATTATATATATATAATCTGAATCTCGGAAACGGCTCCAACGATTTTCATGAAATTTAGTATACAGGGGGTTTCGGGGACGATAAATCAATCTAGCTAGGAATCATTTTTATAAAACGTCGTTTTATTCGTGTTTTCAATAATCAACTTTATCGGTAATCAACTTGAACATAAACTTATTATTTTAAACACAATTTACCAAAAAATACCGAGCAAAGCTCGGTCAACCAGATATTGACAATTTAATCTACGAATTATAATATATCTTACCCAACTTGATTTATTGCATAAAAGCTACCGAAATTTATTTTGAAAAATGATATCCTGAACCACTCTTCTGCGGAACTTCGGTCAACTTAACCTACGTTGACCGAAGGTTCTGCAAAGACGCAAGGACGTCACTGTGTTGACAGATCGCCATCAACGAGCACGCGAGTAAAGTAATAATATTTATATTAGCGCTCGGTTGATCGTCCTAGAGATTACGACGTCAATGGCTAAGAGGAAAGAAAGAGAGATACAGATACAAAGATAACAAAAACAACCACACTGGGCCCGCGTGGTGGATTATTGCCCACTCCCTCCGCCACCGAGAGGAGGCCTGGCTCACAGCAGTGGGAACATTATAGGCTGATGATAATATAGATCAGTCTCACACAATGACATAGAGTCTGCCAAAACGATACAGCGATCTGCAAATTTTTCAGAAATCGTAAAAGTAGTAGGAAATATAATTCTGGCATTACACTTGGCGTATTTGCCTCAATTTGTCTCATAAACCTATAATAAAATTAATCACAAAAAATTAAGGGCATATTTAAATACGCCAAATGAAGTGCCAGGATAACGAACGATACGGTACCAATACGGTAAGTGTATATATGAAGTATTTTGCTTCATATCATATTTAAAACCTTAGTTTTCTTATTAACTTGAGATGAAGTAGCTTTAAGGTACCGAGGACCAGTTTACGTTAAGTACCTTATGTTCTTGGGAAAAAGCACCAAACTTTCGCAAAGGTCACACAATCTTGCGTTCCTCATTTTATGAGCCGTGCAGTTGATTAAAAGGAAATATCCGTTAAAGTGAGCTCACGTCTTCATCAAAAAAAAAAAAATTGTAACCTACCTATACATGCGGCAGTTCTATCTGCAGAATCGTCTGATGTAACCACAATCCATACCCAGTGAAAATGTCTCTAGATCGATGACCGCTATAACAGTTACAAGAAGTATCTAAATTTTTGAAATCAAATAATCTCATTGACATTGGTCATTTACCTTGTCACATTGACATTGGTCTTCTTATGTATGGTAATACCACAACGCAAGGGTAAGACAACTTGAAGGAGTCTGCTAGGACCGGTGCCTGCCAGGGTTGCGAGGTTTGTTCGAAAGAGATACCGTGGCTTTGGCATATGGGCAACTGAAGGAACACGGGTGGGTTTTAGTCAGTAAAAATCTGACACGCCCTCCCTCTCCGCCCAGAGCGCGAGACGTCATGTGATGGTTTCCCACAAAAAAAAGGGTAAGTCAACTCCGGAATCCGGCTTCGTAGTTCTGTAGATAGTTGAGTGCGTTATTTATTTGTAGAAAAGGATAGCAAATATTAGCTTTCTTTATCTTAATTACTTTATTATTCTGTATATTATCTTCTATTAGTTTAGCTGAGAGAATAGTTCATCGTCAACTCCTTCATAGTCATCGAAAATTGTTTACATTTCATGGTCATCTTCGTTATCAACTGTCATTGTTGTCGACCAAATCTTTTATCAACATTATTTTTGTTATGTTTTAAGCGACCCTGTTTCCCGCGCGTATTAGTCTTGGCAAGATAATTTTAATCAGTTTAATCAAATCCTTTAGTAGGCACCTAAATAAAACTAACCTAATTTTGTTTTCATGCAGATTTGTTATGTATTATGTAGTGCAAAATAGTTACTTGATAAGCAAGGCTGAAAAGTTGTTTTCTGGGCGTGGATACTTTATTGAAACTGAGTAAACGAAGGATTTCAGGTAGGAAGGCCACGAGTGAAGCGACGAATTCATTGTAGCGAGAATTTCAAAGATGCAGAATAACTTTGCTGCCAAGCGACACACAATTATTCACCTAACTACAGCGAGGCGAATGCCAGGTGCAAGGAAACCAGCTCAAATAATATATTAAATTATATTAGTTTATGCATTCTCCGTAATCGTTTTCGCGCCTTTAGAATGTCTTCATGCATTGAACGAATTGTACGCTTGGCTTGTATGTATTTTTATAACTTTTTTTTTCATGCAGTCGTCGTACTGGCCAGTGTGGTTATTCTAAAAATGAGGTTGGCGCACTTACATGAAATAAATGTTAATGCATTTTCAGTGGACTGGTGGTATAGAAAATTATTGAACTGAAAGGTTCGAATTATGAAAATCTTTCCGCGCTACCGTATAAAATGTAGTTTTGCATTCAGATTTCGATCGTTAAATAGAATCTTTCCGAGGTTATAACTTCGTGAGGTGCAAAATATATTGCTTTACTGAGACGTTATTGCGTAATTCAACACTAACAGTAGGTGTGGCTTTCATTTTGGCACTTAAACAACCAACAACATTCATTACAGTATTTACGTTGTTGAGCTGAAAAATCTGTCGAACTTATCTTTCATAATTATCCATATTCTAATTGATAGTTTTTTTTTACGAAATTAGGGTGTAGGTCTATAAATAATACAGAGACAGTAGCGTTCGTCTGGCCATCGTGCACAATAGTTTCCTACTGTTTCGGACCCAAATTGTTTTCGCCTATAGCTGAGGAGATATGATCAGCCCAGTCCAATTTAAACTAGGTAGCCGAATAGCCTACACGTGATATAATAATTATTATCGATATGCTCACGTACTATGTTATCGCAACATTTCTAAAATAAATTGCAAAGTAGACCGTCAAGTTTTATAACAGCGATGCTATTGAAGCGCAGTTTGTTATTGTTAGTAGGTAAATGTAAACTTATACGAAGTAGAAGAAGGACCACCTCGCAGCGACTGATCGCTATTGTCGTATTCTATTTTAACACACTTATTACAACTTAAAAAACAACTTTGACTTTTATTTAAGTATATACGTTTAATAATAATTTTCATTATTATTTAAAAACCTTTACGAATATATTTTTTTCAAATTATGATGAAAACTGAATCAAAGTCCGGCAGTTTTGAAGAACGACGTGGACTTTTTTTTTTTTTTTTTTTTTTTTTTTCAGGATGGGAAATCATCAAATGACTTCTCCCGCTCTGGGCGGAGCGGGAGGGACGTGGACTTTAATTTATAATATGTATATGGATATAGATCTGGACCCTCATTACGTAACACATATCAGGGTCTGAATAATTTTGAGCGATATTGCTTATTGCTTCGTATGTTCGAAAAGGTTGTTTGGTGAACAACGTAAATAACGCAATGGATGTTGTTGAACTGTCAAAATGAACATCATTCCATTACTGTTAGTGTGTTACGCTATGACTATACAGATATCGATTTCGGTAGGATGGTATTGCCAAGAAGTGTGCAGTGCACACATGTGTGGTATGAGCAGTGGTGGCCCAGTGGTATTGGCCCCGACTTACGGTTTGTAGATCGTGGGTTCGAATCCAGGCAGGCGCTTTACTTTTTGTAAAGAATTTCATCACCGCTGCCCTCAAAACGGTGAAGTAAAACATCGAGTGGAAACCAGCGTGTCCAAACCAAAAATTCAAAGACTTGTAACATCTACCAACCCGCTGTGGACCCGCATGGTAGATTATGACCCACTCCCTCTCCTGGAGAGGAGGCTTGTATTCCAGCAGTAATACACATAATAGGCTCATTATGCTGTATAGCTCCAGGTAGGTTTGTCTGTTCTTTATCGTTACAATAAGCAGTAAAGCATTTTCTGGGTGCCACTACGTAAATAACTGTAGTGTTGTGGAGTTGTGACTGACCTTGACGCAACGTTATCACTGTTGTAAATACTCGTACTACATCTTTATACAAAATACAATATTATTATTGTATATAAACAGTTATCATAATCATATTATTACATTGCCTCGTTTTTTTTGGACCCAGCCTTTTTTTTCAGGATTGGAAATCATCAAATGACTTCTCCCGCTCTGGGCAGAGCGGGAGGACTTTTACTGACGTGTCAGACTTTTACTGACTAAAACTCACCCGTGTTCCATCAGTTGCCCATGTGCCAGGGTCACAGTATCTCTTTCGAACAATCTCGCGACCCCGGCAGGCATCGGTCCTAGTAGACCCCTTCACTGCTGCTGACATCTCTTTGAGGCGCGCGTGGAACACTACGCGCCGTCGACCCGAGCCTGGTCCTTACCGGGCGGCGAGCTACCCATTGCTCGCCGCCCGTTGGACCCAGCCTTACTTACGTACCTACCTACAAAAGAATTGGCAGCTTATTAGTTATTAGTCGAACAGATCATTTCAGCCGAAAGACGTCCACTACTGGACATAGGCCTCCCCCAAGCACCGCCACTTCGACCTGTTCTGTGCTTCTCGCATCCAATGTATTCCTACGGCCTTCACGGAGTTCACGGTTTAGTAACATACCTAGGTAATATTTGGTTATACTCCAGGCTGGTAGTATGAATAATTTATCTAATTTAATTTAAATAAGGTTTTTAGAACGGTACCCTGGCACATTCACACGTGCAATCTCACGATGTACTGAGCGATATATTGTATTGGGTTCAATAAACTTTAAGGCTCGTAAGTAGCGGTATGTCCTGGTACTTGCATGGTTTCCCTTCGTTGCGGGGTATCAGCGTCACCCAGTGTCGGATTTCGCTGCGTCGCTCAGTGAATGGCGGCACCGTAGCACGTTGGCACGTCATTTCCCAGAAACAATATTTATTCGGTGTTAGGTCGATGTACAGCCAACAAAATAATTTGGGACATAAAGAATAGCACCTTCCCATTTCTTCCCGTGGGTGTCGTAAGAAGCGACTAAGGGACTTACTCGAGAATGGTCAACAGCGTTCTTTATGCATTTTACCACCATACTGCGATCGCCAACCCGCCTGCCAAGTGTGGCGATTATGGCAAACCCCGCAAATATAGGGCAGGCCTACATCCAGCAGTGGACGTCTTTTAGCTGAAATGATGAATACTACCACATCTTTCAAAATCAGCTTTTTGGAGAGTCGAAAATACTTTTGCATATTTAAAGCAACAATTAAGTTCTTTAAAAATAATCATGGAAGCTATGAAATGTTTAGTGAATTTTAGCTGCTGACGGTACTTAATTACACGACAGCCATCTTTATTCATTTGTGGGAGTGGGTGGATGCACCTGTGTACCAATAAACAATACTTCAGTTATCATTCAATTTCAGGTTTCTGTCCAATAAAAACTTGTTTAGGCTATCTGTCGTGTATTGGCTACATAATTAACTAATTTATTGTTCTAAGGAGCGATGTTTCAATCACTAGACAACTTTTTCGAAGGGTTTCTCATAATTTCTATTTCATAAGGGCTGTCAAATTGCAATTTCTATTTTATTCCTCCGATACGAGATATCGAATCATCATCAATCAACTTCATTTAATTTGATTGAATGAAAAAGTCATTCAATCAAATAAAATGAAGTTAAAGGTGTTCATGATCTCATCATAATCAGCTTTTATTGTTCCCGCAGTGGGAACAATAAAAAGTGGGACACAGGACTCCTCTCAGTGAGAGGGTAGTGGGCCGTATTCTACCACGTGTGCCCAGTGCGGGTTGGTAGTGTCACATGTCGTCGAGGTTAGGACTTGCCGGTTTCCTTACGATATTTTCCTTCACCGTTTCGTCTAACCTAACCTGCAAATTGCAAAAAAACGAAAGTAAATCTGAATTTCGCGTATAACCCTAGGTTTCATAATAAGTACCTAATTAGTCTCCTAGCAACAAATTTTACTTGATATTATTATGATACAATAAATGTACATTTTGATGGATTATTAATTAAGAATTTGAGATATCTTCAAGCATATCTATGTATTATTCAATAAATATAAACAGATTGTTGATAATAAAAGTAAACATTAAAAACTTATTAAATTGACGATTGATTGATAAAATAATATTTAGTGGGGGTTTTCCTGATTTCGTGCCCGATAAATTGAGTACATATAGGACCTGAAAAAGAACCCGTTAATATAATCTGTAAGTCTTACTGTAGGAATTGCAGTAAAATCCCAATATAGAAGGAAATATACATTAAATGTTAGAAAAATTTCTAACTTTTTATATAAAAAATAAACTCTGACTCCAGGCGGATCCAGAACATATTATCCACACAATACATAATAAACTAATATACTTAAATAACTTCTACCAGCTGAATGACAAAATAACTAGTATATCATTCATTCATTCAAATATATATCATATATTCATACATTCATTTAGTGAACAGTAGTTAAAACAACGATAACACGGTTGCTAAATTGACTATGGAATAAGGAAATACAATTTATTAGCCCAACATGTGTTGTTTTACAATACGCAATATGCTAATGAGACTAGAACTGAAAATCAACATCTTAATTATATTATGAACGTGAAACTTTGTATGTGTATATGTATATGTGTTACTTAATCACACAAAAACAGCTGAACGAATTTCTATGAAATTTGGCACTAAGGACTTTGACCTGCATTAAGTATCTACCTATATTTACCGTTGGAATAGAGGGCATCAAGCGGGGAAAATCTTGTCGTTTATAAGAAGGGAACCCCTAATGATAATTTAATTATTGTAAATTAATCGTTATGAGGTTAGATGACCTCTAACCTCATAACGATTAATTTTCGCGTTCGTGGACTTCTTACCTGTTTCTAACCAAGTTTTATTATTCTTAATTTGAGATAACAATAGTAGTAGTAGTACTAGTCATAGCTGAGACAATTGAGGTCCTCACTATAATACTCAATGATCTCAGCAGAGCTCTAGAAAGAGTAGATCTTAAAATAAACGTGGACAAATGAAGGTCATGTCTAATGCCCATGTAACCCTTATGAAGATCAGGGAGTGTACACTCGAATTACTGGACGGCTATATTTCCTTAGGACAAACTGTCCAGTTAGGTAGATCAAACTTCGAGAAAGAGGTCAATCGTCGAAAAATAATAACAGTAGGTCCTTTTTTGAACGGAGTTTCAAACATCAGTTAATAAACAAAGAAATTGTAAGCGTAATATTACCATGTATTTTAAATGGAAACCCACAAGGACAGTAATGATATTAATTGCACTGTAACTAGTTTACCTTTTAATATTTGTTCAGTACGAAGTGCTGACGGTATAAAGTGGGTAGATACTTTATCAACCGACGAAAAAAAACGGAGGAGGTTCTCAATTCGACGCGTATATTTTTTTTTATGTATGACAACGCATAACTTTTTACACAGTGGTCCGATTGTGACAATTCTTCTTCTATTGGAAAGGGTATACTCCCAAGGTGGTCCCATATAAATTTGGAAAACAAAATCCAACCCTAAGGGTCGGAAAACAGGGGATGATTGATTTTTCACTCACTGATTTGTAATGTATAACCACGCATAACTTTATACAGAGTAGTCCGATTTTGATAATTCTTTTTTTGTTGGATAGGGTATACCTTGCCAAGTATTATGAGTACATTAAAGTCACAAAAAATTACAAAATAAAAACTTTTTATCAAAAAATTAAACCGCCGAAAAAACTGATTCTGCTGCTGCTAAACTGAACTGCTTTTCAGTTTTTTCGGCGGTTTCATTTTTTGTTAAAAAGTTTTCTACGTGTATCTTTTGTTTAATCTAAACTAGCCTAGGTGATTTCACCTTAATTGTATGACACACTAGCATTTCAATCTGGATCATTTTGAAAGATATTTGTAATCCATTGCTTCATAATTATGTTCGTAAATTATGTCTGCTCACGTAAATAACGTAATGAATGTAGTTGAACAGTGAAAATGAACGCCATTGCTACTGATAGTGTATTACGCGTATACTTGTGCCCCTCTCTAACTCAGGAGCTGGACCATTCTACATTATGCAACTTTCTTTAAAATAATCTAAAGGTACTATAGTATTAAAAAGCTGAAGAGTTTGTTTGTATCTTTGTTTGTTTAATTGAACGCGGTAATCTTACGAACTACTGGTCCGAATTGAAAAATATTTTTATGTTGAGTAGCTTATGTATTGAGGAAGTTTATTATGCCATATAACATCACGCTACGATCAAAAGGAGCGGAGCAGCAACGAAAATGGACGAAAACTGGCGGGCAATTCGATGCGACAGGAAGGTTCAGGAGAGCAAAAATTTGTCGCGGGCGAAGTCGCGGGCAGAAGCTAGTTTTAGATAAAAATTTATGATTAAGTATTTAGGTACATATGTTAAGCACCTTAGGGTTTATTTTTCACCATCATCACATCAATGACGTCTACTACTGCATATAGGCGTCCCCTATTTTGGGTGGTTTATTTTTACTAGCACCTTATTATTTTTTCGATTTTTGTCATCAACATTTTGAATGTAATGAAAACGTAGTAAGCAGCCGCCACGTGCTTCTTTAAAATTGCCTTTTCTACAAATTTCCCAAAGTACCTAGGTACTGGCTTATCATATTACAGTCCTTAGTAATGTAAAATAGGGAAACCGCAAACCGGTTTTATTTCCCAATAGCAAGCATTCCTATCATTTTAACAATACACAGATTATGTTACCAATAAAGTTTTTATTTACACAAAATAAGCAAAAACTTCAGTGTCCGATGGGTAGGATTAAGTTTATTGATTCCATTCGTTGAAGACACACGACACACACAACACACAGACGACAGCACATCAAGGTACCCGAAACTGTCAAATTTTCCCAATCAATCTTGAACTTAATACTTAGCCTTAAAGTTGAAAATCGATTAAATCAATTTGACAGATTGTAGTAGCTTCAAGTGCTGGCGCGTCTGTACATTACTGCTCAGTTTATAATTATACTTGAGTGTTCTATCAATAGCATAGATAATATCGAGTAGAGTTGTAACACGATACACATGAATAATTGAACTGTACAAGCGAAGCTTTTAATAGGGCTACGACATAATAAAAGGAAGCTCTTCGGTCTTCCTTTAGAATTTTAGATGTTATTGTTGGATCTGAAAGCATCCGATACGTAAAATAAAATTTAAAACTTAATGTAACTTAAATACAGCGGCAACTAACTAAAATAAAGATTTAAAGACACCGACTTACGAAGTTAAATTTACTTCTCACCTTGTTGGCATGGTCGTTTTTAGCTATGGTATCTACCCAATAGCAGTGCCAGGAATGAATAGAATATCATCACGATAAAGAAAGTGGATACGTATCGTCGAAGCTGACTCTAAATCTACCAAAACAAAGTCAATAAAATTTATATCGGACCGCTCCGTCCATCAAAAAAGAATTTTTGAAAATGGTTCAAAAATTCTAATTAAAAATTAAAAATATAACTGTGGAATATAGAACCTCAACTTTTTTTTGTAGTAGGTAAAAAGAAGAATAAAAAGTGTGTGTGTCAGCTCCGACGCACGAAGAGAGTTAACTCCATATATACAGTGGAGCGTCGATTATCCGAACTAATTGGGGGATAGGAGTGTTCGGAAAACCGTTTTTCGGATAATCGAACTGT
Source organism: Aporophyla lueneburgensis (assembly GCA_932294355.1). NCBI lineage: Eukaryota > Metazoa > Arthropoda > Insecta > Lepidoptera > Noctuidae > Aporophyla > Aporophyla lueneburgensis. The sequence goes on from OW028733.1 coordinate 18,849,240, forward strand.
ATTGATTCAGCCATACATATTTATGCACAGGCGCAGGAAAACCTTATGTTTGGACAAATCTTTAATGACAAATAGTTTCTTTCACGCGGTAAAATTTAAGTTTATGAACTAACGGCTACTTGGGAGTGACATATGAGTACAACTAACAGTTCGAGACAATTTCGCGTGTATTGTAGCGCGGGAGAAGGATAGCACGCGCGAGTCGGGCTCGCGTAGTAGTTCCGATAAGCGGTCGTTCGGTTGATCAACGTTCGAATAATCGACGCACCAATGTATTTAAACATACTTACAAGCGTCAGCTGTCACGCAGCAGCTATACTAATATTATAAAGCTCAAGAGTTTGTTTGTATCTTGTTTGGTTGAACGCGGTAATCTCAGGAACTACTGGTCCGAATTGAAAAATTATTTTTGTGTTGGGTAGCCTATTAATTGAGGAAGGCTAAAGGGTATATAACATCACGCTTTGACCGAAAGGAGCAACGAAAAATGGCAGGCAATTCGATGCGACGGGAAAAATCAAGGGAGCAAAAATATGACGCGGGCGAAGTCGCGGGCAGAAGCTAGTATCCTATACACGTCAGCTATGTACACTATACATGATTTCAAAGTGAAGAGTACGTAAGGTACGGTGTGCAGAAAAACATAAAATGTTGAGTTAACGCTTGTATTAATTTCTCTCCTCGTGAAATATTCATACTGGAGGCCCATAGAGCAACACGGACCACCGGCGGACCGGAGGGGAGACGCCATAGCGTTTTTTCCCGATACAAAACTGTCTGTCATTTTTTGCGGGGGGAAATCTGCTCTACCCACACTTTCTCAAATTCTCACACAAAAATAATCGTCTGTTGCTACGAAACTCACACATAAAAATTAAAGCATACACTAACAATTTCATACACACATAGATACATTATGTGTCGTTACAGTACAATGAGATGACGCAACTACATTGACAAGTTGCTTACAGCCGTGGTTGCAACTACTGTCGATACGCATTATCGATAAATTCAAGAACTCGGTTTAAAAAGTGATACAAAGATAGATATTATAATAAAGATTGACTTTATTTTTTTTAATCGGAATATTAGGTTTAAAAAGTGATACAAAGATAGATATTATAATAAAGATTGACTTTATTTATTATGTACTACAATAATTATCATTTAACAAATAAAATTAAGGTTTACGTCATTTTAAAAACGAGTGGATGTGTATCTATCACCTTAGAGCATTTATATATACCATGCACGTTATATAAAACTAATTGAATGCGCGGCCGCCGCCATTATATATTGTATTGTGTCGAAAATAAGTTCTCTCCAAAAATGGTTAATTGTGCAGTTTCTAGCTGTAAAAATCGATCTGCTACTACAAATCTGCGAAACCATGGTGTTTCTTATCACATGAAAGTAAATGTTATGCGCCAATGTAGTTTTATTGAAGTACATTGTCGAAATCAACTTTATACCATTACGATAGAAAAATATAGTGGTACGTGAGTAGTATAAACGCAGTACAGGGGCATGGTTTGCATAGTGCTGCGACAATGTAAGTGAATGATAGGTAAAATAAAAGGTTTTTTCAATGATTTAAGCAGTATATTCAGTAATGAGTATGAATATACTCATTACTGAATATAATCAGGAATAGTGAGAGTGGCACTAATGGCATCATGAGATGATAGTCTGTCATTTGGTAGACTGAATGATTTTTGATTTTTGATGACTCTGGAAAATTAGGTTTAAAACTATTAATTTTTCAAGTTGAGAAATCTAAACTTCATTTCACCACTATAACTAATGTGAACTACATCAGGTCGGCTGTTTTACCTTTTCCGTGATATAAAAAAAACCTTACGGGACAAATACAGTGTGGTGTTAGAGTTGGTTTGGTACCCTCGATTAATCTCCTCCTATTGTTCGACAACACATGAAAGTCAGAGGTCTTGAAATGTTTTGAGCAAATGACACTATTTCTTGTGGGACTCCAGGTTAGTCTATTATTACAAAATTTCTTCCATATATCCCTTAAATTTGGATCTTGAGGAAACCTTCAATAAATAAATTAAAAAATATTATGTTTCAAGGTCACAATAAGTAATTTTAATAAAATGTGTTAACTCGTACTGTTAGAAGGGTTTTAATTTAACGCTTTTTTTATACAACTATGTATATTAATATACAGCTTACAATATAATATTTTAAATAAATCAGAAAACTTAATCTCAAAAATGTCTCTGTATGGATATAGACTCCTTTGCCAAATTTATCGATAACTATCTACTAACAAACCAGTAACAACACTATCGCTCGGTGACAGCGTATTCTCGGAAATAGACTCGGATCAGTCGCTCGACCGATCCGCATATTGTATGAGGGCGAGCGGCCTGTGTTGGTAAACAAATCCGAAACAACACGACCGATGATTTTGTAATTTTTAAGTTTTATAGAAGTAAATAGGAATAATGCTATTAAAAATTACTTACATATGAAAGGTAACGCCATCTTTTTGTAAATTTGACGTGGCAGATCTCTTTTTGCAGCAAAATACAGAACAATTCGGCATTTTTGTAGGATGTCAATTTAGTCGCGCAACTAGATTCAGTCTACCGAGCAGTGCGGCTGCAACTAGTTTTATTTTACGCATAGGACCGCGTGGACTTGTACTTTGACAGAGGGGAACGCCTGCGTATGGCTACTCCCCTCTGGTCCGTGTTGCTCTATGTGGAGGCCTTATATGATGGGCACGCCAAAATTGCGGCGGTAAGTCCCCTCTTTGAGGAGTGGATAGAGAGGCGCCACGACGTCCTCACCTTCCGCCTGACGCAGTTTCTCACCGGGCATGGGTGCTTCGGGGGGTTCCTGTTCAGGATAAAGCGGGAGGAAACGCCCGCGTGTTTCCATTGCGAGGATCGTCTGGAGGACACGGTGGAGCATACGGTGGAGGTGTGCCCTGACTAGGCGGAGTGCCGCCGTCTCCTCGTGGAGGCAATCGGCGGCGGCGACCTCTCGCGTCCGTCCCTGGTGCGAGCCATGGTACGGAGCGAGAGGGCATGGGAAGCCGTCACCTCTTTCGCGAGCATTATTGCTTCAAGTACCTTTTCCCACATACCCAGTTTTCCAAGTGATTGTGCACGACTAAAGGCTCTCCTCTGGCCACAGTTTCATCGAAGGGTTTTATTCATCAATAACCATAACAAGCACTGAAGGGGTCTGCTAGGACTGATGCTTGCCAGGGTCGCGAGATTGTTCAAACGAGATACCGTGGACCTGGCATATGGGTAAGTGAAGGAACACGGGTGGGTTTAAGTCAGTAAAACTCTAACACGCCCTTTCGCTCCGCCCAGACCTGGAGAAGTCATTTGATGATTGAAAATCGAATCATAAAGATTAAACTCCGAAAACAACCGTAGATTATTCTGCTGAACTATTAAATTTATTGGTTAGTAACAATATAATAGTAAGTCTAGACTATAGCCGATTAGCCGTGTCTGTAGGTAAACTACACCGAAACTCACATTCATTATCACTTAGATACTAGTAGCTAACAACGACATCACCACTTCCGATTCCGCGAAAACGTCACCCACTCCCAAACGTGAGGAATCAATCCGACAGAAACTTCACCAAATGTCCATTCGGCAGTGGCGTGCACAGGGTTTTATGACCGGGTAGGCAATTCAAAAAAAAAAAAACGTGTCTCGTAATTGCTCAAGTTAGTGAAGAAAAATTCACTAGGTGGTTTAAAAGGTTGAAATGGCGATTTCCTGATGATGATAATTCTTTTTCCGTCGAAAGCACAGAAAGATGTTGTACTCGTTGTTGACTTTGTGTGTTTCTTAAATAGGTACGTGAGAATACGTTTTAATGAAAATGAACGTTCTGTCGATGCGCTGCTTGCTTGGATAGTAACAATAAACTTCGCTAAACGTAAAACTTCTTCGTAACACTTCTCTCAATACGAATATTACCAAATGTATTTATGTTTGAGCAAGCCGCGGGATAGAAATCATATAAATCTGCAAATCCCGAACAATTCCACACTGTATTCGAACTACTAAACTAGCAAGGAAAACAAAATAATTTAAATGTGTGTAAACAAAAACACAGCCGGTTTTATGTTTCTTAATTATTACTATGAAACTTACGAGTTGCATTACCTCTTTGCTGGGTTAATTCTCGTACACTTCCCTTTAGATACACTTTTTAACAAACACACATTTTCAACACACACCATTTTGAAAAAAAAAACTAACAAGAAGCGTAGTACTTAAGTAAATCGAAAAACTAACACAGTTCAAAAAAAACTAGTTGAAATAAGCAACAAATCGACCTAAATATTAACGTTTGTAAATGAATTAATCACAACAAAACTCAGTCAAAATAAAAACATAAAACTGCGCGCTCCACTAAGAAATCAATATGGATCCTTTCGTAAACAAACGATTTCTAAATTTTGACAACTAAAACGTTGACAAATAAAATTGTATCATTGCGAATAGGAATTCGCTTGAGGCTACGTAATATTCAACTTGATCGCATAATACTCACAGCGCGCCAATAACCACCCTTGGGCGTCCCGCCCGTGATTGGTTACCCTGGCGCAGGGAAGCCCGCGATTGGATAGCCTGCCGCAGGAGTTCGCTTTATTAGCTCGCTTCTGTGTGAAATGTGCAGACACGAAAATGTAGAAGAAATTACCACTACATGCGTACATTTATGAATGAAAAGAAGACACTTTCGATCGCTGCCTGCTTGCGTCGCGAGTACATTAATAGAACCGTATGAACGTTGCTTCTCATTTATATTAGGCGTTTAAACTTTTTGAATAATTTTATTACTTAGCATATTTTCTTTATTATTGAAATATTAGTAACTAGTCTAGATCTAAGTCTAGGGTCTGCAGTGTCTTTTTGCCTATATGGACCGCACGCCACCGCCATTCGGTAATGTTACGTCAGGGAAGTCTGGTCACACTCAATAAGGCTTCTTCAAATTACAACGTGGTGACCCTACACCAATCAACTGTTTGTTGCCAAGAGTTTATTGATTGCTTCCTTTGTTTACACACGATGAGACAGCCGTCTGTGGGTCACGGAGATAGCAGGGCAGATCACTATTATCACTTAATCACCCAAACAATGATAATGTTCGCCTGCTGTCAGACGGAGCATTGACGATTCAGACAATGAGCCGTATGCCAATTTCCTTTGCGATATTAGATGTGACAAGCTTATCGGAGAAATTTAACGCCGTTTCACAATTAAAGAACTGGCTGTCGAGCTACATAAAAGAGTTCTCTGTAAACAAGTTTGATCGAGAAAGTCAAAATTGTTATATGAGGGACCTGGTGGCTAAGAAATAACAGTCGGACGGGTCGATCTACACTTTCCGCGATTATATTACCCAGTTATTGGGTTGTGGAGGTCAGATAGGCAATCGCTTCATGTAAAATACTAATACTCAACCCATTCGGTAAGACTGGAACCCGACCCCAACATGCTTGGGAAAAGGCTAGACACATGATGATGAGTCACAATGGTAATATCTACAGGCAATTCTTATTGCTCTTTGACATGGTTACATGCAGACTAATGTAGGTAGAATTTTTCTAGCTAAAACGTAAATCTACCAACCCGCACTAGGCCTGCGTGGCCCACCCCCTCTCCCAAAGAGGAGGCCTGAGTCCCAGCAGTGGGATCATTATACGCCGAATATGCAAGGAGGAAAAAAGCAAGTACGTAAATATAGTTGAACAGTGAACCAAAGAAAAATAATCACCCAGATTTTTTTATATATTAGTCACTCCATACGGCAAAATAAACAGTAATTAGTACCATAACGTCAAAATTAATTAAGATAAAGATCGATCACTAAACAGTGTCTCAAATTGTTATCATTCAGTATAAATATAATATTTTTTAAATCTGCTTGCTTATGCTTTATATAATAATGAAGTAATTAATAACTCATTAGTAATTACTATCAGGCATACATTACGTGTAGCATAAGCACGAGTAGGTCTCTTTACCTACGTCATCACACCAATCATTTTAGTTAACACTACTGAGGACCTTGCTTATACTGGTCATCATTAGTGTCATTCAAACCAGTATACTGCGTGATAGACGGCGTGTGCAGGAAACTGCCTTATAGTCAAGTTTAATTTATTTCCTCACAAGACCATTTTAGTCACCAATCTACATGGTCTTCACATGATGTGACCAAGATTATGCCTGGACTTTAAAAGAGACTGTCCTCTGAGTTTATTTCGGCCTTGCTTTTTGGAGTAGACAGTTAGGAAACGCTGAACTCATCTCGTTTAACCTCTAAGTCCCTGATATACCAGATTTGGTATGTAAACAATCGTTTTTTAATTGTGTCTGTAATTACGGTAATTGACCGGTTAAATAAAAATATTGACTAGCAAAAGTGTTTGTACAAACCCACTTACAGAAATAAAATCATTTATCATTTAAGGTTAAAGCAGAGAAATAGTGCTCCACTTACCAGCCAGCACCAACCTACGTCAAGTAGTGCCCATTGCTAGTATTTAGTAGAAAAAGTTACAAATTGGGATGATTTGGTGACTACTACTCCTACCAACTGCCCAGCATGACGTCATCCCTCAGTTGCCCTTTAGGTAAACTTGCAGGAGGAAGAGGGATGGTCTTTTAATCTGAATGTCAACAATTTGCACCGTACAACAATGCCTAGTTGTTTGATAACGTTGTACCTAGTAATACTTGGCAATACAATGACACAACTTTGTCGTACAATTATTATTGTAACTTTCATTCATTCACACAATCGAACCAGGATTAATTCGTGGGGCATTGATCGATTGAAATTAAATGGGAACTAAATACATACATTTTGTATTTGTATCATTGAAGATTGTTCATTATCGTAAGTGTCACAGCGGGGTGATTGCGTAACACGTATTTATTTGTGTTTTTATATTTATATATATGGTGTATCTATTCATACACGAAATATTTTAAGAGGTACACCTGTAGGTGGTAAAGAAGATACAGCAACGAAAAAAAAATTCTAAATGTATATTTTTTTCACAATTTAATATTTATAAATTGAAGACATAAGTGGATGAAGGTGATATGTCGCAAATTTCTAATTTTGAGAAAATGAGTTCAAAGTTTCGCATAAACATTTTAGGATATTTCAAAACGTCTTACATGTATTTATCTAACAAGGGTGTCTGGTGGCGCCAACCGTTTAATATTTTTAAGGATTAAAGTTGTTTGTATGGACATAACACCATCATTCATGCATAGAACAGCGAAAATCTGAAATTGCGACATATCACCTTCATCCACTCATGTCTTCAATTATTTGACGCACGTAAGAAATACTGGCTCCTTCTTATTTTTTACGGCCCGAGACACCGCGGCCATGCTCGTGCCGTCCAGTCGCCGCCCTCGCAGCGTCAGGCGGGCAATTTATAGAATTTGGAGTAAAGGTTTTATGCAAAACGTCTCAAGCAGTTTTAAAATTATAATAATTACGAAAATTCAAAAACGCTTAGATAAAAAAAAACTTTTTGCTTCTACAGCTTCTTTACCACCTACAGGTGTACCTCTTAAAATATTTCGTGTATGAATAGATACACCATATATAGTTAGATATTAGATATATTATGTGTATGATTTAAATAGGTTATACGTTTTTTTTTTTTTTTTTTTTTTTTTTTTTTTTTTTTCAGGATGGGAAATCATCAAATGACTTCTCCCGCTCTGGGCGGAGCGGGAGGGCGTGTCAGACTTTTACTGACTAAAACCCACCCGTGTTCCATCAGTTGCCCATGTGCCAGGGTCACGGTATCTCTTTCGAACAATCACGCGACCCCGGCAGGCATCGGTCCTAGTAGACCCCTACACTGCTGCTGACATCTCTTTGAGGCGCGCGTGGAACACTGCGCGCCGTCGACCCGAGCCTGGTCCTTACCGGGCGGCGAGCCACCCATTGCTCGCCACCCGCAAGCTCACGCCTACGGTGGCCGGGAGTCCGCAATCGACTCCCGACGCCCGGGGCGTCTCCTCCTGCGGCGGCTAGGGGCATGAGGGCGCAGAGACTGCCACTCCCTCACGCGCCCCGCCTCCTCCTTCGCGAGCATTACTGCTTCGCAGAAGGAGGTGACGGCTTCCCATTCCCTCTCGCTCCGTACCATGGCTCGCACCAGGGCCGGACGCGAGAGGTCGCCGCCGCCGATCGCCTCCACGAGGACACGGCGGTGCCCCGCCCAGGCAGGGCACACCTCCACCGTATGCTCCACCGTGTCCTCCAGACGATCCTCGCAATGGAAACACCCGGACGTATCCTCCCGCTTTATCCTGAACAGGAACCCACCGAAGCACCCATGCCCGGTGAGAACCTGCGTCAGGCGGAAGGTGAGGACGCCGTGGCGCCTCTCTATCCACTCCTCAAAGAGGGGACTTACCGCCGCAATTGTGGCGTGCCCATAGGTTATACGTTTATATTTGAGTATCTTCAAATTCATTGCACCTACCATTGTTTGTCTCAGCATCACCCAAAGGTTGACTGATAGAAAATGCCTATGGCATTAAATCCGCCTCTGTACATTTATGTGCTTAAAGTGTTAAATAAATAAATAACACACTAACAGTTAGGAATCTATATCTGTATTGACGTTATTGAGCAAATAAATTTTTCCAACACTTAAAACTAAGGATTACCAATATCTTTCAAAATTATTCAAAATGTTCTTGATAGTGACAAAACGGGAAACCGAATTATTAATTAAGTTTAATAAGTTCTGTTTTACGAAACAACGAAGGGACATCGTCCAGAAAACCGAACCGAAACCGACGAACGTCGGCTCGCCGTTCCTCATACTCAATATAGTACAGGGCCTTAAAAAAATAATTGGTGAAACTACACAGCCGTCGAGGAGACATGTATCAAGTAGAAATAAAAATAGGATTCTTAAAATTTTCAGCCGTTCATTTAAAACGATACTGCATCTGTGTAACGTTTAGCTTGCACCTAATATTTTTGATTAAACTCTTCACCCTGTAAACTAACTAATAATTTGCCAATCTTCATGGTCTATTGTGTATTTTTTATCCATTACCGAGTTTGCTATGTAAACGTGAAGTTCGTTTCGGTACGAACCCACGGCTCTTTAGCCTCTATAGTCCACTTTTCACATCAAGAAGCCAACGCGTTCCAAATCAAGTAACAGAGCGTAAAATCTTTTGTGATCTAAACTTCATGTAATACGATAAAAACTGCCCACTATTTCAGAATGAGTCTCGCAAATTTTTTTTTTCTGCTAAACCAACCATAAATATCGGTTTGAATTTTTTTATTTATAGCTTTTTTTTTGTACATAATCATAGAAATAATGATAGCTGCGGGTAGCTCAAGAATTTAAATCATAATCATAATAAATAAAGTTAAATTGTTAAATCTGACTTCCGAAATAAATAAAACTGCAAGTCTTTAAGCATTTCTATATTTTAGTTTAATAATCGTCACTACATACTACAAATACTTAAATAAAATTGAATAGTCTGTAATGTCCAAATATCAGCATTCACATGAAAGTACACACGGTAGATATACGGTAGTTACATATTACAAAACAGTTTAACAATTTAACTTTTATTATAGGAAAAGAAATAGAGTTCGCTACAAAACCATAAATATAAAATACGAATTAATATACTAATATTAATTTATTACACATTATTGTTTTCTGACATACACGCGAACGATGTGACGTCGCGAGCACAGCTAGTATATAATAAGTTTTCAGACACAAATTAACGTATTTATGTAGAAAATTGGTAATTACATTTACTTCTACTTTGCAATATGTTCCCACTACTTACCTAGCGGTAATATACCTATGTCTCGTTCTGCACGCGTAGCATAACCACCATAGAAAGAACTTTGTCTATTCTTGGTATACTAGAGATAGAAATGTCACGCTACGCCAGCATAAAACGGTACAAATCTTTCTACAATCTTTAATTCTGTCTTTAATCTTTCTACAATCTGTAATTTTGTCTATTCTTCTGTCGACAAAACCCATTTCTACGGTGGTCATGCTACGCGTGCTAGTAACCATTATATGTTTATTGTAACTGTGAGTTACACAAGATAGACTGAAAGGTTACACAAGCAAAGAGTCCTCGCAAATACTTGACCCCAAAAATAAGTCCTGGAAATAATAGAACCATTTTGAGCACAGACTCATTTCCCATTTAGCTGTATTCTAAAGAGGCAATATTTTAGCATGTGCAAGTAGGTATCTATTGAATGGTATCTGGCTAGTATCAGCAGACGATCGGGACCGAGTGTTTTGTATGACAAAACATAAGGTTCAATCGAGGTGAACACTCATTTCGCGATTGTCGTTCAACTTCACTTAACACGATTGGTTTTTGTTCTGACGCAATTGCTTTGCCACTATACGTAGTCTTTTTTTTTTTTTTTTTTTTTTTTTTTTTTTTTCAGGATGGGAAATCATCAAATGACTTCTCCCGCTCTGGGCGGAGCGGGAGGGCGTGTCAGACTTTTACTGACTAAAACCCACCCGTGTTCCATCAGTTGCCCATGTGCCAGGGTCACGGTATCTCTTTCGAACAATCACGCGACCCCGGCAGGCATCGGTCCTAGTAGACCCCTACACTGCTGCTGACATCTCTTTGAGGCGCATGCTGTGTCATTCTATAACGAGCGAGTTAACTGTAACAAAACAAATCCTAAGATAGGACATCCATATATTGATACCTACTAGCTTCTGCCTGCGACTTCATCCGCGTCAAATTTTTGCTCCCCAAACCCTTGCAGTCGCATCGAATTGCCTGCCAGTTTTCGTGCAATTTTTCGTTGCTGCTCCGCTCCGTTTGATCGTAGCGTGAAGTTATATAGCATTCCTCAATAAATAGGCTACCCAACACAAAAATATTTTTTCATCCCCCCATGTCGGAAAGAGTATTTTTGCCCTTCGATATCTGAGTGCAAAAGCCGTTTTTATCCGCTAGGGGATAAAGTAAATTGAATTTAGAACATCGTGTGCACTAAGTTTGTAAATTCAAAACATCATTAAACCTATTTACTTCTACCTCCATGGTGCCGAATTTATCATACAACCTTTTTCTAATTTGTTAAAAACTCAGACTCGGAACCTTGTTGGTATACTTTTTTTTAATTTACCTACTTTGCGCGCCCCATTTTCTTTTCACGTCACTAACAAAAATATTATGGCAACTGTAGCAACGTTACTTTCAATTTTTCTTAATTATACCTAAGTATTATTTGAAATAATTTAAAGATAATTCTGTAATACTTACCTATCATAATGTAGTACCTAATAAATATTAATACCTAAACTGAAATAAAAGTATCTTGTGACTGTAAATGCTTTTTTTGCATTTAGTCATTTCCTCGCTGAGGTGGGATGAAAAGTTACGTGTTGCACTCGAGTGCAAAGATTTTTCACCTCGTGCTCTTTTGATTCCCTCGCTAATGCTCAGGATTCTAATTTTTGAATCACTCGCTGCGCTTCGCTTGCTCGGTCATCAAAATTGAGCACGCGGTTAAAAAGCAACTTTGCACTCTTGTATAACAAATAACTATTTCACTTTGGACCAATAGTTCCTGAGATTACCGCGTTCAACCAAACAAACAAACTCTTCAGCTTTATAATATTAGTATAGATTATTATCCAATCGAGTTTCATACACATTCTTCTCGGTTATATAAATCTCACAAGTTTTTCCTATGGGGGTAGACAGAAATTACGGAACGCCAGCGGCTACGATCCTTACATACTCCTTTTACTTCTACCTGGTTATACTCGCACGCCGGTTGCGAGTACTACGCCCGTGTAGTTTCTTCTACTGAATAGAACCAACCCATCACAGCCCGTAGGTGTCGTAAAAGGCGACTAAGGGACCTACTGGAGGCTTCCATTGTTTTCCTCTGTGTAACATACACCTAAGCTAAGGTTGCCGGGCCGAGTGCTGCATGGCCAGGGCGGAAGCAGGTCGCGAGCGTGCCTGTGGTCTTATCAGTTATAACAGCATTACTTAAACTGAGTTACCCTTTTACTTAAACATGTTAGTATTTACGACATTACAGTTTTAGGAAATCAATTAATCCAAACGAAACCAAAAACCGACGCCATGTATACAATAGATATTTTAATGAGAATTACTCAGCTGACAAATAGGTCACCTAGGGTTGCTACTCGCCAAACGCCCGATCGCGGGTCTCGCAAAATATTCACAACACCAACCCAGTCAAAATAAAAAGACATTCGTTATTTTTGTCAGTCGAAATCTGAGTAATGTCGCACAAACCATCAAGCTGTGCCATCAAGCCTTTCTGCCGAATATTCAATCACGTAACTTGGTAAGTAGATTTAAATAGAAACGTGCTCGACTTTGACAGATAGGATATTATATTCGTCTGTCTGTTCAAATCTAGTACAGAAAATAAGAAATATGTATCAATAAAATAGGAAACTGTGGTATAATTTAACTGGCAGAAGGCATTGCCTCCAGTCTAATGCCAGTGACCGGCCCATAACAGGTTTTATATGTAGCAATTATTCACACAATCACACGTTATTATTCATATTACCTTACTTCAAGTAAATATTTTCATAACATTATTGATATGTTTTTTATTTTCTGCAATGTAGACTCAATAATTGCTGGCGTTTAGCGCGTTCTTATTAGACATTATGAAACAGCATTTTTTTACCTATTTACTAATATTAGAAGCAACGACTGAAGCTATTTATTTAAATTCGAATCTTTTAAAATGTAGAATTTAAACAAAATGATCCTCTAAAACGTAAGTACGTATTCTACCTTCTAAAGATTTACACTTTTATAAATAAATTAGCTTTTGCCAGCGGCTTCGCCCGCGTATTATACGTAAACCTTCAGCTTGAATCACTCTATCTATTAAAAAAAAATCGCATCAAACTCCGCTGCGTAGTTTTAAAGATCTAAGCAAACATAGGGACAGACAGAGGGAAGCGACTTTGTTTTATACTGTATAGTGGTAGTGATAGTGATGAACCATAAATACCTTTGCTGCTGTCAAACGGTGAAGGAAAACATAGTGAGGAAATCGGCTTATACTAGAACCAAAAATTTGAAGACATCTAACATCTACCAACCCGCACTGGGCTCGCGAGGTAGATTAGAGCCCACTCCCTCTCACCGAGAGGAGCCTGTGTCCCAGCAGTGGGTACGGTATATTCTGGTTATGTAAATCAGATGAACGAATAAAGAAGTATGTCTGCCCTTAGAGTAATTTCTCTTTCTCCACACGAAAATAGGGCTTATTATTCGACTCGCACTTGTTAACTTGCACCAATCGGGTGTATCTTCACTTTACGAAAACAATTTATTTGTGGGCGAATCGACAATTCCAGAAACAGCTACATATTAGGCAATTGGCACATTTTGAATAAAACGTTTAGGAAACAACAAAAAGTTAAGGAAAAAGTACTATAAAATACAAAACGTGCCAGTTGCCTAAAACGTATTTCTGGAATCGTCGATTCACTTACATATGAATTAACTTCGTGCAAGTGGCCTATAGAAAAAGTGACTGTTCACCCAATTCGGGCGTGTTAATTCGTGAGAGTCGACTAAAAATCCGAAAATACCCGTGCCTCGAAATTGAGCAAAATTAGGCTATTGTGTGAAAGCTAACGATAGGTTAACGCAAGCTTCGCGTACTTGACATAATGCCGACAGTCGGCACCAAAGTGCACACGAGGTGTCGTTATTATCACGAGGTCCCTGACGGCCGCGATCGACTCGCTGATAAACGTATCTAGTCGATATTGGAGGCTATGCGGATTGTGTTATCAGTCGTGACCAAACTATTGGCAGGGCAACACGTAAAACGCGTGCACAGTTGCGTTAAGCACTCGAGTTCAAGTAAGTCAAATTTGAAGATTCATCCCATTTTTTTTACATACATCTCAATTATCAATATGTTGTGTTCGCTTTAACTCGTAAAATTAAACAACTATACAGTGTGATTAATTAGGTAATATTATGATAACAGTTTTTTTTTTAAATATAATTACGTTTGATGTTATTTGCCTAGTCATCTTCTACCAATTTATTCTTCTGTCTACTAACTTTTAGTAGCAGTTTCGGATTTTCATAACATGATGCAACGTCAGAAAATAGAAAACCTTGTAAAATGAATAAGTTTTTTTTAAGTGTCATAAAACAGAAATTGCCAACGAAGGCTCTACACAAATTAGTTACCTGTAAATGGATAATTGGTTTATAACTGTGTATTTTATTTGTGGAATAGAATAGGATATTAGGATAGGATTATTTAGATAAATATCACATTCAATTTAATATTGATGTTTGTGGATGATAACAAGGCAATCACATTATTTAATACCTAATGTAGTTTTACGTGCTGCGTTATATATATTTTATTCGATTAGGTACTTACAAAAGTGAAACGTGAAAATATTATTACGACAAGAATTATGTGTGCACCTAAAAGCTTATAAAACAAAGAGGTGTCGCTAAATTAAAACTCAATAATTATAAGATAACAAAAAAGTAAACGTCATTTAAAAAAACGTAAGTAAATCTAAATTAACACATTGCCAACTAATACTTTATTACGAGACTGGCTGACTAATTTCTTACTATTCATAAAGAACAGATTAGCCCACGCACGCAGGCAACCTTGATCTTCGTAAACTCGTACAGTATTTGTGTTTTAAGCATGACTCGAGATATTTTCTCACATATTTATCCGCTTCTGAACCATCTTACGCAATATTATCGACAAAATATAAATAAGCATTACGAGAACAATCTTTTCATGCATATTTATAATTTAACTACGCATATAAATAAGTCCGGAACATTCAGTTTGTTAAAATTATTATTATTTTACTAATAAAAAGTTAATTTAACAGTGGAGTAAATAATTTAGCTATAAATAGCTAAATTATTTACAGTAGATATATGAGGACCGGCAATTGGCTTTTCCCGGTTAGGTATTGATAATGTACGTGAAACGATTAAATTATTTTTATAGCACATTATAACGGAGTTATATAGGTAGGTATTCTTTTAAATCGCATTCGGATGAAAAGGCGGTTTTAGAGAGGTGTTGAAAAGAAAGGGGCGCGTATAGAACATAATCGATAATGTATGTACATATATGTAGATATAACCTTGAACTAAACAGAGACGAGGCGTTAGTATAATCCATTCAATAACCACAAACGACTACCATGTTTTATTTTAAGTATAAAATAATAAAGTTAAACTATTTTACTTAGGAACCACATAAAACTAGTTTATAAATCAGCCTCGTATCGTAAACCCATCACTTTACAAAACAATGACGCTTTTCGTTTGAAATAATAACTTCTATGACTTTATGACGACTACATAAGTTATATCTGTAGATAGGCAGGTATGTAGGTAATGCCGTTATTTTATTTATGACAAGTAATTAATATTAAACGTATTTAATTTTTGTTTTTATTTATATAATACTAGCTTTTGCCAGCGGCTTCGCCCGCGTGGAGGTCGGAAATTATCCCGCGGGAACATACTACCGGGATAAAAAGTAGCCTATGTCCTTTCTCAGGCTCTAAACTATCTGTGTAGGTACCAAATTTCATTTAAATCGGTTCAGTAGTTTTCGCTGGAAAGCGAGACAGACAGACAGAGTTACTTTTGCATTTATAATATTAGTAAGTATGGAAGTATGGATATGGATTTTATTAAAACCGAGGCCGTAATTCGGACTACTCGGAACATTAAATACAGTTTAGTAAATAGTACTATACATAGGGAATTATCGGATGATAAGTAATTAAGTAATCGTTAATTAGCTAAGCAGCGTGTGTATAATGTGATAACTAATGTTGTTTGTTTTGTTGGCAGGCACGGACGAGGAAATCTTTATCACTATCAATTGACTAACAACACATCAAAATGGTTAATGTGAGTATACAATTATTAATATATAATAGGTAAAGTATTTTCACTTAGTAGCTTAAACACCATTCCATAGTGTAGTGAAGTAATGGCGACATATAACATCATTCGTTTAGGAAACTAGCTAAATTCATGAATACTGATATAAACTTCATTATTTGTCCAAGCTTTCCCAACTTTCTGGTTCTTGAAATTAACTTATCGAAAATCCATCGAATGCAGCAATTCTAAAATTTAACAATCACGGCTGCACGATGTTTTTTATTACCTAGGCAATCGCTCATAGTTTTACAGTCCTTTCATTCCTAAAAGTTTTAAAGTAAATCATACTCTTTTCAAAATGTAACAACGAAACCGAAACGATGCATGTAAGTAACTATGTAACATATTAAAATGGTGCCAGACGAACATGAACTTAACTAACATGATGTTCGTAACACTTTATTGAAGCGTTATGCGACCAACCCATAAGTCACAGTGTCAACTGTCCTAATTAGGGAATGTCGTCCATGAATAGGTTACTTAAGGTTTTTGACATCATTATTTAGTCTCAAAGAGAATGCAAATTGATGTCCAGAATTGGTCATAACGTAAGTAGGTATTTATCAAAAAACTATAGGTAAATATATGAGTAATTAACATCTTTACGTTGAAGACAAGAAAAGAAAAACTACCAAAATTAGTCTCGAGTGAACATTTTTCACACGTTACAAGCATTATACATACCGTAGATGACGATGACGTTTTTCACACGACACGGCGCTCAATCCGTGTTAGTAAATCAAACAACTAAACAAATAATTATCATTTTCAAGGTTCACTTAGTGTTCCATTCAAAACAAACATTAAAAGGTTAAGATGTGTGTCTATGATATGATGACGATGACTTATCGAAACGATTTTCCTTAAATATGCAGTTAGGAACTGAACTTAGTATCCTCATAATTTTATTTCATTTCATGTATACTCTGTTTCTTATAACATTAGAAAAAAGAGGCTCGCAGAAGCAGGAGTACGAAACCTTTTATTTCAAGTTAAGTTCAAACAATTAAATAATGTGAGCTTTTTTGTAACAATGTATGGCATGCATACAATAAAGCATTTACTATCGATCTACTCGTCACAAGGGTTGGATAGGTACATGAAATGAAACAATTTTTAGTAACAATCAGTTTATGAAAAAACAACTATCACATTGTTTTCAACAAACCAACTTTAATAATTTAGAATGTCAGAGGATCTAGACACGCGGTAGCGTGTCAAGCCAAGTTCAAGTAACAGAACTGGAACTGACGTCAACAACCAAGGCATATATCATAATATTGAACTTGGCTCTCATTTCACATTTATGTTTTTAATGGGATTAAAAAAATACACAACTAACAGTAAAACATTTTCTAGAGACAAAAGCGTAAATTGAGATTTATTACTATTAAAGAAGAGAAAAAGTTTTGCCAACTTAATGAACAACACAAAACTAGCAATTATAACGATAACAAAAAAATAACAAAAGAAAAACAGTAAAAAAACAAAATCACGAAAATTCAGCAATAACAACGAGAAAAGGCGTAGCATTCACAAGTACCAAGTGAATGACAACACAATTTATTGACAACTGCAGAAAATTTTCGCAATTAGACGGATGGTTGATAGTATAAACCGACAAAATATAAAAAACACGTGCTCCCATAACTTATGAAGGAAATACGTAACATTTTAGATTTGGTAGAATTATAGTGACGTAAAAAACGTTCCCGGTAGGCGGTTCTGTTCACCCCTGCTTCTTTTAGATTTTAAACATCGACACGACAATATAGAATGTAAAATCTAAACAATATTAAATGAAAGCCTTGTAATTTCAGAAGGTAGATAGATTAAATAAGTACAATTAAGTGTGACAG
The DNA here is from genome assembly GCA_932294355.1 of Aporophyla lueneburgensis. Lineage (NCBI taxonomy): Eukaryota > Metazoa > Arthropoda > Insecta > Lepidoptera > Noctuidae > Aporophyla > Aporophyla lueneburgensis. The sequence continues at coordinate 18,867,151 of OW028733.1, forward strand.
CTGTTATATAAATAAATTATATTTAACTCTACATCAATCTTGACTGTAATAATGTTTGTTGTAATTTTATTGCAAAGTGTGCACCTAAAAGAGCCTTTTTTAACTTCTGTCTAATGCTATAGTAAATGGAGTATAGGTAGGTAGAACTTATTTATTACTCCTAAATTACGGTTTTAAGAACTATTCGATTGTGTTTACTTACGTCAATTTGAGTGGAGTAATTGTGTTTTCTAGAATTATCACTAGACGGCGCCTATTCAGATTCAGTCGGGTTCAGTAAAAAGTTTACGTCAACGCGATCGAATAGGTTTTAAAACTCGTATTAGGTAATAGTAGGCACTTATCGGATTTCCTTGTGTACTTACATAAATAGGTATTTTACTTATTTAAAATGAATTCACGTTAATTTATTATTGATCTTTCTTTATCTTACTTTCATTATTTATACAGGTTCAGTTTTTATCCAGTGCGCAAACTGTAGCCTTGAATTGAGCATTTCATTCTAGACCCCCCAGCGTAGAAATGTTTAGTCGGTTATCCAAAAAAAAATCAGCTGTTCCATACATTTTGTCCCCGTAGGTATTGCATTTTTCTATGAAACAGCAGATTTTTTTTTTGTAAAACCGACGAAAATTTTCTACGCTGGGGGTCTAGAATGATATGCTGAATTTATGGTTACAATTTACGCACTGGATAAAAATGTATCCTGTATATATATTTATATTTATTATTTAGAGATTTTACCAGTTTTCTAATCAACGTATTCCATTGAAAAACAATAGGTAGGTATGATGATGATGATGATGAATACCTATGACAGTATTGGCGAAAATATACTTATTTGATTGACGATTATAATAAACCAAAACTAACGTAATTAGTTTCAACTAACAATTGACGATTCAACTATAGTCGTGTAAAAATTAAATAAATCGATTGAAACTGATAATTTTTTTAATTAAAATAGACAAGGAAATGGAAAAAAAACTCAAATGATTTCCATGAAAAAGAGCAAAACTTTGCCAAGGAAGAAGAGTACCTACCTAGGTTATTCTGTCCCCCAGTGTAATCACACGCAAATAGGTATGTGTGTCATCTAAAAATATTTCTTGTTCTAGGAAGCAAATGGCACTGCGCCGGCGCCGCAGGAGCTGGAGACGTTCTTGTCTCAAGATGACAAGAAGAAGGAGAAAGTTGTCAACAAGTGAGTATTACAAAATCTTCTTTTTTGAGATTCTAACCTAGCAAAAGATTATCCACATAATAATAATGAGCCAAGTGAAATTCGCTCACGATATTCCGCAGACGTCATGAGAACTTATCTAGGTATATCTAATGACGATAGAAAAATTTAGAATCTTAATTCTACATACCTATACCTATAGATATGTTAAAATGACAGTGTATTTAGAGAAGAGGAAGGCCATGGAAACGATGGATAAACTGTATGAAAAATGATATGGGTACAAAAGACGACCGAAGTGACGACTTCTAGGTAACCAGTAGTCGTCATCGTCGTATCAAATAAATGGGGACACGGTTGGATCTCTATTTTTCCAGCTACGGGTATTGACATAATAAAAATAGACTTCGTTCAAAATTCCAGCGATGTTTATATATCATCTGATATTATTCACCAAATTAAGTAACTAGAGCTTAATCGGTACCGTACCCACAAAAATCACATGGCATTTGATTCTTTATGTTATTGACATTAATGTTCCATTTTTTTATAGCGTCGGTTCTGATAATCTGGCAATAATTACGTCGTCACCGCTAATTAGTATCATTAATCTCTAAGTCCCTAACTTACCACATTTGGTATGGACACAATAGTTTTTTAATTGTGTCTGTAATTACGGTAATTGACTAATTTTACAATTTTCTGCGTAGATATAACATGACAAAAGATCCGGAGTCAGCCGATTTCGACCCGTTCACCGAACGAAAGTTGGAGAATCCCACTTCGTAAGTATTATTTACTTATTATCACGCCTCAGCAACTCTTTGGCTTAAATGTTCGACGGAGCAGAAAGTGAAACAAGTTGCGTCCAATTTCCCTTTCTCCCTTTTATTGAGAAAAAAATTGATTAGTTAGTGTGACACCCCATAATAGGGACTGCGGAATACCTAAGTGCCAGAATGATATAAGATTACCAATTGGAGATTAGTTTTTTAACTTCTGAGTTCTGACCCAGGTGAGCAACCTCCACAACAAGCATCATCTTTGTCGACGTATTTAATTTCTTCTTGTCACTGCTTAGAACTGCGTTGGACGATCACTAAAGCCTAACAACTAACAAACATTTAGTTATTAATATCTAAGCATACCTACCAAATGTAAAATCTACCTATAAAATAAAAGCTATTCCAATAAGTTGGTATTTGTTGAAGGCTACTTTATTATATCTTACGTGGTGGCCTAGAAACCCATAAAAATGTAGGCAACTATTACCTACCGTTAATGCCTAAGAATAGTTTTATTTCCGCTACGCGAATATTCACACGTTTCTAACTGCTAATGCGAATTCCAAATAAGTAGTTAATTTGATATTTCTATAGGAGCCATGTTCCGAAGAAAAATTAGATTAACGATAGGTGAACGTTTTTTTAATAAAGACAATTTTCATGAAATTGCCATGATCAGCCTATAATGTTCTCACTGTTGGGACACAGGCCTCATCTCTCTGGACTATATAATCCAGTGCGGGTTGGTTTATGTCACATTTCTTCGAATAATTGGTTCTAAGAGTCACCTCACGATGTTTTCTTTCGACGTTTTGAGAGCAATGTTGCCGAAATTAAATACACAAAGTGCCTGTCTGAGTTCGAACTCATGACCTACAATACTCGTATCGTATTTCAGGGTCGATACACAGTCAGGTAAGTCTGCCTTAAGGACTCTTTAGTTAGTGTAGTGGTATTCAATAGTCCCTATACTTATTTTAAACTACGACTTAACTTATTTTCTGACTTTGACTGGTGTCTTTAATATTTGTCTAAGTGTATTGAAACGAAAATGTTATTTAAGCCCATAGTCCCTTACAAATCCTTTCTTATAACAAAAATTTACTTCTACTATAGAAGGTTTGTAAACTTTTTAAACCTTTCCCCGTAATAGCAACTAAACATTGCAAGACACAATGGAATTTATGTTGAGTCTATGATTGTGGCTTACGAAGAGATAGACCCCTGCAATGAAACAGTTATCTTCTAATTACATATACATATGTAGTCACTTCAAGGACGTGTCCTGAACATCTAATAAAGGCCTACTTTCCAATACCCTTTGCGGCCGCACGGCGCTGTTCTGTACGATATTTTGCGGGAAAAAGTTTGTGCACCCGTTAACATCCTACATTATAAAACCGCCATGTGATCAACCTATAAAATTCACATGGGCGGCATGGGCCTTCTCTTTGTGAGTTGGCGCGGGTCGTATGCACCACGCGGGCTCTCTGCGAGTTGGTAGTCTCATGATAATCTAATCTAACTAGCCTGCGGGGCAGAAGCCTACCTCTCTCTGATCCACACCATTATTTCTTTTGTTAGTGCTGGCCAGTCCTTTCGGTAAGACTCAAGTTCGGCTCGCCATCTTCGTTTCGTCTGCCACATGTCAGATGACAAATGGGCTAAGAGAACCGCCGATTAGGTCCCACTCATGATAATAATAAATAAAAAAAATTAACCTCACTTCTTCAAAATGTAAGATACCCTTGAAGGTCTTTCGCCAGAAGTGGGGCACGGGAGGCTAGTAAAAATATATATAAATAAAATACAGTGATTAAGCGATTTCCTACCCGTGTTGTCCAGTAAATTTAATTGCTAAGCGTAATTAAAAGGTTCTGTAAGCGTCAACAATACAAGCAAATTAATGTCTTACAGATATACTGTGTAGGTTTTAAATCATTCAGAAGATTTGCTTATTCAAGCAGATATTACCTACTGAAAAACATTTTTTTTTTTGTTTTTTGTTTTTCTTGAGAAAACAAATTATCTAACGAGGTACACCTACAAAATTTAAAGTATTCTCCAAGAAGGAACCCTAGACACAAAAACCTTGACTCTCTGATATCAACAATTCTAATGGAAAAATCGAATAAGGTACGTCGAAAGTGTGGATTTCAATGAAATTATACCTCTTACATAATGTAACATGAATAAGCCGAACAAATAGAGCATGTTTGTCTTGAATTCTATTATGCTGATGATTACCAGGTATCAATTCAGGGTCAACACTACTTTTTTTTAAAGCGCATCTTCATATCCAGACCCCATTCAATCGTGCTATGATTGTGAAATTGATCACTAGTTAATACTCGTAATATTTTGTTAATGTTGTCGCTTCAAATGTACCGACATCTATCTTTTCTAGTACAAGTAGAAATACTTTAACTAGTTTAGAATAAGATTTGAATGTAATTCTTCTCTTTATTATAGTGAAACAATTTCCTCTACAATAGGTTAAGACGAAGATATGTTACCGAGGGCTTTTAATGATGTTTCAGAAACATGGACACCCTGACGCATCTGCTGAAGGCGTCCTTGGGCACGGGTATCCTGGCAATGCCCAAGGCTTTTAAGTGCGCTGGGCTGGTCTCCGGCATCTTCTTCACAATGCTAGTTGCGCTCGTCTGCACTCACTGCTCTTACATCCTCGTAAGTATACTCCAAAGTCACTGCCATGCAATTTTTAGCTTATTTGTCTCGTCTGCGACAGTCTATTAAGTACGTGTTTTCCATATGCTAACTTAAAAATTTGCTTTGCAATTTTGTATTTTAAAAAATAAGCGTTGCTAATTTTAAGAAAAGTTGTGTGCTCACATAGGAGAAAAATTATAGCAAGCAGAACTCTATACCTACCTACCTAACTACCAAATATTTTTGTTCGAACAAGCAAATACTCGCTTGCATTTAGCAAAAGCTGTCCACTGCTGGGCGGACAATTTGCCCCCCACCCATAAGAAGCGCCATAACTCCTAATTGCCGTGACCTTCACCCAGTTGTCGGTTCCCGGATTGGGTAGCTACTCAGGCTGCACCTCCAACATGTTTGTGCAACTTTATGCTCATAAAAATGTTTTTGTCAACAGATCAAATGCGCGCACGTGTTATACAATAAAACTAGAAGAACTCACATGACTTTCCCAGAGGTAGGCCAGGCAGCGTTTGAGAATGGACCGCAGAGGCTTCGACCTTGGGGCAATGTTTTCAGGTAAACTGATTTTTTCACAAAACAATACATTTTATACACTCTGTGGGCATGTTTCTCTAACCAAGTGGTCTCCCGTGGTTAGCGCCACCACGGAAGCGTAAAGATCACAAACAAACCATATTAAGATCCCTGTTCGCAGTAATAGTTAATGTTGAACTACGGACAATGATGATCGGTCAGTTTTACCACGAATAAATTCTCCTTAACTAAAGAACGTTAAGCACAGATAATTTCATACAAAATACGTTCTTATTTTGTATTTTATTCGATGATTATGTTAGACTCTAAAACTACTTATTAAAATTACTGATATTTAATCATTTTACCTTACCTAAATCATTTGCAGTGAAGCATTAATTGAATTTGTTTGTTTTCAGAGTCTTCATACTTGTCAGCCTCTTCCTGACTTACTTCGGAACCTGCTCGGTATACACCGTCATCGTCGCTAAGAATATTCTGCAGGTGAGATCTTATTTCCTACCTACTTAAAATCAATAAGTACTAACCCAGACGACTGCAAAAAATCTATTCAGAAACTTTTTTGTTCCCCTAAATAACAATGGACCAAGACCTTTTTTACCTGACTGCGCGACACAAAGGAGGATAATATAGGTATGTTTGTGCCTTTATGGCACTCAAATGGCAAAACACGGAGGTCGATTTTCGGAGGTTTAACTCTTGCGAGTGACAGTAATCAAAATTCAATATGGCGACAACCAGACACAATATTGTGAAAAATGTAAAAAAACGAAACGAAGCGAAATTGACGGACTATGTCAAGTGGGGGGTATCATTGAATGGGTCTTTGCAAATCACCTAGGTTTCTCTGACCATTTTACATTTCTTTAATGATCTTTCGGGATCTATACCGATATAAAGTTGGTTAGCACACGTTCTCACTTAACCTTTTCACCGCCACGGACTTCAATAGAAGTTCCAGATTTTCGTGCCCCCAGCGCCACGACTTCATTAGAAGCTCTTCATTTTAACTGTTTTAAAAATAAATTACTATTTTTAACAGGTTTTTTTTTTCATTTTATTATTTCTTTATTATTGCAGTCTAATACTCTGTTTTATTTATTTTTCCATACAAAAACAGCCAATATTTGTCTTAAAATTGGCAAAACAAAAACTCCGAACATTTTTAACGTCCCCAGAACGCCAAGGACTTGATATGTAGTCGGCCAGTGATGTGACGCGAAAGTTATCACTGTTTGATTTCACCCGTTAAAATATAAATATTATTATCGAAAACAATTTGAGGTCAGTAAAATATGAACTTAATTAATTACTTTATAACAAACGGAAAATATACTAATTTCGACCTTCAGATGGGTGCCGACTCGAAATTAAATAATTGTTAGCAATCCTTGTCGATAATTATATTCCTATCTCTCAAATCAAATCATTTCTTTATTTGTTTAGAATGCAGGTGTTACAATAGTGATGTTACTATGGATACATTCCCAGTACATTCTGCCTGTTGGCATACAAAAATATAGTGTTTAACTTATAGATAATTTAGAAACTAAGTATTTATATTTAAAATGAGATCATGGATCAGCTAAGTCTAAAATTATTTACATAACAAATGAGATATAGTGAAGCAACTATTAGATACAATTCATCATTTATAAAATCGGTAACAGAGTAATAACATTTATCTGTCAGCAACGATGTCAGGAGTTTCTTGAATTTTATTATAGGCTGATCCTTTATACAATTTGGCAATTTGTTAAATATAATAGGTGCCATACCAATAATGTTCTTTTTAAGCAAAGCAGTGTTACCTATATCTACCAGTAAACAATAGACTCTGATATTTTGATCTCATGGCAGTAGTACGCATTCTTGTCTCATTTAATGCCGGAAAAAGATGCTTGTTATTTTTAACGAATGTAGATACTTCGAGAATGTATATACTAGGAAAAGTTAGTATCTTGTGTTTCTTGAAAAAAGGAATGCAACTATCTGTAACCTTGAGTTTAAAAATGGATCGTATGCACCGTTTTTGGGATTTAAAAATAGACTCCCTTTCGGAACAATTACCCCAGAAATCTACACCAAACCTTAGGACTCTACAAAACAATTATAAGTCGTATGTTTGTCAGTGCCCCGGTCACCACGGACTATTAAAGAAGTCGTTCTGTGAAGTCATAAACATACGGCTGTCAAGGCCACTTTGGCATAGTGCAGGCTGCAGGTACTAATCGGATTCTTTATCGGAGTAAACAAATGGGTAAAAAAGATTTTATATAATAAACAACTTTTCTTCTGTCATCGTCAAATAAAACGAATCTATACGTGTAATGAATGAGGATGTTGCCTTTTATTTTCTTCTCGATGTTGCCAAGCTACTCGTAAAGCCACGAAAATGCCACCCGAGCTACCCGAAACCAGCCTCGGAGTCCTTAGGTATGCTTACGACTGCCGTGGCAGCTCTCAGGCGCTCGAAGCCACCGTAAAGCGCCCGAGCTGTACCGAGCCGCACCTATGCCCACCGACAGTGGGCGCCGCGCCTTAAATCCATATTTACTTTCCATTTCGAAAAACGCTATATTTACACTGAAAAGTTCTGCCGTTTAGCTAGGGTAAAAAACGTTGACTGAAGTACAAAAATAGAAGAAAGACCATAGACCACATCCCTAATCAGAATTGAATTTAACGTGCTCTGACCGCCAAGGACTTGAAATGAAGTCAAAGAATGACTTCATGAAACAAATAAAGATGTACCTCATTTCCTAAAGCTATTATTAAATTATGTATTTTTTCTTTGATAGTTATAATTTATACTGTTTTTTATTACTAGAGTACTGTGAAATAAAATAAATTTGGAAATATTTCATCAATTTTTATTTGTATCCGTAAAATTGTAATTAACTTAATGCGTAAAAAAATCTCATTCATCGATATGACGACACCCTCATCACTACTGTTTACTATACATATATTTCGTTATAAATTTATAGCCTGGCGCTGGCGAGGCATCGCGTTCTGTGTACGTGGACGGTGAAAAACTTAAAGCGGTGATAAAGTACTTATATGTTATTGTTTTAGGTCGTGGCGGTTTACATGGGCGAAGAAGAAGAAAATGTAGAAATAAGAATTTTTATCATCGCTCTACTATTGCCTCTGATCTTCATGGCATGGATCCGTAATCTCAAGTACCTCGCACCGGTGTCTATGATCGCTAACGTGTTCATGGCACTCGGTCTTGGAATCACCTTCTACTACCTGGTTGGAACTGGAAAACTTCAGACTGATAACATTAAATCAATGCTATTCAAAGCACCTGTAGAATGGCCCGAATTCTTTTCTCTGAGTATCTTTGCGATGGAAGCTATCGGTGTCGTAATGCCTCTGGAAAACGCTATGAAGACGCCTCGTGCCATGCTCGGCTCATGCGGCGTCCTGAACAAGGGCATGAGCGGCGTCACCCTCGTGTACATCCTCCTTGGTTTCCTTGGATACCTTCGCTATGGGGAGAACGTCAGCGACTCCATCACTTTGAACTTGGAAAAAACTGAAGTGTAAGTATGCAACTGATGCATTTTTTCAGAAGGTAGGTCTTTCTTTAATCACTGTAGTCACTGCATAGACATCACCGCTGGAAAACAGACCCAGGCCCGGTCCCTCCTCACTGCGAAGGAGCGGGCCATTATCTACCACGCGGTCCCAGTGAAGTGAGTTTTTGTTTCTTAAATATGCAGGTTTACGTGATCTTTTCCTTCACCGTTTTGACCGCATTGGTAAAGATATAAATTACAGAAGCTTAGTGCCTGCTTGGGTTCGATCCCAGGACCTACGATTCGGGGCCGTTACCATTGCACTCAAACGTGCGTGCCTTATACAACATTAATTTTTGTTTATGCGAAACCCGAAACACGGGTCTAGTATTTTTATGTAAAGAATCTATGAAAAAAATTTCAAAACTGTATCATTAATAATCACAAAGTTATCGCGATACGTGCTCATCAATCGTTGGCATTCGGACGACTGAGGGAGCCGAGGGAGGGAGTTGTTACCCGTCGTCGCCGTCTCGCTGTGCGCCCACGCGCGCTGTGAACTGCCGTGACCCGCACAGATGATTGTGGATAGGGCTTCCATTACGTAATTACGCAATTACGTAATTACGAACTCATTTTAAAGTATTTTCAATTCCGTAACTGAAGATGTCAATTCCGTACTTACGTAATTATTAGTATCATCAATCCATCAAAATAGTCAACCAATAAAAAAGCATTATACGTACATATTTATAATGTGGCAACACTATACTACACACATCAAAAGTGTCTAGGGATCAACATATATTTTTGCAATAACTTTTCTCCTGATTGATATTAATTAAAATTTTCTTTAAGGATTCATCAAATAAAGTGTTTTCGTTTGTCACAGTAACGATAAACCAAGTCACCTTTGCATTAATAAAGAAATTTGCCATTTTCCTAATAAAGGGATTTTTGACATTTGAACCACTAACACAAAAGTTCGAAAAAAAGACTGAAATAACAGTTTTCTTTAAAATTTTATTGGGTAACTTAAACAATTAATAATCCGTGTTTCTACCGCGAACACTAACAACACAAGAACATCGGTTTGGCATACTCAAAATGAGTTCATCCAAATCACGCTGTGGAATGGCCGCCCATGTTCGTTGCAACAACAAAAAAAGGTCTTCTTGCGACTGGATACCCTCCATATTCGGCAGAACTCTTCTCTGTAGCATATCCCATGCATGCTCAATCGGATTCAAGTCTGGCGACTGAGCAGGCCAGGGCAGGACATTGATGTTAGCTGCGGCGAGAGTCTGTCTTACAACTCTTGCGGTGAGCGGTCGTGCATTATCATGCATTAACTGAAATAAGGGACCGATTTGCACTTGTAGAGGAACGATGACGTCTGATACAATCGTCTCAGCATAAATTTGAGCGTTGAGGTTGCCTCTGATCCAAATCAACTCAGTTCTTCCGCCGATCCAAATACCCGCCCATACCATGATGGTTCCACCACTATAAGGATAGACTTCCTGGCAGGATTTTAATCGCTGTTGGCGTTCAGGGGTTCTCCAGTGTCGTATACGTCTTGTATCCGGTCTCATACCAAAACGAGACTCATCAGAAAAGCACACGAAACGCCATTGTTCTTCTGCCCAATTTCTGTGTTCAAGAGCCCATTGATATCGAATCCTACGATTGTGCATTGCTATAGGTGGTACCCGTAGCGGTCTTCGGGAATGAAGGTTCACTTCATGCAAGCGGTTTCTGACTGTTTGGTCGCTAATTAAGTTCCCTGAAGAGTGATGAAGCCTCACGGCTAACATCATGGCGGTTATTGTTGGAGCTCTTCGAGTTAAGATTTGAATGTATCGGTCTTGTCTCCGTGTGGTGCAGCGATACCGTCCTCCATGGCGCTCAGCCACGGTACCAGTGCTTCGGTAACGTGTCCAAAGTCGACTGATAACACTCTGACTTGTATTCAGAGCTAAAGCCACAGTACGTTGCCGGGAACCAGCTTCTATCATTCCCACGGCTCTGAGCATTTCTTCCCTGCTTAAATGACGTCGCCGCTCCATAATAACGTTGGTTTTAATCAGTAGTAGGGAAACAGTAGCACTAATAATGTCTTCAATGCGTTGTATGTTTTTATAGGGAAAATATTGACAGCTGATTTTCGTCTTTTACTCGAATTTGATTCACAGTTCCTGATTCAAATTATGAAATGCACCAAAAAGGATCCATATAAATTTATAAAATCATAAATTTATTACAAAGCCACATCTCAATCTCAAGAAATCCGCATAAAATGCTTGATCCCTAGACACTTTTGATGTGTGTATATACCTACATCGAAACTGTACAAATAGGGTATTCCCCGCAGTTTATTTTATATCTATTTTGCAAAAAATAGTTCTAAGACGTACAGAATAGAGTTCAAATATATCAACTTGGCGAGTAGGCCGGGGAGTCCCTGACGAAAAGTCCCTACGACCACGGGGAACTTAGGGGAACTACTATGCTCCTCACATTCTTAACTAAAAAGAAAGTAGTTTCATTGCTCAATTGTCGGTTGTTCAGTTCACATCGCTAGACTCTCGGCACAGTTGACACTTGATCTGATACTTAATTAAAAGTTGGTGGTAAATGCGCGCAAATATTAACAATTTGTAGCAGTTGTATCTTTATCGTGGGTGACTTTGAAATTTGAATGTGTGGATTATCTCTTCAAAGATGTAAGTACTTAAATCAGTCTTATTTAGTATTAAAAGGGCATTAAAAACCTCATGGGGCGTGGAGCATGCATAGTTCATACAAAATAATTTGTAAATCAAACATTTTCTTAAGGTGTATTTATTCCGATTAGATTATAGAATATCTAGGTTCCCAAATATATATTAATTAAGAACACTGATTAAAACATAAAAGGTCGGTACCTATCAAAAATTTGAAATTCCTCATAGTTCGTCTCTAAATCAGGAATGAATGAACTAAGCATGCTCTTTCGCCTATTATAGAAGAAAAAAACGTTTGGCTACAAAATAAGTGTTTACATTATTTTGTAATGAGTTGACAACTATGTTTAACCAATATCATTTTAACCTAACTTCCTTTTATTTTTTTCAGGTCTTCTTCAAATAAGACTGTATACAAGGAGTTTTTGAACAAACGCACACAAAGCTCTATCTGGGAACATTTCTTGAGAGCTGATAATGGACAGAGTGTTGAATGTAAGCATTGCAAAAAAAAATTGAAAACTCCAGGTGGCGCAACTGGAGCGTTACACACTCACATGCGTGCCAAGCATATCGGAGAGATGCCGCAACAGCAGGAGTCGCAAAGACCGAGTACATCAACGTCTAATAGTGGTCAAATTCAAACACGAAAACGTACGAATGAACCTTCACAAAAGAAAATTAAACTCACTGATTATTTTTCAAATATGGAGGTTCGAGTGGCCAGAATGGCTGCATTGGATGGGATACCATTGAGCACATTTTGTACGTCAGAAGATCTGAGATATCTTTTTAAAAACTCTGGCTACGATGTGCCAAAATCTTCTACGACTATAACACAGATAATTCTAAAACAGAGTGATAACACAAAAAACAAATTGAAACTTCAATTGAAAATTATGAAGTCTGAAAATAAAAGATTTACTATCACGTTTGATGAGTGAACGTCTACCCGTAATAAAAGGTATATGAATATAAATATCCACAATAAAGACTTTGATATGGCCAAATATAAAAATTTGGGACTTGTACGGATACAGGGATCAATGCCAGCTGAAGTAGGCACTCAATTATTACAGCAACATTTGAGTGACTTCGGTTTAAGTCTGGAAGATGACATAATTGCTTTCACAACAGATGGAGCGAGTGTTATGGTCAAAATGGGTAGAAATTTTGACGGCCACCACCAATTATGTATGGCTCATGGGATACAACTAGCAGTCCTGGATGTTTTATATAAAACACAAAAATCTCCAGAACCTGAAGTCCAGGAGGATGTCTCAAATACCGGCGCTGATGAAGAAGAGGAAATTGAAGAAGATGAGGAATATGAGGATGCGTTTATTGTAGAATCGACCAGAGTTCCAGCATCAGAGTTTTTATACAAAGGCACTATAAAAAAATTAAGAGATCTAATAGAATCGTTTAAAAACTCCCCTTTGAAAAACGACTTGTTGCAAAAGTACATTTTAGAAGAACAGGGTAAAAATATTGACTTAATACTAGACTGTAAAACGCGATGGAACAGCTTATCAGATATGGTAGGCCGATTTCTCAAATTAAAATCATGCGTTTTTAAGGCGTTATTAGATTTGAAATCAAATGCGAAATTTACAGACGAAGAGATCCAAGACCTTCACGACATTCATTACAGCTTGGATGTAATAAAAACTACAGTTTTGTCATTATGTCGCCGTGATTCAAACTTATTGACGGCCGACGCTGCGCTTCGATTCATGCTAGAGAAACTTAATCTTCAGTCAAACGATCTCAGTGGAAAACTAGCCACATCTCTTAGAAAGAGAATTAAGAAAAGGCGAACAAATGTATTCGGTGTTTTGCAATATTTGCATAACAATGAGGAATTTTTTAAAACAGCTGCCTCAGAATATTTCACGAAACCATCGTCGGATGATATACGAATGTACATAGTGGAACTTTTGGAACGGTTGAAATATAATTCTACTCAAAAAAGCACTAATTCACAACCACAACCGAGTGCATCGGACGCAATTGCTACCAGTGACGATGATGACGAGGAGTTGACAATCGCACAACAGTTAGACAAAGAAATAAACAAAGTGACTGTAAATAAAACAATTTCAACAGTAAACACAGATCTCCATTCCATTATTAGGGTAGAAATGTGCATTTACGACAGCGCTGGCGGCGGTCGCGAAGTTTTTTTGACTGCAGCGTATAATTATTTACTTTCGATAACGCCTACAAGTGTTGAAGCCGAGCGAGCCTTTTCATCCGCCGGATATTTTTGTAATAAACTAAGAAGTTCCCAAGGTGACAAAACTTTAAATGCCTTGTCATTTATGAGATCACATTTTCAAGAAGAAAGATTATATTCGGGACGATAAATAATGGTTAGACTTAGCTAAGTTCTTGAATAATTCATAACAATTAAATAAAATTAACCACCTCTTTAAATGAATCAATAATTTGACAGTACAGTGTTAGATTATTTTGTCATGGAACTAATATTTTTTTTTTTTGTATCTGTCTGTGGAGGCTTGTTATTAGCAATTTAGTTATATATTCTTGTTACTATAATGTTATTAGTCTGTAAGCTTTCTAAAAATTAAAAATAAAATAAATAAATATTTTTTTGTTTAAATATTGTGTTTATTTTGATACATCCTTGAATTTGAGATAGTAAAAGATAACTGTAAAAATTGTAGATACTCTATCTACAATATTTACAAAAATTCATAATCAATTTTAAAAAAATAGGAAAAATTACGTAATTACGGAATTACGGAATTGGAGAAAAAAGTTGCGTAATTAGTTACGTAATTGACATTTCCGTAATTTTGGAAGCCCTAATTGTGGATGCGTATTGTCGTTCGGTGTCCTACTTGGAAGCGTAATTAAATATTTTTGGTACAAAATATAACATGGTGTAAAAATTATTGGAATCGATTCAGTTACTGATTCTGAACAAACTATATTCAGGTTTCGCATATACTAAAAATAATCTTGTAGAAGTTAACTTGCTAAAAATACTCATTTATTTTACCGATTGGGGTTAACAGGATTGGGGTCTGCCTTATCATATTTTTTAAGAGAATATAATAGAGTTTATTGACTGGCCGCGTGAGTTGTGATGAAGCAACTGCTAGCACCACATTGAAGAAGGAAATATATATATACCTGCCACTGAAATTAATTCAAACATATCTTATTCTTTCCAGTCCTGCCCAAATTGTCAAGATCTCTATCGCTATTGCCGTATACTGCACATATGGACTGCAGTTCTTCGTTTGCGTCGAAATTATGTGGAACAGCATCAAAGACAAGTTCACCAAACGCCCAGACCTCGCTGACTACATAATGAGGACAATCATGGTCACTGCTTGCGTATTGCTGGCCGTGGCCGTCCCCACCATAGGACCATTCATGGGCGTCATTGGCGCTTTCTGCTTCTCAATCCTCGGACTGATTGCACCTGCTTTCATCGAAGTTATTACCTACTGGGACATCGGCTTCGGACGTTACAAATTCCTTATCTGGAAGAACATAATCGTTCTTATCTTTGGTCTTTTTGCACTCATATTCGGCACTAAAGATGCCATTAGAGATATTATACGTGTATACAGCAAATAAGGCAACACTTTTGTGCACAGCCTTTCATTCAAAGATTCTGTGTTAATGTGTGATAGTTATTAGCGTACAGCTTAGTATTTAGACAAGATTATTTTTACCAGTTATGCGCGTGATACTTTGATCATCAAAAATTGTCGAGTGTCAAGGTCGTTATATTCTTTCGTTACCCAGGTATTTGTTCGTGTGTTCGTGTGAACCAAATATCTTGTGAAACGGACCTGGAAATTCTGTTGTATGAGTAGGTAACTATCGGTCACGCTGTTAAACAAATGGTGCTACTTATTGCATGTTGTCAATTTTTGCTCCACATCATTGATTGGAAATTGTTACTTTATACCGGGGACTTGAAATGTTACTCTAAATAACGGTACCCGTCTTTCAGTAACGATAATTTGTACCGTTCCACCAGGATCGTAACAAAATTAACTACTTGGCTATAACGATGCCAACAAACTGAACGAAATCTTAAACTGTTTAGTAATAATAACAAAATATATCGTTATGAGTATAAGGAAATAATAACGTTATTAATTTCAATACGCAACCTTGAGGGCTGAGGCACATCGCTATTAGATTATTCCCCGATCGTCGTCACCGAGTTCAATACGGCAACGTAACATTTCGCCCTGATTGTTTGTTTACTGATTTTAGTCGTATAGTTTGATTTCGACAGTCTTTGACGTGACAACGTCTTGTAATTCGATGGAGACGGCTGCACGCACGAAAAAACATGACTCATGCGGCGTTACCTCGTTCTGAGGCGTTCCATTTAAGGCTTGAAGTGATTTAGGGCTTAAGCGAGAGCGCGGAACGAGCGACAAAGAAGCACAATCGGCCTCCGCGTTCGACATCTGTCTCTCTCCTACTTGAGTGAGCGATGCGTCTGCGTGGACAGCTGCTATACAATAGACAATAATACATTTACAAGTTTTGGTCAAGTAATGAAGTGATACAAAATATCTATCAAACAGATAAAATTAAAATTTTCTTTTGAAAAATGCAACCATTCCATCAGTATTTTCTTATGTCGTCGTCACGTTCAACTATCGTCAGTAAACCGACTTTACAGACAACCGATTTTTCAATTAAATCATGATCCGGAAGAAGAATTTTGAATACAGATATTTTTTAATGAATGACGACAAACAAACGTCGAAATGTGATGTTCCAGGTTGTAATAAAACTCTTAGGGTAAGAACAATCTTGAATTACGATTAGGTAATAATCATTTATCAATGATAAATGAAAGTTAACATGTCAGTTGTATATTGCAAGATAGTATGATGTTATTTGAAGAAAATTTTCAATGGTATTTTGGTTTCGTGTTCGCGTTGGCGGCAAATTGCAAACCTACCTATTCGATTTCGAAAGTATATATTTCAAAAAAAATTGAAAATATGTGTTAAATCTCAAATAATGGTTCATTTAACTATTCTCACAGCATAGTGTACAAAAAATGCAAAAAAAAAATGTAAAACAACATATTAAAAAAAACAACCGCACCTAAGACGACCCACTGACCGACCTGGAGAACCGACTCTCTGCCGTGATAACCACAAAAGATGTTGACCAGGCTCTCGACCAAATGGTGGGAATCCTCAGAGAGAAAGGCTTGAGGTTTTGAAAACATAAACTTACCTGCCTGCCTTACTTACTTGCAAAGGCAAGTAAGTAAGGCAGTAAAGGCAAGTAAGTAAGGGGAGTAAAGACTCCCGAAGGGTTAGGCAGAGGTGTATCCTAAACCTAACACCCAAGTTTCACCAGTTATGTTTTGGTACCATGGAAAAGAGAGCGCCTCTATTGGCCTATTGTATTTATTTGTTACTAGTTCTCAAAAAATAAATAGGTAACTAATACACTAGGTAACTGTTGGCTCACACCGCGGCGTTTTTCTTCTTTGTCGAATTGTTATGCCCGTAGTAACTTCTAAACGAAAGGTCCGATTCGAATAATATGAAGATGATCTTATATTTAGAATTAGTGGGACAGTATTTGCACCTCTGGCCCTGTCCGCACCGCGATTTTTACCGCGCGATTATTTTCTCGTAGTTCGGTAACTTACTGAATAATTGGATTGCTACACCGGCGGCGGTTAGAAATTCCCGCGCTAAATAAATATGTGGTGCGATGCAAATTGAACGCGATGAGGTGCGGATTTATTTCCACCAGAATGTTTTGTACAATATTATGTAGTTATATGTATAGAGAAACGCCATTTTTTTTACCATAACGTTACAAGTGAGTCCGTTACCCTTCACCTGTAACGATTTAAAAGCGGATAACGTTACTGATACCTTATACGCAACTTGTAATATTGTTCTACAACAATACTATTCTATAACGTTATTCTTTATAATGTTTTTCATATTTTCATTGAGTATTGTTACAAAATCTGAAACGTTACAAAATTCATTTCGTTTTCAAGTCCCTGCTTTATACTATAGATGTTGCCTGTTATTCTGCGTATTTTTTTAAATATATTTTATAGGTACAAAATTATAAATGGGGCATGTTAAAATTATATAAAATCGCTATTACATTCCCAAATCAGAACTGAATACTGTTGAACAGTGTACTTAGAAATAGGTATTTGAGTCAACATGTATTTTCGAATGTGTGATGTAACCTAAACACGGTAATGTTGTAACAATGGTTGAGGTCTCAAAAAAAATGAGCTACCATATACACTATAGATAAGTATTTTGTAAAATAAACAAAGACCAAATAGCGAACGAACACATTTGTCACACGCATAGTGTTGTCAGTACTTAATATAATTTCATTGATATCGTTTTCAGTACCCATATATGAACAAAAATGATTTCATTAGACTAACTACTTTCCATTAAAACTGAACATTTTTATCTTATATTGGTGACTGGGATTTTGCATTTAGTGTTTGTAAGCTTAAATGTTTAATACATAATTATTGTAACATTAGATACTTATAGAAATATGTGTGTATTTGTAAGTGCACTCTACGAATTTCAATTTTAAATCCGCACTTAATTATAAGTTGTAAAGATTATATACCGAAGAACTGAAATAACAATAAGTACATGCGGTCGTTTGAGATAATCAGACGATAAATATCAGGTACGAGGCCTTTCGTAGAATGATCAGAACAATGATCGAAATATCAATTAAATAAGTCGATTTTGACGTTTTACAATTCGTCTCGAGAAATATACAACGACCAACATTTGATAACATATTTTTAAAATGAAATCTTATTTAATTAATATATTAAAAATCAAGTTGCTTTTGTTATGAATTTTATGAGGGTATCTAATTAAATATACTGAATCAACTGTACCTACATGTATACACTTTTTACAAAATTTATAGGCGTAATGTCGCAACAAACCCAATAAAGTTCCTATTTGTTCTTAAATTATGTAGAAAATTAATTTTAGGTACTTAAACTAAATTTTGTTTTGTTCATAACCACAGCGCACCAAACATTGATAACAATTTATTTGAAATATTATCAGTTATATGATATTATTTTGTAATTTAATTATAATCTTAAATTACGCGAATAAACCATTTATACGCTCTGTATGGCTACTGATTTTTTATTTATTATATACTCTTCTATCAAATAAACATATATCTGGGTAGGTACGGTCTTGTGAAATGCTCGAAAATAAAACATCGACATCGAAAATTATTATATTTATTATGAACAGTGTCTATTTCCGCTTATATTTTCAAGAGAGCTCACTGATAGCTTAATTATGTTATAACTTTATAGACGTCTCCTTCCAAAGTCAGCTTAACGATATATCTGCATCAACTAAAGAGTTCTATAAACATGCATCGAGTTCGTATGAAATAATATAATACACGAATGACTTACTTAGTTTTGGAGGCGGTAACCTTAAGTTTACAATACAAAGTCAAAAGATTCGCAAAAATGACGAATACACGCACTATGCGCAGGATTCATTACTATCGAGACCCAACCCAAGATAAATAATAGATAATAAAATATTAATTAATTGTGTTTCATTACCGCGAAGTCTTTACCTATGCACATATCAGCATTTTCCTGTATACCTATGCCTCAGAAGTGTAATTCAGTAGAGCGAGATGCCCATATTCGCACGTAACACCGCTTTCAATGCGACTGCGTGCGGCTGCTTGCGAGCGGATTTCTCGCTTTAGTAAATGACGCTTCTATGCGACAGAAAGAGACGAGATCCTGAAAAATGCTAATTCGTGCGTATAAGGTGCAGCGCAGACGACAGACTATCCGTGACGCACTTTTTAGTCTGTGAAAATAGAACCTATGCAATTATATGCAGTAACGCACGCGACGCGCAAAAAGTCCGGCGCTTTTTAGACTTAGACTTTTTATGCGCCGCAGACTCAATCGCACAAAAAGTGTGCCGTCTGCGCTGCACCTAAGTATGATTTCATCCTAAGTCGGGACTCGATAGGTTTATACGTGAACATTCATCACTGTTTTATATTAAAATCTGGAATATAATTTCACTTGCTATAATTCCGTTCCTTTTTAATAATACAACTTTTGATTATACATTGAATTGACTGTTTTTATCGCACTAGATGATAACTATTGCCAAGATAGGCAAAACCTATCAAAATTTTATAGAGCTAATAATAATTAATTTATCGTGTTAATAACTAACACTTAATAAGTCGTGATGGCCCGGAGTTTTAGTGGCAAGCGTCTCAGGCACGAACAAGCTGTTACGAATCTGGTAAGTAGCAATGAGAATTTTCAATGGGAAGGAAAATGTTAAACCGTGAAACGGTGTGGAGTATTTATGCTGATACTTTCATGGTATTGGAAGTAATCTTGGCCCAGTAATGGCACATTTATAAACTGGTCGTATGACCCATAGATATTATAGTTTTACGACTTTTATTGGGTACCTTATTAAAACGAGTCCGACTTTGAAGGTGTCAGACTTTTACTGACTAAAACCCACCCGTGTTCCTTCAGTTGCCCATATGCCAGGGTCACGGTGTCTCTTTCGAACAATCTCGCGACCCTGGCAGATCCAAAGTGGGTCAGAATTATATTTGAAGGGAACTTATGCACAAACAAAAGCCCACTGGACGAGATAATTAAAAATACCTGAGTTATTTGAAGGACTCTGATCATAGGGGAATATTTTTCAATAAAAATAGCATGTGAAATTATACTAATAGTCATTTAACGGTTAAACATGGGGAGATAACGGTTCAAATTGTTTACAAGACAGGTTTACATGGCATTATTGATGAGCGATTCTCAGAAAAATCACATGGACTCGCTCATTATGATCAGCATTTTCCTGTTGTTAATGTATAATTTTCTGCCAAACAGTAGTTAAATTTTCTAGAGCGAGAAGTTTTGATGCGAACAAGTGTAGAAGTATCGAAATTCTCCCTCTAGCGGATGACGCATCTAAGTGACATTAAGATATAGAAATACATAAAAATGCTCATCTGTACGTGTAAATGGTTTCAGCCAGTTACAACCATGATATCTTGAACATTTCTTCTAATAAGCGTGCTGAGCGTGTCTTTACCAACATTGACATACTGTATACAAACGCAACGTGACCTTGCACAAACATTAAACCTTTGATGACTCTCAATAAAGTCTTACTCCGACACAAATTCACGATAAATGCACATACATAAACAACACTCATTTTGACCATTGTATAGTCCCAAATTGAAGTCTAAACTAGCTCCAAACTTGCTGTGTGCGTTACTCCAGCGGAATGTTGTCGCTTTTCAAGATTTCGGCTTGACAGATAATTAGTACCCCATCTCGTGTAAATGTGCCCGAAATTTAGAATTTGTGCGTCCAGCCGATCCAAAGATATTCACGAAAAACAGATTCCGCTGGAGTAACGTTACTGCAGCGGCATGATTTTTAACCGGTGGTCGTAGCTGAGTACATACTAGCTACTTAGATAGATCAAATTTGTGCCTAATTGTGCCCAAAAAATGAAATTTGTGCGTCTTGAGGTTTCCGAGTTATTCAAGATGCCGCCGGAGTAATGTTAAGCGAATTGCTGTACCTCTCAAATGGCGTGACATACAACTACGATTTTTTTTACTACGGTGGGTCTTAATTTGTGCTTATGCTATGCAATTTTTTTTTTTATAATCAACACCGTTGGATAATAAGAAATTGTTTTTCATAAACCCTAAAATCGATCCTTGCGCTTCAATGAGAAACCCTAGAAACTTACCAAGTATGGTGGTTTGTACCTTTTATGAACTCAAAGCATCATGCGAAATTAGATGTTTCTATTCCAACTCCTCAGAGAGCTATTCCATTTCAATTAAAATCTGGCTATACTAAAATGTAACACTCCAATACATGAGTTATTATTAAGTGACGGTAATATGATTTGACAAATAATTAGTACCTTTATTCAGTTGCTTATCCTTAAAGTTTCAGCTGAAAAATCCTTGTAACTACGCAGATATAAGAAGAAAACCACAGGAAAAGAAATTTCACGATGAACCGAACAAATTCGAATGACTGTATAAAAGCGGCCGCGCAGTACATTATGCCAACCTTCTTAAATTTGTACTACAAAATTTCGTTTTTTTGAAACAGTCTCACACAAAAGTGTTACATAAAATTATTTATTGGTTTGTAAAACACGTACGTACACACGCACAGTATGTAAGCCATATTATATTGAGCTTTAGCTTTCAGTCAAATGTTAGAACATAACTAAAAAACTTAAACTAAATTAAAAACAACGGTAAGTGGTACCTAAAAGTTCTGTCATATTTATCATACATAATAGTATATCTTATCTAATACCTTTAAACGAGCAATTCTTGTATATATATCTAATACCTTTAAACGAGCAATTCTTGTATATATATCTAATACCTTTAAACGAGCATTTCTTGTATATATATATATATATAATCTGAATCTCGGAAACGGCTCCAACGATTTTCATGAAATTTAGTATACAAGGGGTTTCGGGGGCGATAAATCGATCTAGCTAGGATTCATTTTTATAAAATGTCGTTTTATTCGTGTTTTCAATGACCAACTTTGTCGATAATTAACTTGAACATAAACTTATTATTTTAAACGCAATTTACCAAAAAATACTGAGCAAAGCTCGAACAATCAGATATTGTGACCTTATAAGGCCATGAGAACCATAATATCGGTAAGTATGGAGTTATGTTCAAACCTACAAGCAAATCTTATTAACATTATGTTTGTACTAAACTCGTCAATAAAGTCCCTACTCTCTGATCTCATCTCTACGTTACATATTTATATATACAAATGGTTTAAATAGCTATTTACTTACTTTTATGCGTAAATAGTTATTTAAACCATTTGTACGCACCTGTACCCATCAAAATTTAATTATAAAACTACAAATTTAAGAAGGTTGGCATAATGTACTACGCTGCCGCTTTTATAGTCATTCGAATTTATTCGGTTATTCGTGAAATTTCTTTTCCTATGGTTTTCTTCTTATATCTGCGTAGTTACAAGGATTTTTCAGCTGAAACTTTAAGGATAAGCAATTGAATAAAGGTACTAATTATTTGTCAAATCATATTACCGTCACTTAATAATAACTCATGTATTAGAGTGTTACATTTTAGTATAGCCAGATTTTAATTGAAATGGAAAAGCTCTCTGAGGAGTTGGAATAGAAACATCTAATTTCGCTTGATGCTTTGAGTTCATAAAAGGTACAAACCACCATACTTGGTAAGTTTCTAGGGTTTCTCATTAAAGCGCAAGGATCGATTTTAGGGTTTATGAAAAACAATTTCTTATTATCCAACGGTGTCGATTATAGAAAAAATAAAATTGCACAGCATAAGCACAAATTAAGACCCACCGTAGTAAAAAAAATCGTAGTTGTATGTCACGCCGTTTGAGAGGTACAGCAATTCGCTAAACATTACTCCAGCGGCATCTTGAATAACTCGGAAACCTCAAGACGCACAAATTTCATTTTTTGGGCACAATTAGGCACAAATTTGATCTATCTAAGTAGCTAGTATGTACTCAGCTACGACCACCGGTTAAAAATCATGCCGCTGCAGTAACGTTACTCCAGCGGAATCTGTTTTTCGTGAATATCTTTGGATCGGCTGGACGCACAAATTCTAAATTTCGGGCACATTTACACGAGATGGGGTACTAATTATCTGTCAAGCCGAAATCTTGAAAAGCGATAACATTCCGCTGGAGTAACGCACACAACTTGCTTACACGATACTTTACGTCAACACTTCTTCTATGTGCACTTTCAAACAGGGCTTTCAGCACCTCTTATAAATTATAATTATACAGGCCTTCCATTTGCATCATTAAACTAACTCTATCTACGTATTTAAATTAAAAACATGAACTTACAAGCTAAAGCCAAAAAAAAATACAATATGAAATAAATATGATACGAAAATAATACTTATTTTACACGTTCTTTTGTTATTATATCAAATGACAAGCATTCCTGGTGTTTAACAATAGGCAATATTGCAAATGCTGACCACATACAAGTCTAATAACTATTTATGATAGTTCAGGTAAAATGTTAACAATTTTATCAATAAATTTTTACATTAAAAACACGATAAGTCATGAGCTAAGTATGTAGAGTAACAACGAAATTCGTGCAGGCACTATTCTCACTGTAGTTCTAATAACAGACGTACTTAGGGAGGATGTAGCGTTTGGAATTCGGCAATCTTTAGGCATGAGGTCACTCTAGTGTTGCGACAGACTATCGTTTCTACGGTATGGCAGGGGACTGACAAACTATTGGTTTAAATACAAGGGCTCAAAGAGCTAATTTGAGCTCGAAAGTTCCTCCAAACGTTACAACGTCCCTTAAGTAAGTGACTATTCATACAACGATTATGTGCTAACTGTCACAGACAAACTCTAATTTTAAAGTTAATATTAATTTCTTAGATTAACACAATTCCTGATTTCATTTCTTGAGTAAATTATAGATCACGTTCGATGGGTAAGTTTTCGCGATAAGTTGGGTGTAAACGACAGTTATACTTAAGTTGCGACCTTATCTAAACATCTACTGAGGAACTCAACGAGTGCTCGCAAACTATCAAGATTGAAGTAAAACCACTAATTTGCCCCTTTAACTTCCAAGACTAATAGGTATCATTTTGTGTAATGAAGGGTAAATCTGAAAGATTTAGTAGAAGGAATTCTAAGGTGTTTAATTCAGCCCCTAGGTACTTAGTTACATTA
The DNA here is from genome assembly GCA_932294355.1 of Aporophyla lueneburgensis. Lineage (NCBI taxonomy): Eukaryota > Metazoa > Arthropoda > Insecta > Lepidoptera > Noctuidae > Aporophyla > Aporophyla lueneburgensis. The sequence goes on from OW028733.1 coordinate 18,891,459, forward strand.
ACGTAACTTTTTAGAATCCGATAATATACCCCAGGTTGAAGTCGCATCTAAAACATAAATGGCTAATTCCACGGAAAATCCTAACATATTTTAATTTTACACATTACGAAACAGTAGTTTATTTTATTTATTACTTGATGGCAGTGTTATCGTACAGTTAATTTTATTAAAAATTTAACGAGTGCCATAAATGTAACTTCAGGACGTCATACTTATATTCTCATTTTTTTTGTAAGTAGAATGGTCAAATACAAAATGTCTTTTAATTAAAAAGAAGTATAAAACGTACTAATACAACTAATAATTTGAGTGAATAAAAAGGTACTAAGCAAGGAATATATATATAAATCATATCATACTCTAATCAAAATACTTAATATTAATTTAATAAATACAGCTATTTCATTTGTACCCCGAATTACGCGATCTCGGACAATGCGTACAAAACTGACTGCTTTTGCTATTATCCCACTATGCGAATAAAATCTGCACACTTTCCACCTTACTAGATAACGCGCAAAACTGCACAATATTAAATTCAACATCAATATTACATTCAACATCAAATATAATTAAGTATTGACTTTCTTTCTTTTCCAATAATGCTATTCATTAAATTATGGAAATAAATTACAATTTACTAAACGACGCGCTAAATTATTAAATTTTCAAATTTAAATCGAAGCTTATTAAGTTTTAATGTACCGATTAATTCTTTTCAGTCTAGAAAATAATTGGACGGACATCTAATTTGAGGTTACCAATTTCAAAGCACTAGAGAAAAAACAAAAAAGTGCACGGAGAGTATTGTGGCGTTTCTTGAAGTTCTCCCGGACTCGTACAGTCATTCGAATTTCAATATAAATTTGACTTGTTTTGTTTTATTCGACTGCTTAATTTTATCAAGTCTTCATTTAGATTCAAGGTTTTAAAAAACCAATGAAAGTTAAATCGATGTGAAATGTGTTATTATTGAAAAGGTCCATAAATTGCGACCCAAAGGCGACTAAGCAAAGTGGACATGTACATACAAAGCAGAATTTATTAGATTTCTATTCGCTGTCTACTGTCTTAAATATTAATATCAATATCAAAATAAAGCTTACAATGCCGATGCCGTACAATACCGAACATTTGCAAAATGATTTAAATGATAAGAAAATATACAAAAACGTAGTGACTAATACAATAAAAGGAATAGTATTCTAAATTTAAAAATGGCACTAGTTTTGTTGATTTTAAATTTGGACGCCTGTGTTTCCTAATTGCGCAGATTTTTTAATGAGAATTATTAAATTATCTAACTATGCACATAAGTAACTTGTAACATTATAAAGTGCCAGATAATATTCGTTTATCACAGGATACCTAAGATCTTATCGAGGTAATATTGGAAGTTATAGTGTCTTATTGATACTTAAATTTCAAGAATCCAGAAAAATATATTATTAACTTTATACAAGGCCCTACGCAGCCCCTTGTGAGATTCGTCTCCAAAATTGGAGAATTGCTAACAACATTTTTTTTGTCACAATGTATACCTAAGTAACGGTTTATGGAAGATCCTTCACAATAACTGATATTATAGTTATTTCGTATGAGTTATTTTTAATTTAATTGCTATGGAATAATAAGAAAAATATCCCACTACAAGGCTGGCGCGAATACATATCTATTAAGTAATAAACTTTTGACTGCATTATAGTATATTTTTTTGTTTTTAATATTTTCACGAGCCACACAGCACATGTTTTTAATAATACGCGATTGGTAGCTTAGTTAATATATTTCACAAACAGTTGTAAGTAATATGTATTCTGCGCAAGCCTCCAAAGAACATTCTTTAAATATAATACTTATCTAGCTAAACTAAAGTATATAAACTAACTTAAAAATTAAAATGTAAATTGAAAATAATGAAAATGTAATTTTAAAATGTTACCAACAATGCTTCGAAGCTTCAATGCTAAATTACATGTATATTTACCGAAAACTTGTATTACTTTACAGACACATGTATTATCTTAAAACTATTTATATTAAATATTCTCAAGTAACAATTGAACTGACATTATTGCGTTTCTCACTTAGTTATTTGAAAGGAATCTAAAACCTATCGTGTCATTAAAGAGGTCCATACACCTAGCTACGCGATTAAAATGAAAATGGATGAAAAGATGAAATACAAAATATTCACATATATTATGAAAAACGTTGACATTTTTTGAGTCAAAGCTACGATATAATCTCATAAATAAATAAAATAGTTTCTAATTTAAGTGCCGTTTTTTAATTTAATATTTGCCATTTACTTTGACCTATCTTCTTAGCAAAAACGTTACACTTATTTATTGCAACCCCATCACTAGCTAAACGATACTGCACTGACTCGTAGAGATTCTCTCACTATCACTTATATTATATTATAGTATCTCTAGCTGATTCTATCCATCGCTGTTACTTTGAACCAATGTTTTAATACATCCACAACGTATCCTACGAATTCTACGTACTGCGCACTATTTCGATTTCAACTTCAATAATATTTGTACACACATAATATAGTTATGGCAGTTTAGATACACGAATTATTTTATAATTAATTATAATTTACACAACAAGTTGTAAAATGAACATGGATATAACGGACATGCTTCTTAAGTACGTGAAAGGTGGCAGAATATATACTCAACATGGTTACTAGCACGACATCAAAAAGTCTTATGTGTTAAGGGCCCACTTCTTTACCTACGCAAAAAAGCTTGTCAGTAAATAATCCTTGTATATTACAAATATTAAGTTATAGTATGGAGCTTCTTATGTATTGTCAATGCATATTTCTTATTGTTATGTGTATGGTATAAAAGTATGCGAGTAAGTACAACCTGATTACAATATTATTGTTTTGTTTTGAACTCATTTCACTCTGAGTCACCTCTGATTGGCCTAAAAATACTTAGAAAATAAAATTCTGTGTAACTGTAAACCGTCAATATGCTAAAATATAATGCTTCTTTTTGAACGTGTTCCCACAGTAATTTGTTTTTAAATCAATCATAATTTGTTAAACGCGTGTGCTCGGTATGAATACTTGCAATGAGTAGTGAAATTATATTGACCCAGACCTAAACCTTGAGACAAATTAATTATATTTGCTACTAACAATCCCTAACCTACAACTTTAAGGCTGAAAATTCTACATTAATACAGATTAGTGTTCAGAAATAAAATGCGAAGATACTGCATAAGTTAAGCTAGGAAATATACCACCAAGCGAGTTATTGCTTCCATGTCTTTTAATATTAAAATAAAATTAACCCCTAATACAGATCCCTACTTTGTACAAAAAGTTTGTGTTAAATAATAGCGAGAATCACTGACTCTAATTACAATAATTTAAAGTTAAGTTAATGTTAAAAACAACTGGCCATTACGTATGACAAAGAAAAAATAAAGTAAAAAAATTGAAATTCTATTTAAGATCGTACATTTCCGAATGAGATTCAATGAACCGTGGCGTGATAATTCTCCCGGAGTCAACTACTGGCGTGAGGAGTTCCTCGGATGGCACTTGGATACGGATTCTGTTGTCTGATGGGAGGTTGGTGGAGCCGTTGCTGGCGTAGAATCCGAGGGAGACGGGTTTGTGGTGCTCCTCGTTGTTATAAGCTTTGTACTTGTTAGGGCTAATGGGGTGGAGGTGCGGGCTGCCGGCGAGCGGGTTGTACGTCACGTGGATGCGAACCACGTCGTCCGACATGGGCGACACTGACGGCGGATGCGGCGTCGCTCGCGGCGTCGAGTGCGCGGTCGACGGCGCCCTCTGTATACTCAACCCGCATATCCCCGAACTGAAATCAACAAAACACACCTATTGAACGCCCAACTAATCAATCGGTTTTGTATCAAGGAAATTAATGCATTTCTACAAAGAGGAAAACATGTATAAGGTAAATAACTACATTATTTTACCGTGTATGTGCAAACTCAGTGAAAATTAGCATAGCCCGCATTAAAATAGTATTAGCTATCGAGATTACTGAAAATCAATTCTATGTTTTTATAAGAATCAGTTTACTGAAATTAAGTTGGGTAGCGCTAGCGTAGCTCAAAACTAGGCTTAAGCAGAACCATTACAGAAAGTATGACGGTACATACAAGTTATGCCTTGCTTCAACATTAGTTGAAAGATTGACAGGGCGCCGCCGATGTCCGGGTGTGCTACTTATAAATCAAACAAAGTATGATATTTTCGACTTTTCTCATAGTTTTTCATGTTATCCTAGGTAAAACTACAAATCACTATTTTCAACTAGCTTTTGCTTGCGGTTCCGCCCGAGTGGAGTTCGGAAATTATCTCACGGGAACGTAATACCGGAATCAAAAGTATCCTATTTCCTTACCCAGGTCATGGTCTACCTGGGTCAAATTTCATCGAAATTCGTTCAGCCGTAAAGGCGTAAAAAGGTGGCAGACAGACTGACATGCGCTACTTTATTTATAATATAGTAAGTATACAGGGTGGCCGGGACATCCAGTTATTATTGATTCAGTACAAGATTCTAAACCCTACGTTAAATTAATAAGCGAGTATTCACTTTGCCATACGTTTTGATTTGATCTCGGTAGTATTGCTTTCTTCTATGAAACAGGTTACTCTTTTAATAACCAACATATATTCCATAAACTCGAATCTAATGCTGAATTCATGGTTACAGTTTTCAACTCCCCATTGATGTACCTGCCACCCTATACAGTATGGATTCTTATTCGTTTTTCTAAATTTATTCTACTGGAGAGTATTTTCCTGATTTATGTTGGACTGCAAAAATTACAATTATCATGAAAAAACACAATTTTTAAGAACTTGACTCAGTGCTCTTGGTGAACCCACTTCTAACCCAGCAAACAATGTATCGAGTACCACCACCTTATGAAAACGTTGATCTCTTCAGGACTTCGTCACCTTTAACCCGTGTATCATTTTTCCGTCGTATAATATGACATGGTTCTGAGGATGATCAATGTTTGCATGGCCGCTTGTACAGTCAGCGTCAAAACAGGGACGCACATACTGTTTTAAATGATCTAACAAGAAAAGTAAACTTTATCCATATCGGATAAAATCCATGTCAGAATGACAGTGGCCACGTGCTGTATTCCTTCTGATATACGTTTAGCCCTTGAACTAGAGTGTGTTTTGCGTATTTGTTCAGATCATTTTGTGCATTCTGTTCGTGCGTATTATGTTGATGCTGATTGCTCGTTCAACATTTAAAAGGTACCACTAGATTGCGATTAATTGACGACAATCAGTCGAGATACAAGGTGAGATGTATGTAAGTATTTGTCAAATATGTTACGATGTCATCGATGAACCGGTCTAGTTGCACACTGAGGCCACTTTTTCACACACCTTTTTACACCACAATTTTGGTACCGTTTATGACACTCCATACAACACTATTATAGTGACTGTGTCGAAACATACCCAATAAAATTCTACGGTAAAAACCATAAATGTGTCAACAAGGGGCCTTCTGTCTTTGGAGTTTTATTTGTGTGATGAGTGCAAGCTACTGCTACAAAACATCTCACCCATCTGACCCAGTGGCGTCGTCGCTGACGTTCGAATGCGTGTCGAGCGAGTTGTCCATGGCATGCGAGCGCCCGCTCGAAAAAACGCTCAGGTCAGCCGTGCTCGTCACGCTCGTGTCGGCCAGCGAGCGACGCGACCCAAGAGCGGACACCGAGTCGTCGCACCGGATGCCCCCCGCTACCCCGCTGTGCTCTAAACAAAGATAAGCCGATTGTACAAAAACGTTAACCTTAAGGCCGGCCACTGCGTTAGTGAGACATACGACGGACGGCCCGCGCCAAATAGCGGTGCTCTTTGAATTTACTACGATCAGAACCGCACGCGGACCGTCCGACGCAAACGTCCGCATCCGCAGCGGACTGCCTAACACATCACATTATTAATATAATACAGTCATACTCCGCAAAAATACTCGTTCGCAGTTATTTAATTCCATAAAACTCTTTTTTTTTTTTTGCATAGTTACTTCCTATGAAGGCGTTATGACACGTGTTTAAAGTTTCCTGGCTTTGAGATAATTCGGTGATATGACTGATGAAAAATGTGGTGGTATATCTTTCATAGCCACTAGCTTTATAAGCAAAGCGCACACAGAACACAAAGTAAAACTTTCATGCAAAATATAAATAATTTAGTTCTTACCTTATCGGGCACACAACGCCAAGCAAAATGTATGTAGTGTAACACAAAACGCACATGCAATATTTCGAGCTTTAAAATCAAATCTCTGCTCGTAGCTCTATCGATTAAATCAGAAATACATTATGAGTCTCCCTTATTTATTCAGGAACTATCTATTTACTATTACATAAGTACATATTTACATCAAAATAATAAAAAAGGAAGGTATATAGGAATTAAAGCCTTCGTGTTCTCATTTTCTTACAACTCTTATTATTTACAAGATAGCTGTGGTGGCGAGGTTCGCTCCGATGCATATTAAACGTTGAGTGGACGGGGGAATCGAGGTGAATGTCCATGGACGCATGAGACGTACGGAGTGGGACGCCGAATTGAGAATAACGATCTGAAGAAAAATGTATAATGCTGTTAATTGTTAATTTCTTTGCATTACATAAGAAAGCCACGGGCTTAACTACGTATGACTCTCAATGATAGCTTAGTAAAAACTTAAAGTGGTAAGTTGCCAAGTTATCCATCTTATTAATGGGCAGCTCAAGAAGTAAACTTTGACAAAATCAATTATCTTTTTAGTTCCATTTTTACCTAAACGGCCAAAAACAGGGTGAAACCTACTACAAAATAACGTGGTAGCACTGGTAGCGTGGTTGATGTGCAGCTGCTTAACTTTGAACACGTACAGAATGACTATACCAACTGTTCCCTTTACAGGCGAAAGCAGTAAGTACACAAATCTATAAAAAATATCCATATTCGTGGCTTTAATTAACAGTGACGTAATTAAAACAGAAAATGTTATAATTGACAACCGATAAATAGGTACAGAAAAACGTGAAACATTGAATAAATTAATTTAGTACCAGCATCATAGTTTTGTGTCGAGATATTTTTATTTGGTGACGTTTATCTACTGTAATAACGTACTGAGAACAAAATCATTTTAAATGTGATCATTTGAAAAACAACTAAAAGCGACACTGATAAGATATACAATGTGTGCTGTGTCTACGTAATGCACAGTATGTGATGTCTAAATATACGACAAAAACGTACCATTCATTACAGTTTTTATGTGTTTTGATTGTTTTTTATTTATTGGCGTTCCTCATACCACCACGGGCGGCAAAACTAAAAATAAAACGATATAGTTATGTTTTCTCGGGATATTCAATATGTTGCCCATCATCAATTACATTAATTATGATTTAACTTCAATCACAAACACACCTCGCTCTTCCAGGAAAGTTAATACAAAAACATCGACATGAAATTCCTGAAGAATTTCATACGAAGAATGTTTGGTTCGCTCAATGCAAAAAAGTAAAACAAACATTGAGGGTTAAATTCAGCATGTAGAATCGTAACAACTAAAATACTTAGAAGTTTGTAACCAGTTTATTAATTAATTTAACGTTTTGTTCCCATGGGTTAAATTCAGGTCATATTATGGAGGTTTCACGATCTAAACTTAAAACTAATAAAATATGAAATAATTTTTACTACTGTACCCAAAAATCATTCAATCATTGAAAACAACGGATGATAGGGGTGGGTTTATGCAATAACTTAAATAGAGGTGAAACAAAATCATCGATAAACACTACTGAGCAGAGATTCATTCGAAGCAGATGTTTTAACGAGGTAGGAATTTAAGGCACATCAAAATGTTGCATTAAGTGCGTTTTGGGCGGTAACGCAAGCCCGACGTATTGGTGATATAGTAAAAATAAATGTTAATAAATTTGTAAGTAATATTAAAAAGAATACATAGTGGGCATAGCGTTATCTTATGAGAAGTAGCACAAACAATGCAGGAAGCCGGGGATCTGTCTTAAGATCTGAGGAGTTGATAGCCTAATCAGATTTAAATTTGTTATTACATTATATGCATACAGTTAACTAAAATTAGGTCGATCCAAAATTTCTAACTCGAAAAAGCTCCTCAAATCTTAAGAAATGCCATGTTAAATGCGTGTCGTTTTATTCGTGTTAATCATGACATAAACCCACCTCCATACCACCAAGTACCATGCTAGTGCACAAATTCTAATTACATACTCTATGTCTAAATCTAAAACAACATAAGATTAATAGCTAAAATGCCGTTAATCTGGATACTCGTGAAGTGAAGTACATAAAAACCTGCAAGCCAGTGCAGTGTAAAACTTGTCTATAGTAGACGCCGTGAATACAGAGATCAAGGGACCTAACATGCTAATGTGGAGCATAAATTAAAATAATCGAGTTTGCTTTTGTTATGAATCTAAACCATAGGCATTGTACGCTCATCTATCGACGAGTTCCACACACACAACAGCAATGGATGCAATAAGGTGTGTCCACATTCGTGCGCTGTCATCTTTATCTTACGTCTTCAACATTCAACTTGCATGCCTTTATTGTGAAGTCAGATTTAATTAGCCGAATCGGCGAACAATAACTAGTTTTATTTGAGACAAACAAACGCCATGGCATCAGAGGAAAGCGCAATATCGAGATGATACTGTACGATATGTGGACATAAATACTACAAGGATACAAATGACAGGACATCAAAACTACAAAATCAAATTTTAAATTATCCCGAATCTAGTAACTGATTGACTAACTGAAAGGAATAACACAGCACGACGTGACTCGTGTTCCTTGAATGAGAGTAGTCATCCCCCGTAAAATCTACGGGGAATGACTACTCTCGTTCAAGGAGCAAGAGTCACGTCGTGCTGTGTAATTTTACAAATTGTGACAGTTACCAAAAATGGAACTATGGAATTAAATGAGCAAAAAATTATGATGCTTTCCTGGTATTGAACAGGGATGTAGCCCATGTAAATGTTTGGTTTATATTTCGTGCATCAACTGTCTAGTAAGTACAATAATATCCATTTATTAAAATTATAAAACTACAAACTGGAGCTAGCATGAAATACCAACGCTAGCACAGGACATAACATCTCTTGCCTTCACGACTACATATCACAATCTATAAAGAAAGGGCAATGGACAAAATAATAAGCAAATAATAAAACCGTTTCATGGCTAAGGATGACATACAATATCATAATGCATCCAGAAATGAGATGAACGATTTAATAAAACTAATATAATACTACTATATAATATTATTAAGAAGACCGGATGCGTGTATGCTAGAACGAGACAATCTCATTATAGAAAGATTTGCTCCAAGTAGATAGTATTCTTTCCAGCCGCCGCTTGCGCTTAGGCCTTGTAATACCTATATGCGGAGCGGATTTTATAGAATTAAGGCGAATCTGACGATGGTTCGAATCATGTATGTTTATGCCGTGTCGAAGTGACCAAAAACGCGCGTGCCAAACGATATAAAAGTCAATTCCAAAAATTAAAACTTATTTGCCATAACTTTTAATAAGTGAATTTCTTTGTTCAAAGGTAGGTATTTAACTTCGATTCTAAGCATAAAAATATCATCCATTGCCCTTTGAACTCATCCTACTTTCAATAACAACTATCTAAATTATCATTCGATAAAATAAATAAAACTATAATCTAAAAAAATACGTGCTAAAATGTAAGAGAATCGCCACACAAATTCCAATTTAATTAAGTACTAATTTAACTACAACATAAACCACCTCGATCTTAAAATAAACAATGTTTTTATAATGTTCTCTAATAGTTTTTATTATAATTTAGGTCGTTTACGAAATAAATAAATAATTAGAACCAAAGGACTTATTTAAATCAAATAGTGTGGCACAGTTATTTAAAATTATTTTAAGTATTTCAGTTTTTATCAAACAAACTATATTATATGTAACTCCTATGTGGAGCATTTGTGGTTGTTATCATTATTTGATGATTTAGTTACCACTCACATATCTGTCAGTCTTCAGCAACTAACTTGGATAATTATTAATGTAAAGGGCACATTTTAATTAATTTGTACTTATTAGGTCAAAATACTACATCTTGATTTATCGAGAAAACCTAAGAGTAATAAGTCCAACCTAAAGCTTTGCCAAACACAAACTACTTCAAAAGCATTTGGTCGGTACTTGTCTAGTACACTAGACAGGCACCGGCCAAATTAAATGCTTTTAACATACTGGACGACTATAAAAGGGCACACCAGTGAAATGGTCTTAACCAAAGCCCATTAGTGTAACTAAACAACAGTTTGTGACATTAGAGGTATAAAACCCACACTGTGGGCTTTTTGAGCCGTTCTCACAGTAATGCAACCGCTGACAATACCTACTGAACTCCACGGCCAAAACATACATTTATTGCTATAACTTTATATATGAATTTCGCCACATATTCTGATTCCGGGCAGTCATGGACCACGACTCTTCACGATTGTGCAAAATCAGTCAAGAACATGCATCGATGATTACCATTAATACAATGTGAATATCATGCAAATGTGTTTTATGTTAGGCATCCAAGAGCATGCCGAAAAAATTTAAAGCTACAGAATAGTAGCTCTGAACAATCTGCTTCATCTAGACGAAAATTCCGAATGACAAAAGCGAATGAAGAAACGAACTTAGTTAAACTTGCCCAAATGCTATTAAACACTTGCTTATTTTACACTGGCACATAAGCTTGTGATTAAATTCAACGCTAGATTATCATATAAAAATCTAAAGCTCTCAAATATTCATGTTCGCTCTTCAACAAACTGTGCCAATGTAAATGAGCAAGTTTTATAAATGCGTGAAGTGGTCGGAACCAAGGCTCTCGTCGGAGGTGGTACGCGAAGTGGGTAGAGATGCTTCCAAATTACCTGACACTGTGTCACTCTGTGAGACCCGCAGCTCCTGCAATTCCATTGCAGCCTTTTCACGTCTGAAACAATATAAGAGCTGTTGAAGAACAACGAAATGTAAAAACCGGCCAAGTGCGAGTCGGACTCACAGACGATGCTCTCCTTACCCCTAAGACCCTTATTATTTTTATCATTTGTTATTATAGCGGCAGTAGAAATAAAGTTTCGTTTAAAAAATTTAACCACTTCTTTAAGCTCTTCAATATGAAACCGGACAACTCAACATGTTTTATTAACAATTACCTAATACACTGTATACTAAATGACACTTTTCTGAAGGAAGGGTATTCACTTATAAAATGAAATACTTTGGATCTTTACCTCAATATCACAGTTGCTCTGGCTTGTTTCTCAGTCTCAGAAAAATTTTCTGCACGCTGTCCAATCTTCGACTTTTTGTCAGGCTCCACAAACATGCCAAGCTGTCGCTTTGGCAGCTCGTTGGGTGGCGGCGGACCGGGATAGTCAAGCTTGGCTCGTTTCAATTCTTCCATTGATCGTTCCAAGTGATAAATTACTATGTCGTCCTCAAACCCAAAGTCTTTATGTAGCTTAACCTAAAAATTTAATATCTTATTCACTTACAAAATACAATCTTGTATTAATATCCAAACCCGGATATTAATACAAGATTGTACAAGCTAAGTTAAAGTTTAGCAGACAATCAGCAGACCTGAATATAGTTTACAATAAGATCCATATCATTCAACTTCATTATTGCTTTCTTGTGTAGCTTGAGTATTGTATAAGCCATTGCAGTGACCACTCTTTCTCCATCTAACAGATATATATCCCAGACCCTGAGGCATAGGCTAAATGGCACCCTTTCCACAAAACAAACAAAGAACCATTTGAGGGAATACAGAATGGCGTCTAAACCGAACTTGTCGAAATGGTGTTTCAATTTTGGCATGAATTTTGTGAGTATTTTGTCATGGTGCCCCAGGAATCTTGTTAACTTCGGAAACCCTTCTATGTATAATCCATGCATAGCATACTTTTTATCCGAAAGTAGCACAACCAAGGCCCAGAATGCATCTTCTTCATCCATATACATAAGCAACACCCCAGCCAGGCCAGACATTCCTTGGCAGTAACCTACTTCAGAGTTATACATGCTATAAGCACAAAGTACATTAAATAATGAGCATTGTTTTTCTGAATATCGTTCTCTATAAAACTGATGTTCTCGAAACTGTCTGTTCACATCTGAATCTATTTGCCGTACATCTGTGGACCACAGTTTAGCTAGTTTCAACATTTCTTGGAATTTTCCTGGATTAGCTGATTTAATTCTGTTAACATCCATCAACTTGCACCAAACTTTTATTCGAAGTGAATTTGGAATGCCTTTGTATATTCGCCTATGGAGTTTTTCTTTGGTAGTTGGTGAGTCCCAATTACTAAGCATTTTGACCCATTTTTTCTCCCTCTCCACTTCAATGTTGACTTTTTGAGGCCCTGTTTTCTGCGGCAAGCGCTCATCATGTATGAATCCATATCTGAAAGTATGACCAGGGTTATTCATAAACAGAACATTATCACACAATTTCTGTAACTATTAAGATTTAAATAAAAAGGTCTAGTCTAGATAAATATAGTTTAGTATAACATCTAAATAAAACAAGAAAATATTTGCCATGCTGCTTTCAGCTAAACAGCTGGGCTAGAGTTGCTCAGCAATATAAATAAGTTTGCAATAGTCAATATTGGTATAGTTCCAGCATTTGTAGCATAACAATATGTGCCTAAATGATTGATATCATTTCAGTCCTACAACTGGGCCAGCTGATGTGTGAAGCAAGTTGGTATTGCATGAATGTGTGAGTGCCTCGTTGGTCTCATGATCGCAAGCGCAACTGCTGGGTGTGGGATCCTGGGTTCGATTCGCAGGTGGACAAAGTGATATTGGGTTTTTCCATTAGGAATTTCATAGTAACAGCCCGGAGTTTGGCCTTGTGATACCCCCGTGCCTCGGCAAACACGTTAAGTCATTGGTCCTGCGCCTGATCTCTCTCCGGTTGTATCGGATTGAGTGACGAAAGAGTGAGTGCCTCTGTCTCTGCACTCACACACTTGTGCAATATATCTCTTGCGCTGAAGGCTAGTCTCCATTGAGATTGGCCGCCATGGCCGAAATACGGAAGACTATTACATATTATATGTGTGAAGCATGTAGGTATTACACATGTGTTTATCTATTTGGCTAACAGATTGTTTGTTTTGTTCTTATCACGATGTAAATAATAAAACACTGGAGAATGCCTTTTGCTGGGAGTGGCAGCCATAAGACTGGCTGCCACTCCCTGCAAAAAGCATTCTCCAGTGTTCTCCAGTGTCCAGAAGGACTGAAGAACATATTTAATGTGTATTGAAGTGATACTACTTCATGCACAAGATTTCTTCTTTTTGCAACTGATATTAATTACAGGTTGCCTCGTTGGTCTAGTGGTAGCAAGCGCTACTGCTGAGCATGAGGTCCTGGGTTCAATTCCCAGGTCGGGCAAAAGTGTTATTGGGTTTTTCCATCTGGAATTTCTCAGTAGCAGCCCGGAGTCTGGATTTGTGCCCGGTTGATGGCAATAGGCTCGCCCCCTATTACATGGGACTTAAACATAACAGGCGAAATGTGGGTGAACTATAGGTACACTTCTGCCCAACCCTTCGGGGAAACAAGGCGTGATGTTATGTTTATGTTATTAATTACAGGTCAGCCCCTTTTCAAACTTTATTTTATGTCTTTGTTTTAGGAAATCCAATACCAATACATTTTTGTTTAAGTATGAAATTACTCTTTTAGTTTGACATACTCATAAACTTTAATGACTTACAATGAAAAAACTTTTTTTTAATTTAAAGGCTTTGGTTATTTTAATAATAGGTGTTATACAAAATATTGCTTATTTCAAGTAGTAGATGTTTTAGCGCAGCCTAAAATTATAAATAATAATGCCTGATGTTTTCAGTACAATTTAGTTACTGTACAACCTCTGGCATTATTATTATTTATACATAAGCTCATAAGCTAAGCTAAGTTCATATGCTTTGTTCTAATGATCAAAGCCTATTAACAAAATCATATCATATTAACAGAGTTAACGTCTAAACTTAGGATGCATGATTCAAACCCTTGTGAATGTAAACATCATGAATTTCATAAGATGATAATATATGGATTTATTAACTACAGCTGTCACAGTATACCAATATTTAGGGAGAGGTATTAAATGACTAAACCAAAAGCAGGAAGTTTGTACACTAACTGTATTTTGTATTGTATAAGTCACCAAAGAGACTAGTATCGTCATATCATGAAACATCATAACCAACTGGATAAACCAGCACTACTCATTATCCGCCCAAACAAATTCTACTTTTTGCTTCATTGTAACAGAGTTTCAAATCAGACTACTATTAGTGTATGAAACATAATCAAACCTTATTATTATTATTTATTTTATGATCGGATAACAAAAATCCATTGGGTTAGTAACTGGGTTGGTTATGAAGTTGAATAGTTGGTTAAATTAACATTGATTATTTTCTGACAACTATCATTTTGCTTTCAGCAAACCTACATTAGTAACAAATTATTTGATTAAGGGCAAGTATCAGATTTCTTTTGTCTAAAGAAAATTTTATTTTTGTAGAGTTTATGTAAAAATGTTCGAGATTTAAAGTAAGAAGAAAACCAAGTCTATAAAATTCAAAATAAGGATAGAGTGAGTAATTAATTAATTCATTTTAATGTAAAAAGAGAGGTGTTTTATAGTGACTTCACTTGTATCAGTATCTGTTGTTAAAATATTCACATCAACTGGTATCTACAATTCTTTTTTAATTCCTATCTTCTTTTTTCTCACCAGGATACATAACATGTTCAAAAATTCCTTTACATGCTTAATTAAATACATACCACCAAGCTAATAAAGGCGTCATAAAAAGTGGACTTCATATAATTTAAAAAATATGCTAATAAATAGCTGGCAGTTTAATCTACACAATGGTGTACACCATTGTGTACATTAATTCCAAATTTGAATTTACAGAGTCCAATTCAAATTTGAATTTACGAATTTTTCTTTTAACTTTCCATTTTTCTTAATATTTTTAACTAAGCTCTGTGACATCGTACCAAAAAGATTTTTTCGTAACAAAGGTGGATACCTCACCCATTGCTAGATTCAGCGCATGATCAGAGTGTTGTGGCAGAACGATTGTGTCCTAGCCTTTCTACTGTCAATAGTGTATCAACGTATCGGGAAACTAGTATGTTTACTCGTCTTCCAGGATCTGGTACATATCAAGCCACGTCTGAGCAAGACCGGTATATTGTGTCAGTTTTTCTAAGAAATCGTCAATTTATATTCTATTCAACTGCAGCAGTGGCTCTGTGAGGTTCTTTGAACCACTGTGAGCGATTCTTCTGTTAAAAAATTAGCAGAATGTGGCCTGAAACCTCACAAACCAGCTAATGCCCCAAATTGAATATGCCTTAACTTTGCACGTGAGCACTTAAATTGTTCATACCTTCAACAGAGCAAAGTTCCCTTTATTGATGAGAGGAAGATCATGCTATATGATAACGACAGAAGAAAAAGATAAATAAAATAAATAAATAATAAATATCTTAGGACAACCAACACACCGTTATCTGATCCCAAACTAGGCAAAGCCTGTACTATGGTAACCAGACAACTGATAAACATACTTATATATTTCTAAATACATACACATTATAGATAAATTACACCCAGACACAGAACAAATGATCGTGCTCATCACACAAAGATTTGTCCTGGGTGGGAATCGAACCCACAACCTCAGTCTTAGCAGTCAGGGTCACTAACCACTAGACTAACAGGTCAGTAAAGATGTATCAAAGGGAAGAAAAGCTTTTTGCAGTGCTGCATTGAAGAAACAGTTATGACGGCGGTTCATGAACGGTTTTGGGGCAGTAGAAACATTACATTGAAGAGTGTCTGAAGCCTCATATACCCTACAAAGAAGAGTTCATTTTTATGCAAGGCAATGCCAGAGCTTATACCACAGGAATTATAAATGAATAACTGAGCGAATTTGTTATTACGGTCGCCAATAAGCTTGATATTGTGGTGCAGTTTGGTTAGCGCACCACACAATTATAGTCTATGTTACCATTCCATATGGCAGGAAACTCGTGTAAACTGAGAAACAAATTAAATATCTCAACTTAGCCCATGAGGTTGTTGACATGTGTAATGTTAAGTCAGCTGTCATTGTGCCTGCTGTTGTTGTATCAGCTAATGGGCTGATGGCCAAAAGTCTCAATCAACATTGTTTCGGAACAACTGATTGTTTCAGAAGTTAGTACTCCTCGATACGGCTAACAAAATGAGGAGGTTCCTGTCTCTAGAGACCTGACCACCTTGGACCGTGCTCCTCCTACTGGTGGACCACTATTTTCAATGATTTATTTATAAAAATATTTCAAAATGTATTCATTAAGAATATAAAATAAAGAAATTGAAATAGTTACTTTCGAGAAAAACAGAAATCACAAGCACATTACTTATTAGCTGAAATTGTTGAAATATTCATCAATCTACTGCACATCTCAATAAGATTATTACTAACTGAGTTTTATTTGTAACTATATAAGAAACATTTATACTGAGGCATATTTTCTACTAATGTAACAAACATACACAAGTTATGGTATAAAACGTTAATAAACTTAATTACAAATCTCATGCAATAAACATGTTTCAGTTGATTCCTATTTCAAAGATCAATAGAGATGTTTATTACAATCAAATCAATCAATCTTAAAGACCAGTGATGCAACCTGATTTATTCAGGACAAAAGAAAAAGAAAAAAAAACATAGCTTCACTAAATAACTTCAGGTAGTTCCATCTAGCTATTCACAAACAATAATGCTAACAAGCAAAGGCCAAATAATAATTGAATAAGTGTCCATTAGATCATCAAACAATATGCAAATTCGCAAGTTAAGAAATAGTTTCATACCGATCTGTTTTGTGGTACTCCTCAAACTCCGGGTCTTCCCAGGGGTCTATTTGTCCGACGAGGTTCTCCCGACCCCTCTCGTATCGCTGGAAGATGCGCTCCCGCTCCTCGGAAGCCCGTGCCAACAGTGCCTCCTCATTCATAACACAGCCTGCTCGTACCACATAACGAAACACCTACACGACGTCAGATCTTTTCACCGACCTACAAAATACTTCGCTCACTTATGACTCTAACCCGTCTACAGGGCAGCCCTCAAATCATAAATTACTATTGAAATCATCACGCCCTTTTCAATTGAAAATTCTTGGACGCTAGATTATTTGACGTGCTCAGTGCTGTCATGTCATAATTGCTACCAGAGACCCAAGTTATCGGTTGGAGCTAACACAATTCACATGGAGAAAATAGTTTAACATATAATTGAACAACGAAATAAATCCAACGGAAAGTACTTAACATTAGGCCTTCGTAATTTTAGGGTTTTAATTGGACAAATACGCCCTCTTTTTAAATTATATTAGAGCAGGAAAATTACGAAACGAAACTACTAGTCTACTACAGTAACAGAGATTCCTACTCGTCGCCACTCACGTATAATTTTTACTCCACTCCAACTTTGTCTTGTCTACAACATATCGAACGAACGAAAGAACGAAACACATTCGTATGCAAAAACAAAACGTAACAACTAGTTTCACTCTATTCCACTCATTTCGCAAGACTTGTGAAACCAAATTCACCAAGTTGTAACAACTTGTTTTACTAAATAAAACAAAAATTAAAATAAAAAATCGTCGCACCAAATATTTATATCTTAAAGCTGATATTTTTATGTTTATAGAACTAATGCATTGCTCAGACAGCGGCGGTAGCGATGCTTTGTTACTCTCTCTTCACCATGCACCATTTAATCTTCGCTGTTCTGACCTTTGGATTCGGCTGAACTAAAGCTGGAAGCAAAATATAACCGCCATCTAAGGGACAACTCTGGTGGATCGAAGCTAACGCATCCTTTTCAGCCGGTGGAACTGTTCCCATCTATGGCAACCGTTTTCATAGAACTGCACAATAGTCAAACAGTAGATACTATAGTACCTCTGCTGTTGCTGCGGTCAGTGCGGTCAGTTACTAGTTGGGCAGCATTGTAGCTACTGCAGTCAGCTATGAATACCTGATTACAATCGTTTATATTTTTAGGTACTGGATTGTATTGTTTTAAATTATGGCTATTTTCAAGTTTTCAACGTGACCAGTCGCTTAAATGAAGTCTAAAATATGAAATAGTCTCAAACGTGAAAGGAACTATTTCTAATAATAGTTAATAGGCTGTATAGCGAGGTTGTCTTGGCAACATATCTTTAGAAGATTGTCGTTTGCCGCGCGCCGGCTGTGTGGTGGGTATTATAATGTCAAAATGTTGTTATTATCATAAATTGAATTAATGTATGAGAAGTTACTTATCTATCGAATTGTAAATTAGCATCGATTACGTACACATAGTGACTGGAAGAATTTTGTACATTACTTGGAGCACAGAGTACTTGTTGAGTTGTGTAGAGTTCAAACTGATAACGTTTGATAACCTAAAAACAATAGTTTGCATTTTAAAATGTTTAAAGTAAGTTTAGTGCTACTGACTGATTATTTTAATCACTGAAAGCCAACATGAGAATTAATAATAGGAATAGTTGTTTCTAAATAAGCGCTATTCTATAAAGGGCATGTAATCAAATCAACTCTGAGTGATTTCAGAATGAACCTTGAGTTCAGTTCTCGAACGATAAAATATATAGAAGTGTATAGCTGAGATGATCAATACCTGACTTGCATATTGCACTTCATATGGCGTCGTATTTTACCAATTTGCGTGTTAATGTAATTTTGAGCATCCTAATTGGACTTTATTCATTTGTCCAAACTTTGTTTCTGATTCCGATGGTTCCCTCTAACAAATCGGGTAAATTACCTATGACCAGGGTCTAGTTGGTTTGGTGACTGGAGGGGCGTCGGGGCTGGGCCGTGCGACCGTGGAGCAATTACTGAAGCAGGGTGGAAGGGTAGTGATATGTGACCTGCCTACAAGTACTGGACAAGAGACTGCAAAGCAGCTTAAAGAAAATGTTGCATTTGTACCAATTGATGTGAGTATTAACACTAGTACAGCCATTTTCATAGGTCTCTTCTATCTATATAAACTAGATAAGGCACACTACATACTGGATAAATGGTACAGCTCAGTGGTAGAATAATACATGGGCTTAAAGAAACTCACATTTAATAGGGCTCTTTCAACATTAAAATTATGCGTTTTAGGGGTTTCGCCCCAACAAGTAATACAATAGGTTATATCCACTTCACACTGAATTTATTAAAAGTTATTTTACTTTAATGAACAAACCAACAATCACAGTTTCGCATTCATAATACATATAGTGGGATAGTGATGTATTCATTCATTGTTAGTCCTAAGTACATGTTACTTTGTAATGTTTTTACCCATAATATAAGTGTGCTATGAAAATCCTTCAACAGGTCACTTCAGAAAAGGACGTTAAGAATGCTCTTCAGACCACCATAGATAAATTTGGTCGTTTAGACGTAGTTGTGAACTGCGCTGGAGTTGCTACTGCATCAAGGGTCTACAATTTCAAAAAAGATCAGCCTTTTGATTTGAAAGCTTTCCAAAGGACTATTGAAGTATGTATATTTTTACCATCAACACTAAGGCTCGCTTGCATCACAAATGACTGAACATGTTTAGTGTTAAATCAATACATACAAATATGTCACAAATTTAAAAAAAAGTGATTGTTGTGCAAGTAGGCCTATTATTTTCTTTTCCACTTAAAAATAGTTTGAAAAAGGTTAGGTAGATAACAATCTCCTGTTGAATACTTAGTTTCTTATCAAAATAATAAAAATAATTTTGTTAAGTACACACATGATAATATATTATCAGTATTCTTTAATAATGGGTGGGTGGGTCCAGATAATAAAGATTAATACCGGTAAACAGATTGAGTTATTTTTGCACAAACTGTTACTATGTATTCAGTACATGACTCCAAACCCAAGGCGGGGTCAGTTTTTCAGAAGCTCAAAAATAAAAATAAACTTGAAATGTTTACTGCAATAACCGTAGCAAGTGATGGCGCAATGCTTCATATCACTTAATGTTAAGATTATAAATCTCCAAACTTGTGGCTGGTAATCTATTTATCTGCAGAAGACAATAGAACATAAAATTGAAAGCAGAATAATATATTATTTTTCTTCATTTTTAGGGTTCTGAACAGAAATGGTAAAAAGGAACCCTCATGGTGCGACTCAGTCTGTCTGTCACAGCTGAATATCTCAAGAACTTCTAATGCTATTAACTGGAAATTTGGAATAGTTTTAGATGACGTTTGCCTAACTATTTTCCAAATAAGAAAAAAATTAGAAATAATGATTTTTGTTTACAATAAGAACTGAAGGCCCCGTTCAGTCCCAGTTGTAAACAAAAATCATTATATCACTCAGAATTCAATCACTTAAAAAAAGTTACTAGGGCATGATGAAATCATCAATAAAAATTTCATTAACCTATAAGTCCCTGAGATACCACATTTGGTACAGACATAATGGTTTTTTAATTGTGTCTGTAATTACGGTAATTGACTGGTTAAGCATGAAATACTTACAATAATATATAAAATAGCCAAATAAGTTATTGTATAACTTCCCTTAGTTAGTCAGCTATTTCTTTTACTTTAAGATAATTAATTTTAAGTACTTTTTATGCTTAAATTACAGGTAAACTTAATAGGAACATTTAATGTGATCCGGTTAGCAGCTGGCTTGATTGGAAAGAATGCTCCGGATGCTGATGGACAGCGCGGAGTTATTGTGAATACAGCCAGTGTAGCAGCTTTTGATGGACAGGTAACATTATGAATTATTGTGAAGTATTGTAATTATTGTCGAATAATTTAATCAAGTTAGACCTTTACTGTAGAGGAAGATTATCCAATCAAGCAAATGAACACAGTTAACAGTTGTATTTGCAGTAAAGAAACTGGGATCCAGAGGCAGCTTAGTACCATTATTTTCATGGAGCGAACAGTAGGCCGACAGCAGTAGTTATTTAACCCTGCAGTGGTTGCGCCCCTAAAAGTCACACGAGTGGTCACGTGGATTACATATGTAGACCATATTAGTAACTAATTTTTTGAAATTAAATGCAGCATAGTTCTATTTTTTTTTTTTTATTAAAATATGGCAATAAAACTTATCTACAATCAAATTAAAATAAAAATAAACTTAAAATCAGAATCATTCTTATAAAACTCAACAAAAACATAAACCTCTTATAAAGGAAAATATTTCATTTTTTACTACCTGGATTACAATTGTAATCCGCGCGACCACTGCAGGGTTAAACTATCTACCTGAAACTCCACATCCCAGTAATTGGGTGGCATACTGATTTGAGACATACTAAGACATACTGGTTTGTGATTATAAATAATGACTGTCAAAGGTCTAAGAATGCAGACTGACAGTTCCAATTGCTTTTCGAGTTTCGGATGAAATGCAGCTCTTACTTAGCCAAAAGTCCCATTAAACATTTACACTACATTTACTAAATTGATTGCAATATTTTAAATTCCAGATTGGCCAAGCTGCTTATTCAGCTTCAAAAGCCGGAGTAGTGGGCATGACATTGCCCATTGCCAGAGATCTTGCCAAACAGGGCATCAGAGTAGTTACTATTGCTCCAGGTTAGTTAAGTACTATTATTATAAAACCCATGTGCCCGATGGGATTTCCCATCAGCACCAAACTTTCAATATGAATTTTCAAAAATCCTTTAGTGTTCACCATTGGTTGAACTTTTGTGCAAAGGAGATCACCAATATTTTTTTTTCTTTTGGTGGCCTTCAATTACTACTGTATATTTTCAAAGTACTTATAGAACGCCAATTGTTATACTGATGAGTTTTAGTCGAGAACAATTTGGGTTTGAGAATGTATATCTGTTAAGAATTAGTATATTGGTGAAGGGAAAAAAACTCTTATAATATTTTGGTAGATTGTTCAAAATTACCCATTTAATTAAACAACTATAAAAATAAATAGTAACTCAATGACACAAAGAAAGTTTCAGAATGAAGACAGTACACGACAACTGTAATTCTGACAAGAACTTGATCCAATTAAGATAAAGTGTTTGTTTTATTTTACTGTTAACCATACGATGTCTAATAGCTCGTAGTAAAAGTTTTGTATAACTCGGGTGACATCGTCTAGATAATAGCAGAATAATAATATCATCATACGGGTTCTTACACAAAATGGCGGAAGGACATAATTTATTTCATTTAACATTGTTGAATGGGCTCAACTGGGCGGACTTCATTATAAAATAATATTAGGCTGTATTAAAATAGGAGTAATACCATAAATTACATGAACAATGCATATAAAAAAACAGTGCAAATAAACACCCTTAGTGAACCTCGTCTGTGAGCTGAGTGGAGGTACGCAGTGGCTTTCACGTACCGGTTCGGTACCCCAACAGCTCACGCCTTTCCGCGATCAATCATGCGTATATTTAGTGCGTCGACAAGCGTTGTACATCTATATTCGCTAATTCATAACAGCGCTGTCGTGATATAAATGTTTTTACTAGTGCCACCATTCAAATAAAATGTGACTTTTGAATCTCTAATCGCTGAATAAAATCGGTGATCTCCTTTCATGGTTTTAGACAGACAGCGCACACGCCTTAACTGCTGGGCAGTTAAGGGTCACAGCACACATTTCAACTCGGAAAGGGATCGTCCCCGTATCGCCTTTCGCCTCGCCGTCAAACAGGCGTCAACCTAACGTAACCACGTAACGTAAGCGGATCGGAAGCTACGGCACGTCGACTCGGCTACAGCTAGGCGACGCCGCGCTTACGGCTCGCCGACCGCTGGTTGACGGCTAGGCGGCACTAGTTCAGTCATTTTAAATCCGATCGTTTTTGTGTCGCGTGGACGAAGAGACGTAAGCTAGGGTACGGAGAGCCGTAAGCTAGCGTACGGAGAGCCGTAAGCGAGGGTACGGAGAGCCGTAAGCGCGGGGACCGCTGGTTGCCACGCGCCACATCGCAGTTCGTGAGCTTGTCCGGAGGCGAGGTGATTACGTTACGATTCCGATTAGTGTGCGTTTCAGTAGGGAGTTTCATACAAATCATACTGAACGGCTCGAGTTGATACGGTTACGATCCGTTTACGAGTTGATATGTGTGCTGTGACCCTAAGACGTGCGCTCTCTGTCAGTGGATGGAGAATTTAAGATAAACAAGAGAAAATAAAAGATAGTTAAAGATGCACCTATTGTATTAGGTAAAATTTTAAATGTATGACTTCATATTGTTCTTTCATTTTCTAATACAAGGATTTAGGAATTTAAGCCTAAGTAGATGAAACATGTTTCGTAAATCGTTCATGGATCTGACCTTTAACTTCCAGGGTTATTCCGCACGCCAATGATGGAGATGCTTCCTGAACCAGCTATCAAGAGTCTGGAAGCCACTGTGCCGTTCCCGCCTCGGCTGGGTCACCCTCAAGAGTTCGCTCTGCTTGTCCAAAGCATTATTCAGAACCCCATGCTCAACGGTGAGACTATACGTCTCGATGGCTCTCTCAGGATGCAGCCCTAGGTACTGTGCTCTTAAAAAACTGTATGTAGTATTGTAGATATTATATACGACACGAGTGACATAGTAGTATAGTTATATATATTGTATTTTCTACTTATATACCATAAATAAATATTTGTTTTAGAAATCTATTTTATTTTTGTTTTGATACTATTTATAAGTAGGTAGATCGTGGATCTTTATACATATTTATTATTTATGATAATAATATTTATTTAGTTAAAAGATTGGTTTTGTTTTTACTTTGGCTTTTTATATGCGTGTTACCGCCAAGAACAATAACTAAAGGGCAATATTCCGAACAAGATAATGTTCTTTGAAATGTGAGTCTTCAGTTTGATTTTAAATAACATTATTATATATTAAAGGATATTTATTACGCTTTCGTCTATAGATTACATATTTCAGTTGAAACAATCGACATTTTAAAGTATGGAGAAGTGGGATAAAAACTGAATGTATGAAAAAAAAAATTTTTTTCTTTGAAAATTGTCTAAACCTACAAGTTAAAAATTTATCTTTCTAATAAAATAAGAGTCGACTGAGTTGGAAGCCTGTGAAAGCAGCAGATAAATCATGTTTTCGACAGGCGAATCAAACAGCGCCATCTATGACATAAAAGTGACACTAATTTAAATATCGAGGCGCATCATGTATCCAAAACAAGTAGGATTTAAAAGCACAGTAACATATTTAATAGTCATCTTGCGATCCTCTACTTTTTTGTTCCAAAGCTAAATATTCTAAAGGTTTCAGCTAACAGTGTTTTCTATAAAAGTTCGTTACTTTTTGTCATAAATTAATGTTATGGATTGGATACTTACGAAATTATGAATATTTTTTTCATGAAATAGTACTTTACTAGCGCACGGCTAGGTTCGGTCGCCTTCTTTCCTTCTTTAAAGGATTCTCCATCTTCTTCTTACTTAATTATCCACTTTTATGTTGTAAACACAATTAATATGATTAAACGTATGGATACTTAACTCTATTTTAGGGTTCCATACCCGAAGGGTTGCCAACAGGACCATATTACTAAGCCTTCGCTATCCGTCTGTCTGTCTGTCAGCGGGCTGTATATCATGATCCATAATAGGTAAACAGTTGAAATGATCACAGAATGTTTATTTCTGTTCCCACTATAGCAACAAATCATTTAAATATAAAACCGGTCAAGAGCGAGTCGAACTCGCGCACCGAGGGTTCCGTACCATCGTATACAGGGGGTCCCAGAATTCAACGTCAAGCCGAAACGGGGAGACAGGTTTGATCATAACCATCACGAGAAAATCTGAAAAAAAAAACCGGCCAAGTGCGAGTCGGACTCGCGCACCGAGGGTTCCGTACAAACCTGTAGGTATTCTCGGTTTAAAAATATTTTTTTTTTTAATTTTTATATTTCAGTTGATTGAATGTAAGGTAAATTGCGGTTTACGATTTCTGACGTTTTAAAAAAAAACTACTCACTCGATCTCGTTCAAACCAATTTTCGGTGGTAGTTTACATGGTAATGTACATCATATATTTTTTTTAGTTTTATCATTCTCTTATTTTAGAAGTTACGGGGGGGGGGGACACACATTTTACCACTTTGGAAGTGTCTCTCGCGCAAACTATTCAGTTTACAAAAAAATGATAATAGAAACCTCATTACCATTTTTGAAGACCTATTCATAGATACCCCACACGTATGGGTTTGATGAAAAAAAATCATTTTTGAGTTTCAGTTCTATGTATGGGGAACCCCAAAATTTATTGTTTTTTTTCTATTTTAGTGTAAAAATCTTAATGCGGTTCACAGAATACATCTACTTACCAAGTTTCAACAGCATAGCTCTTATAGTTTCGGAATAAAATGGCTGTGACATACGGACGGACAGACAGACAGACAGACAGACAGACAGACAGACAGACAGACAGACATGACGAATCTATAAGGGTTCCGTTTTTTGCCATTTGGCAACGGAACCCTAAAAAACGATCCCATGCAGTTTGAAAATTATGGGCATTTTAAAAAAACCTAGTAATTTGATCAAACTGTACCATTTTTCGGTTATTGTGGTTATTCTTTTTTATTTTTGTTCATTTGAACTTTGGAAACGTAATCCTAAATAACTAGTGTTGGGATTTTATCCGGATAAATACTCAAAATGGATAAATACTCGATAAATATCCATTTTTACTGAGTATTTATCCAAAACAGCGCATAAATACTATTTTAAGTTTTCGTAACGTAAATTTTGTAATTTTACTAACAAAAAGATTAAAATTAATGAAAAACAGACAATGCAGATTGGTATCGTACCTTATTAATCATTTTAACAATTACAAAATGCTGATATTGACAATAATTTCACTCAATCATGAATACAATTCGTCAATAACTGTCAAAATTAGATAAAATTATTCATTTAATTTAGTACATTTTTTTTTCACATACATATATGAACTCGTGCCTTTCTCCCATGGGGGTAGGCAGAAACTATTTAACCCTCAAATGCATTGTGATGGAAATTTCCATCAACCAATTCAATGTAATTTTTTCGTTATCATTCCAGTCACTTTTTGTTTTTGTAATTGGAAAAAAGTGGTTTATTATCTCACTACACATTTTGTTCTCAGTAGGTTTGTTCTGATTACATAAAGATGTAAATTTCCACCAACACATTACAAAAAAGTAAATTTAATTTGGTTAAAGTAAAAATCATGCATTTAAGGGTTAAGTAACGCTTAAATCATTGTAATAATAAAAAACTTGAGAGGTGTCAAGAGACACCCGGATGGAACGAAGTTCCTTTCCAGGATTCATTATTGTTATTATTTTTTATTATTTATTATGTACAAAAAACCTGTATACACTCAACAAAAATATTCTGCCGAGAGGGAGGAAGAGACGGAGAGAGAGAGATCTCTCTGCGTCTCTTCCCCTCTCTCTATCTCCGTCTCTCTCTCTCTCTCCCTCCCTCCCTCTCCCTCGCTCTCTCTATCTCTCTCCATCTCCCTCTCTCTCCCTCTTCCTCTCTCTACCTCTCTCTCTCTCTTTCTCTCTCTCTTCGTTCCAAAAACTTCGTTCCAAAACAAAATATATACAGTCAAATTGAGAAACCTCCTCTTTTTTTAAGTTGGTTAAAAAGTGTCGTTACAACTTTTTCTCTTAATTCCGTCTAGCCCCCTTTCGCAACGCGCCATAAGGAACTTCGTTCCAAAAAAACTACCTCGTGAAAGATAAAGAAATCGAGTATCCTGACTTGGCTTGCGAGGTTGTCGACAATGTGGGATATGGATTCAGCGATCAATGTAAAGTTTTGAGAGCAGTGCGTACCCACGACCTACAAGTCGTAACTCGGGGCTGATACCACCGGGCCACCATTGCTATCGCCAATATGAAAGCGTGTCAGACTTTTACTGACTAAAACCCACCCGTGTTCCTTCAGTTGCCTATGCCACGGCCACTATTGTGTACCTCTTTCAAACAGATCCGCAACCCTGGCAGGCATCGGTGCTCGCGGACCCCTTCAATATGTGCCGACATCTCTTTGAGGCACGCGTGGAATCGATGAACGCTGTCAGCACGCACGAAAAAGCATGACTCATTGTCACGTTCCGCTTGCACCGAGAGTGCAAGCGAGAGCGAAACAAGCAATAGAGAGGCACGATCGGCCTAAGTGTTCGACTTGTGACGCATCTATCTCTCTTCCACTCCATCGGCCGATACGACGTATAGAAGAGACTATCTAAGTCTCTTCTATACGTTAATTTTACGCTAACACGTAAAATTATCGTCCGTAAACCGACTTTACAGACAACCAATTGTTTTTATTATATTTTATCATATCTGCATAATTATAATTTTTTTAAACTACCGCATTTCAGGACGCCATGAGCCAGCAAATTAATAGTGTGTGCTGCGCAGTTTAAAGGCTCAACACTTTTTAACTAATTGAAAAGGCCTTTGCATGTTTATAGCGTTGGCAAACAACAACAATGAACTTGTCTTCGCCGCATTTTTCTTGACTTTTAGAAGCTCTTCACAGAAATGTTCAATTATGTAGCAATTCTCTACACTCTCAACAAAGAAAGATTCTAAAATTGTGTCTAAAGAGCATGCTCTTTTAGAGACGTTTGGCCTCCTGACACAATTACAGTCCTGACAATTAACATTACAACTAAATAATATAATAACGTAGTATTTTGAAAAGCCTTAATAAAACCAATTTACATTATAAAATAATCATCCGACGCGCAAAAAAGATATTTATCCATCATTTTGAGTATTTATCCGATAAAAATGAGTAAAAACGAGTATTTATCCGTTTCGGATAAAAACTCGAGTATTTATCCTCTGAGTATTTATCCGCTGCCCATCACTATAAATAACATTTCTAGAATCCCAATAAAAAATAATGACACAATTGCCTCAAGTTTCCGAGAATTGAGACTATTTGTTAAACTACGAATTTAAAATTTCCAAGATTCGCCGACTTTGACAGGCCCTCCTTTAAAAAAAAATGTACTAAAGTGCCTTGGCAAGTGGCATTAAAAGTTGGCGCATTTAATCAGAATTCTAAAATGGTACAATACTTGTTAGTTCCATACAGTAAAAAAGAGTAAAAAAATTAAAACCTCAAGTAACCCGATTTTTGCTATCTCAGTTAAAATGTTTTTGATTCGCACAAGCTCTAGGTAGGTTTTTAATTTTAAGGCAAAATGATGAGAGCGATGGATAGTGAGTATGTTTGCCATGAGTGAGCGAGACAGATAGTGACGCCACGCATTGAGACGGAGATGCGTCGTTTAAACGAGTGCGAATGAAACAGATAGATGCCATACCAAGCAAATGGCTACGCTACCAGTCCGACACCAACCAGTTAGTACTGCGCACATTCGTATTCGCTTGTGTTGATTTAGTACTGACAACTTTGGCTTCTCTTTTTGGACTTGGATCTTTGTGAATTGGACTTGTTGATAACATACTGGCAACTTTGGCTTCTCTCTGGAATTTTGTGTTGGCATCCTTTTTATCTACCATGCCTACGCGCTACACTTCACAAGAATATGCGAACATGCACCTCATTTATGGGGAATGCAGATGCAACGCAAGTGTCGCCGCTAGACTTTATCGTGAAGGATATCCAAATTTAGAGCGCTACCCGGATCACCGCGTGTTTGTTAATGTGCACCGTTCACTCACAGAGGGCGGCCGTTTCCCGAATCAAATACAGGCTGGAGGTAGACCTGTGTTTCCTTTCGAGGAAGAAGTATTGCAAGAGGCCTGTCAAAGTCGGCGAATCTTGAAAATTCAATTTCGTGAATTGATTTTATTATATACATGATTTTAATACGAATGTAAAAATACATTTTCACGCAACGTCTCATGGAAAGGGGCCATGTGATGGTCTTGGGGGAACCTCAAACGTTTAGCGACGCGTGCAAGTCTACAATTACCTGCAAGTAGATCAATCCTTTCGCCGTCTCTCTTTAGGAGCCTATAACTAGACAAATACACATCATATGTATAAAAAAAATTGTGTCCGTATTTATATCTACTAGAAGTATAACTGGACCTAATATGAACTTTCAGAACCTCACTTTTTTTTCCCTGTCCGCTAGACGTGAAATGCCCTAGGCGTAAAGGCTCTGAATGACCTGCCAGGGTCGCGAATTTTGTCCAGAGAGTTACTGTGGCCCTGGCATATAGGCAACTGAAGGAACACGGGTGAGTTTTAGTCAGTAAAAGTCTGACACGGCCTTCCGCTCCGCCCAGAGCAGTTGATGATTTTCCACCCTAAAAAAAAAGGCTCTGAATGAAAATGAATAATATACCCATGTGTGGGCTAGCAACCTACTTGACAAAACTCAAAACAACAGGACGTACATACAACTTTCCTATTACGTTTTAACCTCCCATTTCAGCAGCTAAGCACTCAATCGTAAACATTTCAAGATAAGTAGTGCCTCGTTGGTCTAGTAGTCGCAAGCGCTACTGCTAAAAATGAAGTCCTAGGTTGGATTCTCAAGTCGGGCAAAGAGTTATTGGGTTTTCCGAACACAAATTCAGCGCAAATACCTACAAAAAAATAGGGATTCCAACATCTTATCGATGACCAATTAATCGTTGTTTTTCGTTCCATATTTTTTTAATTAAATATAACTCGTTGCATTATTCTTTTATTTAATTTGACCCTATTTAGTATCATACTATCATTTAACAAAGTTCCAAAGTTATAAACAACCTAAAAGCAGACATTAGATCTACAAAAGAATAAATCTAATAATAATAAAGTACATCACTAATCTCGTTCGTGCCGTCATCCGCCGTCGGGAAAACCCGACTCTTACAACGGTGAAGGAAAACATCGTGAGGAAGCCGGCATGTCTTAGATCCACAAATTCGAAGACATGTAACATCCACCAACCCACACTTGGCCCGCGTGGTGGATTATGGCCCACTCCCTCTCACTGAGAGGAGGCCTGTGTCCCAGCAGTAGGAACATTATAGGCTGATGATGATTTATAATTACTACTCTGATTCTTCGTAACTTGGCAAACTTATGTCATCCAAGTCTATTTGATGTCGCACATTTCTAATAACGTTCAGTAAATTGACATAATTTACTGAACGTTTTTCTTCTGGCACTCGATCCAGTTCAAAAGCGATGAGTCTTCCGAACTCCGCATTTCGTGGGTTGTTAGGTCCTGGTTGGTTAAAATCCAACGGAGGTAAATTGGAGACGTCACACCTTATTTCATTTGCGTCCCATATGCTCCGTTGATACATGATTGCACTCGTTATATCTTCTGAAGAAACTTGTGTTTCTTTCGATTTCTTTGCACAGACTTGTTCGTTTGACGATGCCTTCCTTTTACGACTTACATAACTTAACCTTTTGAACGCCAGAGCGTAAACGCATCGGCGACCCTTCCACGCCAAGCCACAAATTCAGCACAAATACCTGCAATAAAATTCCAACAACTTATCGAGAAGTTATCGATAACCAATTAACCATTGCTTTTCTTTCTTTGTTCAGATTATATCTGGACTTTAAAAGAGACTGTGACCTCTGAGTTTGTTTCGGCCTTTCTTCTCAGAGTAGTCAGTTAGGAAACGCCGAACTCATCTAGTTTAAAAAAATATCATTGACATGTAAAAGTGTTTGTACAAACCTACTTACAGAAATAAAATCATTTATCATTTCCATATTTTTTAAATAGAATATAACTCGTTGCATTATTCTTTTATTTAATTTGACCCTATTTAGAATCATACTATCATTAAACACCAGTTACAAAGTTCTAAACAACCTAAAAGCAGAGATTAGAACTACAAACGAATAAATCTAATAATAACAAAGTACATCACTAATCTCGTTCGTGACGTCATCCGCTGTCGGGAAATCGGGCTTTTGATTTGTAATAATAATTATTGTTTATAACGTCGTATAAAAAGTTTAATGCAAAAATGAGGATTACGACCTCTTAAATAATTAAAACATGACTTTACGCTCCCCTATTGAAAATTATTTTTGCGATACATCCCAAATAGTAAAAAAAATCGCGCTAGAGCTGTTGAAAAGCCAGGTCGTAAGGGGCTTTTTTTTAAAGATAGAATTTTTTTAAATATACCAATCGATAGAGCTTGCGACGCTGATTCCAAATATATATATAACTCATTATCGGCAAAATGTCCTTTACGACAATTGAAATTTCCGGTATCGATATATAGACTAGATTCTGTCCGCGACTTCGTCCGCGTCAAATTCTTGCTCCCGTAACCCTTCCCGTCGCATCGAATTGCCTGCCAGTTTTCGTCCATTTTTCGTTGCTGGTCTTCTCTTTTTGATTGTAGCGTGATGTTATATAACTTTTAGCCTTCCTCAATAAATAGGCTACCCAACCCAAAAAGAATTTTTCAATTCGGACCAGTAGTTTCGGCGCCTATTCAATACAAACAAACAATCAAATCTTTCCTCTTTATAGTCGAACGGGATAAAAAAAGTATCCTATGTCCGTCTCCTGGTTCTAAGCTACCTCCCCACCAATTTTCAGCCAAATCGGTTCAGCCGTTCTTGAGTTATAAATAGTGTAACTAACACGACTTTCTTTTATATACAAGATGCAGTTTTGAACCTGCATAAGATTTCAGGAGGTTGTTATGAGACTTGTAAATAATCATATAACGATACGATACTAAGTCAATAATCAATAATATTTTTTATTTTAGATTTTCCAATTTTTTGTTTTTCAGAATATCTCTCTTAAAACCCTCTTCAAAAAATCTATGAAATAAATGTTGGTTGCGTTTGTTTGTGTGTGTGAAAGCGCAGTTTAAGGACACTTACAGACTGGCTGCGTTTTAAAAAAGGGAGTTCACACTTACCTTTTTCCGTAATTATAAGAATAAAAAAAAAAAAACCTCCCCGTTTTATTGTTGATTCGGGTCGAGAATCACTAACATAATTACCTCCTAAAATGTTTTGCAGATCCAAAACTGCACCTTGTATATACTAGCTTCTGCCCGCGACTTCGTCCGCGTCAAAGTTTTGCTTCCCTGAACCTTCCCGTCGCATCGAATTGCCTGCCAATTTTCTTTCTTTTTTCGTTGCTGCTCCACTCCTTTTAATCGTAGCGTGATGTTATATACCATATAGCCTTCCGCAATAAATAGGCTATCCAACACAAAAAGATTTTTTCAATTCGGACCAGAAGTTCCTGGGATTACCGCGTTCAACCAAACAAACTCTTCAGCTTTATTTTCTTACGAGATAAAAAGTATCCTATGTCCGTCTCCTGGTTCTAAGCTACCTCTCCACCAATTTTCAGCCAAATCGGTTCAGCCGTTCTTGAGTTATAAATAGTGTAACTAACACAACTTTCTTTTATATATCGATACCGGAAATTTCAATTGTCGTAAAGGACAAAACACGAGTTTTCAGTAGAGCCAAAAAACGAAAAAAATATTTGTTTTTTTCTAATATCCTTTTCAAATAAAGTGCTATATTTATGATGTCAAAAGAAACCCTCACTATTTTTTCGAGTTCTATCCATAAAAATGAACAAAATAAACCAAACATAATTATTGACGAAAATGAGAGTCCTTTACAGCCCAAAAAAAATTAACTGAAGTACTTTACAGCCACGAAAAATTGGATATGATAAAGTCAGATGTGTCGTAAAGGACTAATCATGATCATCAAGGGATAGTACAAATCATTTAAAACAGAGGCTAAGGGGGTAAAAGGAACAAAAATCCTAAAGTTCTAAATAGAAATACCTAGAATAGGTAATAAAACCAAGTGAAATAAAAGTATTTTTATTATTTTTTATTTATTATTCAAATATTTAGTAAAAAAGTAAAAAAATATTATTCTAATAGGAAATCAACATTAAAAAAATGTTTTGCGCTATTACGTTTTATTTATAATTGTGTTGTGATGGAAGATTTTGTTACCAATTTGGACATTTTCTTGTTTTTGGCAAACACCAGTTGTTTTTAACAACCTCAAATGTTATTTGAAGTTTTTGCGAATATAGTTGATTTGTCAGAAAATGAAAAGAACGAATTGAAACAATTCTGTCAGACTTATATGTGCTTGTTGAGGAACAAATGGATCTCGTGTAATCGCACGAGACCTACAGTAATAAAAAAAGTATGAGACATGGCTGCAAGCGGACATGAAATGGCCTGAGGTCGTGAGAGAAAAGATAACCCCTTCTGTAGTGTAAGTAGAACAGCACCCATATTCCAGTTCTGACTTCGCTATAAATGAGGGTACATCAACATGACATTGACTGGCCTTTTAGTCTATTGGTTAGTGACCCTGACTGCTAAGACTGAGGTCGTGGGTGCGATTCCCACCCAGGACAAATGTTTATGTGATGAGCACAATCATTTGTTCTGTGTCTGGGTGTAATTTATCTACAATATGTATGTAGAAATATTTAAGCATATTTATCAGTTGTCTGGTTACCATAGTACAGGCTCTGCCTAGTTTGGGATCAGATAACGTTGTGTTGATTGTCCTAAGATATTATTATTAACATCCTGTGGACCGGAAACGTACAGTGTTGGAATATCAACATCAGTTGTGAGTCCCAGAAAACCATTTGTGAAGCTAAGCCCGCTAAAGAAGAGTGGAAGAGCTCTTAACATACAGCAATGAAAGTCTTGCTCATGCAACTGATTTAAAAGCACAAATAAGAAAGTAGCAGATATCATTAAACTAGTCTCGGAGCATTCCGAAGAAGCTACAAATATGAAGGAATTGTTAAAGGTATAGAAAACTATGCCCATATATTCTGCTGATAAAGCTTTAGGTATTTTGACTTCATTGAAGCTTTCTAAGTGGCAGTATATAACATTAAGACCTTGTAAGAAAGAAGAAGGAACACCATTGTATCCTTCTTACACAGCTATCCTTGAAGCGATGAAGAACTGCTATCCGCCAAAAGATGCCACAGAAGTCACGGAAGAAGGGTTAAAGTAAAACTCCAAGCTATTTTGAACAAAACTGTGGCTAGACTTGGAAAATTCCTACGTGTAGAATCTGGATGGCAAAGAATTTATACTTATATGCAAATGAGGTTTTGATGGTGCTTAGGGCAAAGTTTGTATAAGCAAACTATGGCAGAGGATGACGATTCTAGCATTTTTATGTGTTCGTTTGTGCCTCTGCGCTTAGTTTGTGGCGAAGAAGTGATATGGGAGAATCCAGAACCATCTTCCACAATATTCTGCAGACCAATATATTTTAAGTTTTCAAACGAAAACAAGTTGAACATAGTTGAAGAACAGGCTACGATTGGAAACGAGATTGAAGACCTGCAGCCTTCTATTATGGGAAGCCATTATGGGAAGCACTCCTGCGGAAATGAATAAGTTAGAGGTCTTTTTTTGTGTTTGGGAAATCATCAAATGACGTCTCCCGCTCTGGGCGTAGCGGAAGGGCGTGTTATTGTAACTCAGCCATAGTCACGGTGATTAACAAATGAGGTACTTAGTAACATCAGTTTACAGTCACTTATTAATCACCGTGATTATGACTGATTATGAAATTTTGTAAAAAAAAGTATTTGATCAATAACGTATTTAATTATTCTCATCAAAAAAGTCATTAGTTGGCTATTAATTAACGATAGTACAAGTAAATCGATGGTCAACTTCGTTTGACCATGTCTAAGATTTGAAAAATCACCTATCGAAAATTCAAAAATTTGGTACGCGCGAAGCGGCACGGAAAGGTATATGAATTTGATGTCACCTTGATCGCCGTGTATGGTACAATACCTCGTGTGAGCACCAGCCCTTTTTTTTTTTCAGGATTGGAAATCATCAAATGATTTCTACCGCTCTGGGCGGAGCGAGAGGGTGTGTCAGACTTTTACTGACTAAAACCCTCTTTGAGGCGCGCGTGGAACACTACGCGCCGTCGACCCGAACCTGGTCCTTACCGGGCGGCGAGCTACCCATTGCTCGCCACCCGCAAGCTCGCGCCTACGGTGGCCGGGAGTCCGCTATTGACTCCCGACGCCCGGGGCGTCTCCTCCTGCGGCGGCTAGGGACGTGAGGGCGCAGTTTCTGCCACTCCCTCACGCGCCCCGCCTCCTTCTTCGCGAGCATTACTGCTTCGCAGAAGGAGGTGACGGCTTCCCATTCCCTCTCGCTCCGTACCATGGCTCGCACCAGGGCCGGACGCGAGAGGTCGCCGCCGCCGATCGCCTCCACGAGGACACGGCGGTGCTCCGCCCAGGCAGGGCACACCTCCACCGTATGCTCCACCGTGAGCACCAGTCCTTCAGTTCTATTCAGTTTCAAATAAATTTTGTTTTCTCCCATACAAAAAAAAAAAACTGGAGTTACTATTACGTGGAGTAACTAACCTATTATGTATACCAGACTCATAGATTTTTTTTCTGACTTTGAGTTTCTTTGAGAATGGTGCTCGTCAGACCTCTGTACGCCGTCGGTAATAAGAACGAAACGAACACTTTAATTGTGTTTTTGTTAAAATTAAAGGCAATAAATGAAACAAACGTCCTTTACGCCCTAATTACGTAAGTTAAAACAAAGCATAGATTTGGTCGTAAGGGTTTCAATTATCATATAACATGTTTACGACCTTTTGATTTGTAATAATAATTATTGTTTATAACGTCGTATAAAAAGTTTAATGCAAAAATGAGGATTACGACCTCTTAAATAATTAAAACATGACTTTACGCTCCCCTATTGAAAATTATTTTTGCGATACATCCCAAATAGTAAAAAAAATCGCGCTAGAGCTGTTGAAAAGCCAGGTCGTAAGGGGCTTTTTTTTAAAGATAGAATTTTTTTAAATATACCAATCGATAGAGCTTGCGACGCTGATTCCAAATATATATATAACTCATTATCGGCAAAATGTCCTTTACGACAATTGAAATTTCCGGTATCGATATATAGACTAGATTCTGTCCGCGACTTCGTCCGCGTCAAATTCTTGCTCCCGTAACCCTTCCCGTCGCATCGAA
Source organism: Aporophyla lueneburgensis (assembly GCA_932294355.1). Taxonomy (NCBI): domain Eukaryota; kingdom Metazoa; phylum Arthropoda; class Insecta; order Lepidoptera; family Noctuidae; genus Aporophyla; species Aporophyla lueneburgensis. The sequence continues at coordinate 18,927,728 of OW028733.1, forward strand.
TTGCCTGCCAGTTTTCGTCCATTTTTCGTTGCTGGTCTTCTCTTTTTGATTGTAGCGTGATGTTATATAACTTTTAGCCTTCCTCAATAAATAGGCTACCCAACCCAAAAAGAATTTTTCAATTCGGACCAGTAGTTTCGGCGCCTATTCAATACAAACAAACAATCAAATCTTTCCTCTTTATAGTCGAACGGGATAAAAAAAGTATCCTATGTCCGTCTCCTGGTTCTAAGCTACCTCCCCACCAATTTTCAGCCAAATCGGTTCAGCCGTTCTTGAGTTATAAATAGTGTAACTAACACAACTTTCTTTTATATATATAGATTATTACTCTGATTCTTCGTAACTTGGCAAACTTATGACATCCAAGTCCTTTTGCTGTGGCACATTTCTAATAACGTTTAGTAAACTGACATAAGTTACTGAACGTTTTTCTTCTGGCACTCGATCCAGTTCAAAAGCGATGAGTCTTCCGAACGCCGCATTTCGTGGATAGATAGGTCCTGGTTGGTTAAAATCCAACGGAGGTAAGTTAGAGACGTCACACCTTATTTCATTTGCGTCCCATATGCTCCGTTGATACATGATTGCACTCGTTATATCTTCTGAAGAAACTTGTGTTCCTTTCGTTTTCTTTGTACAGACTTGTTCGTTTGACGATGCCTTCCTTTTTAGGCATCGTCAAACGAACAAATCTGTAAAAGGAAAAAACGAAAAAAGAGAGAAGTAAAAACGACTTACATCACTCAACAAACATGGTGAGGAATGTCCGACTATATCCTCAGCACGCGTAGTATGACCACCATAGAAACGAGTTTTGTCGACGGAAGAAAAGACAAAATGGCACGGCGATATGGCACGGCGATGTTAAATTTGAAGAGAGGAAATATTTCTATTCTTCAGTCGACAAAATTCTACGATGTCGAGCATGGCGACTAATTTTCTCTACTTTTGAGTTGGAGTTTCAGTTGGAGGTACATTATTTTTTTACAGGATTATATTAATTATAATCACCAATACAATACTCTAAGATCGTTTTATCCCACTGTAGGATTATTTAGTGAAAAAGTCCTTAGCGGATCCACCTTAATTACATTAGTTACCGAGTGGTCTTGCTATGAAAATAATAACTTTCTTTGTCTTCATAGAAACCCGAGTCTACGGGTCGCCCCGTGCTCGGGCGGAAGAGATGTCGAATTGAATAGAAAGAACTCTGTCTATTCTTGGTAGAATAGAGATAGAATTGGTCATGCTACGCCTGCGAGAAGATATAATTATCACTAGTATTATAACGAAAATTTTAATTATGAAAACTACCCGTTATATTACTTTACTCTGTGATGAAATTATTATAATAAATATTAAAAATTAGGAATATTTAGATTCGAAGACTTGTCATTAAAAAATAATTGTCGAAGTAATACAAATACAAAATTTTATTTGAAGTAACTTTACAAACTTCTACGATATTTAATCTTACATAGAGGTCTCCTTTTCAACCGACGAAAAAAAAACGGAGGAGGTTCTCAATTCGACGCGTATATTTTTTTTTTTTTTTATGTATGATCACGCATAACTTTTTACATAGTGGTCCGATTGTGACAATTCTTCTTCTATTGGAAAGGGTATACTCCCAAGGTGGTCCCATATAAATTTGGAAAACAAAATCGAACCCTAAGGGTTGGAAAACAGGGGATGATTGATTGTTCACTCACTGATTGTAACGTATAAACACGCATAACTTGTTACATAGTAGTCCGATTGTGACAATTCTTCTTCTATTGGAAAGGGTATACTCCCAAGGGGGTCTCATATAAATTTGGAAAACAAAATCGAACCTTAAGAGTTGGAAAACAGGGGATGATTGATTGTTCACTCACTGACACTCACAACTTTTTACATAGTGGTCCGATTGTGACAATTCTTCTTCTATTGGAAAGGGTATACTCCCAAGGTGGTCTCATATAAATTTGGAAAACAAAATCGAACCCTAAGGGTTGGAAAACAGGGGATGATTGATTGTTCACTCACTGACACTCACAACTTTTTACATAGTGGTCCGATTGTGACAAACACGCATAACACGTATAAACACGCATAACTTTGTACAGAGTAGTCCGATTTTGATAATTCTTTTATTGTTGGATAGGGTATACCTTGCCAAGTATTATTAGTACATTAAAGCCACAAAAAATCATAAAATAAAAACTTTTTAACAAAAAATTAAAGGATACAAATACCTGTGCTAGGAGACCCCGCTCTTATAAAAATAGAAACAATAATGTAGGAGTGTACATAAAATGAAATAATTATATCTAGAAAGGTGTGTGTGTGTACGTGTGTGTGAGTATGTGAGTGTGTGTGTGTGTGTGTGTGTGTGTGTGTGTGTGTGTGTGTGACAGTGAGTGACTGAGTGTAGTTTTTAACCGACTTCAAAAAAAGGAGGAGGTTATCAATTCGACTGTATTTTTTTTTTATTATTATTTTTTTTTTTTTTATGTTTGTTACCTCATAACTTTTGACTGGGTGAACCGATTTTGATGATTCTTTTTTTATTTGAAAGCTGGTGCTTCCCGAATGGTCCCATTTTAATTTGGTTTCATTCGGACAATGGGGTCCATGTGAAAACCATATAAGTCTTAAATTTTCATTACGTATTTGCGCGACAAATGAACGAATATCGCGATTAGATTAGTGCGGATTATCTACCACAACTAAAAAGTCAAAAATAAAAACTTTTTACAAAAAAAACAACCGACTTCCTTAAAAAAAACACTACAAAGTCAAAAATAACTTTAATTTCGGAAGTCGGTGGCAAAAACCTTAAATACAGAGCCTAAGACACCGACTTGCGAAATTAAAGTTATTTTTGACTTTGTAGTGTTTTTTTTTATGTCAAATTATCGCATGGTGTTGAATAAGTGTTTCAATATCGTCAAAGCTCTTGCATTTTAGCCAGTCTGTTAATTATTTTTTTTTCAATTCGCGATTTGCCATGGGGTAGATGTTTACAAGTTTGTTTAATTTGTTGTAGATGGAAGCGGATTATCTGGTGAACTGTCTCTTCGGATATGAGATTATAACCGAGATTTCTGGTGCAACAAGATATTTTCTTCTTTTTTCGTTAAGGCTAGAATCATAGCACCCTTGTTTTATGTAATTTTAAATCAACATGTAGTACGTATAATTTCCTGACTGAAAGAAGGCCGCTTAGTGAGTATAGGATTTCAGTAGAGAATCTATACGGTTTAAAATACATGACTTTCAAGAGATAGCTTTGTGCTCTTTCCAGTTCTAAGAATTTGATTTTAGTGGCCCAGTGTGAGCCAGTGATAAATATATTTGGTTTAATAGAGTCTTTGAAATAACATGTCTTAAAGTCTTGAAAATCCGAATGAGTTTTCTGGTTCGAGACATGATCATATCAGTGTGCAGATACCAATATAATCGTTGGTCTACCATAATGCCTAAATATTTTATATTAGTCACTTTTGCTATTTTATTGCAAGAACACTTTGTGCTAATAGGATTATCACAGCTATGTATTCTAAGGTTATGATTAGGTCCAGGTTGACTATTGTTGTAGTTTGTGCATGTAATATATTTAGTTTTAGAGGTGTTTAGTGTCAGTAAGTAAGAATTTAACCATTTAGTAACCTTAAAGAGACCCTTTTCAGCATATTCATATGCAGATTCCCAGGTATCTCCAGTGAAAACAATAGCTGTGTCATCTGCATAGGAAAAAACACGTCCATTTTCAAGCTTCATTTCGCAGAGGCTATTTATATATATCAAAAAAAGCGTCGGACCCAAAACACTGCCTTGTGGGACACCGAAGCACACCTATAACTCATCGCTAACATAGTTTCCTATTTTTACACGTTGCTTTTACCCTGGAGATAATCTGATAGCAGACCCAGAGAGACGCCTCTTATGCCTTTGTTTTCCGGACTGCGCACAAGGACGGGAACAGAAACTGTGTCGAAGGCTTTCTTTAGATCCAGAAAAATAGTGAGACACCTTTTTCTTGCATCCACATTTTTAACGATATGTGAGGATATGTGTAATCCTGAAACTGCATCTTCTGTCGATAATCCTTGCCTAAATCCAGATTAAGAGCCAGATATTATGTTATATTTATTCATGTAATTTATTAGTCTAATGTTAATTAGCTTTTCTATTATTTTTGAGATTGCAAATAAGACCGAGATGGGTCTATAATTGCTCACTTCGTCCTTGTCGCCACCCTTGTGCACAGGTGTAATAATGGCTTGTTTCAGAACGGTCCACCCGTTCTAAAATACCTTTTGTGAAGCACAGGTTCGCAAGATGTGTAATAATGGCTACGACCACGTCATGGACAGACTTAAGAAAAATGGTAGGTATGTTGTCCCACCCAGGTGCCATAGACTTCATCAGGATCAGTTTCTAAAAGCACAAAAGATGAGGCTTGTGTTCGTGTGTCCGTTGAGGTATTAGCCTCACGATCTTGCGATAGACTGGTAGAGATGATTTCCTCAGCCAAAGTCTTACCAATGTTAGAGAAGTAGTCTTTAAGAACGTGGCGCCTAAACTCGCAAACCACGAGCTGACGCAAAGGCAAAATTCGGTCGGAATATTTCTATCTCTGTTTGACAATAGAAGGCCAACGATGACGCGGTATGCAGCCGTGTGCGAGTGAGTAGTTGTACCTACCCTTTATTCATAACGACTCCAAGAAATTTTTATTTACTAGTAATTAGGTATGTTCGTTATTTGCTTTATTTTTGTTGACTACTCTGACTTGACTGCCTCGTTGGTCTAGTGGTAGCAAGCGCTACTGCTGAGCATGAGGTCTTGGGTTCGATTCCCAGGTTGGGCATAGTGTTATTGGGTTTTTCCATCTGGAATTTCTCTGTAGCAGCCCGGAGTCTGGATTGGTGCCCGGTGGATGGCAATAGGCTCGCCCCCTATTACATATGGGACTTAAACATAACTGGTGAAATGTGGGTGAACTGTAGGTACACCTCTGCCTAACCCTTCGGGGAAACAAGGCGTGATGTTATGTTACTCTGGGGAATCGTTAGTAAATGTACAGACCAGTAATGCGTTTTGTGGCTTTACAATGTCGGTATCTCAAATTATTACAATATCTCGAGATCTAGGCCTTTTGTACAGTCTTACATACCTTTCCTAACTTGGTACTTGTAAACCAATGTATAATCATGTTGTTTGTGGTCCTCTATAAATTGATACATGAATGTTGTGAGTCCAACTGTCATATTTATGTAAGTAAGTATTCTTTTAACTAATTTAAAAAATTGTTATCACTACATATTATAAAACAAAGTCCCCCGCCGCGTCTGTCTGCCTTTGCTTGCGAAGAACTCAAAAAATGTTCAACGGATTTTCATGCGGTTTTCACCAATAGATAGAGTGATTTATGAGGAAGATTTAGATGCATTTTCTAACCTCCATGCGGGCGAAGTCGCCGGCAAAAGTTACCTACTTATAAATAATGAATACAAGTCACTAAAAGTGTTACGCAAAATATTAGTAATTAGTTATTAGTAATTTATACATATTTACGCGATGTGCAGATATAAAAGAGGATAAATAAGAAACAAAGACTTTTAATTAAAGTTTATTTTTAATTTACACGTTACTCTCCTAAGCTAAGCTAGGTTTAGAATCAGCACTTTTCGAACGTGAAAATTACATAAAATAGTCCTACAAACCGCCCGCCCGTCACCAATTCCTAGTGCTTTATCTGAGAAGAAGCGACGCAACAAACTCCCCAGCAGCACAGCTGTCTGTTTAGTTACATAAACTTGATTCTATACAATAGTAGGTAGGCAAAGTAATTACGAGACACAGAATATTACAATACATTATTTACCATATCTGCAAGAGCAGTGGTGGCCCAGTGGTAATGGCTTACATACATATAGAGTTGTACAGATATATAGAATTGTATAGAATCAAGTTTATGTGGACTTACGAGTTATAGGTAATGGGTTCGAACCCACGGACGCGCTTTACTTTGTATAAATAATTTCATCAACATTGCTCTCGCACCGGTAAAGAAAAACATCGTGAGGAAACCGACATGTCTTAGAATTAAAAAAACGAAGACAACAAACATCTACCAATCCGCACTGGGCCTGCGTGGTAGATTACGGCCCATTCCCTCTTAGAAAGGAGGCTTGGTTCCCAGCAGTGGGAACCTTATAGACTGATTATGTATTTGCCATATGTCAGCTAGCTATGCCAATATACCAACAAATAAATAAAAACTGGTGATGGATAGTAGAAGTACGTTTAAATAGTGTGTGTAACACAAAAAATGAACATTAAATTGCTCAGAATCGTTTACAGAATCGATTTCTGTTATTTTCTATACTGGCAATTGTTTATCCCAGAAATAATTAAAACTACGTTAATTATGGTGAAACTCACGTTCCCACGGACGTAATAAGATCGCATTTTCAACAGCTGTCGGTGTTGAACCGAGCATTGAGAATACAACAGAGTGCAGCGCAGCACGTCGAAGCACAGTTGGGTTTTCACCTCTTGGCGCTGAGAAGTACCTTGAAGACCCAGTGCACGAAAATAACCAACCGTGATTTTATTACGTCCGTAGGAGGTTATGTTATGACTTAACACACGTGTGTTAAGTCATAACATAATTAACGTATTACATTAACGTAGTCGTAACATAATTAACCTATACCTAGATAGGTAGGTAAATACAAACTTATACAAAATATACTTAGTTAGGTACTTACTACTATTAAACTCGAACCACGAAAAAAGTATCTTTATTTTATTGGGCTGAGTTTAAAAATATGTAAGTAAACAATTAGTAGCCAAGAAAATATTAGGCAGGTAACTTATAATATATCATTGGCTAAGGTACTTACTGTGAGACACATCCCAACGTTCAGAGTCCATGTTGGCAGCCAAACCAAATCGTAAACAATAAATCCAGGTCCGTAAAAAAAGCAAAGTTCCTGCCAGGGTCGCGAGATTCGTTCGAAAAAGTTACCGTGGCCCTGGCATATGGGCAACTGATGGAATATGGGTGGGTTTTAGTCAGTAAAAGTCTGACACGCCCTCCCGCTCCGCCCAGAACGGGAGAAGACATTTGATGATTTCCCATCCAAAAAAAAAGCGAAGTTCGTCAGAATGCTCTACATTCTCATCAGTCATTCAGTCTCTGTACTCGACACCAAATCAGAAGAAAAATCAAAATCCAAGTTCCATAGCATAGGTCAATAATAGTGTCAGAAATATCACAATACAATTGAATAAACAAATAAAAGTACGCCCAAAATGCATGTTGCGCTAGTGTGAATGCATGTCCGAGCGGTACACAACACAAAAAAAGAGGAGAGAGAACGCTACCCTGGGGAACACCCTCAGTGAGACAACACCAATCAGAGAAGGACTCCCCCATGCGAACACACTGAGAGCGTCCCCGGAGATAAGAACTGAACCAGGCTAAGGAGGGAGAATATAAATTTATAGATTGGAGGATACCTAGTAAAATGTAGAAATCCACAGAGTTGAAGGCGCTACTAAAATCAAGCAATACGAGAACAGTCAGGGACTTATTCTCCATTGCCCAGCTTTAATTTTCAGCATTTTTATAATTAATATTTTGAGTTTTTGATACTATTTGTATACATAGGCTGCACTAAAAGTGTCGGGAATGGAATATTTTCACTGTTCCTGTCATATTAAAATCTTTTTAATTGAAAACTCCTTGGTTTTAAAAATCGAATACCATTTATTTATTTAAAAAAAGATTCTCGGTCTTGTCACAAGGTTTTGTCAAACTTGTTTAGTCGTTGAGAAAATGGAATTGACTCGAGAAAATTCAAGAGCGATGATTTATTTTGACTTTCGAAGTGGTTTAACACAAAAACAGTGTGTTGGCCGGATGATTTCTGCATTTGGTGATGAAGCCCCATCCAAAACCACAATTTATCGCTGGTTTGCTGAATTTCAACGTGGACGTGTCAAGCTCAGTGATGATCCCCGTCAAGGTCGTCCAAAAACTGCAGTCACCCAAGAAAACGTTGATGCTGTGCGTAAGCTGATTGAGGAAGATCGACAGGTGACATACCGTGAAATTCAGGCAACTTTAGACATTGGCATGAGTCAAATACAAATAATCTTGCATGAACAATTAGGTGTAAAAAAGTTGTTTTCCCGATGGATACCGCATTCGCTCTGTGAAGAGCAAAAAGCGGCTCGCGTTACTTGGTGCGTCAGAACTCTCGAGAGATTCCACGCAGGGTCCTCAAATGCTGTATACAACATCGTATCAGGTGACGAATCCTGGATATACGCGTACGAACCCGGAAAAAAAAAGCAGTCACGAGTTTGGGTGTTCGAAAATGAGTTAAAGCCAACAAAAAATGTTCGTTCACGGAGTGTTGCAAAAAAATGGTGGCCACGTTTGTCTCCAAAACCGGCCATGTTGCGACTATTCCTCTTGAGGGACAAAGAACGGTTAATGCAGAATGGTATGTTAGCATTTGTTCGCCACAGGTCGTTTCTGAACTCCGTAAAGAGAACCGCAACCGCCGCATCATCCTCCATCACGACAATGCGAGTTCTCACACCGCGCACAGAACAAAAGAGTTTTTAGAGCAAGAAAACATAGAATTATTAGACCATCCGCCGTACAGCCCAGACCTAAGCCCTAATGATTTCTGTACGTCTTTCCCTAAAATAAAGAATAAATTGCGTGGTCAGAGATTTTCATCACCTGAAGCAGCTGTGGACGCCTACAAAACGGCGATTTTGGAGACCCCAACTTCCGAATGGAATGGTTGCTTCAATGATTGGTTCCATCGTATGGAAAGATGTGTCAAATTTGCGGAGAATACTTCGAAAAGCAATGAATTCATTTTTAAATAGTAATGTTGTGTCACTTCCTTGATTCCCGAAATTTTCAGTGCCGCCCTCGTATTGGCAGTACAGTATCGGTTATGTTAATGATACATTGATGCATATAATGTGTTGGACGTTAGCCAGGAAGTTCCGAGAGTGGGGGATTGCTTTTTTGTAACCGTAACTTTCAAACTTCATTTTCTCGAAACTAGTTTTTTCAGAATTTCAACTTTGGATGTCTGTTACAAAAAAAGTATTAGGCTTTTTTTGTAATGAGCATAATAAAGGGACTCTTCTAGATTCTACATCCGGCCTTAACTCAATACCTCCATACGAGGCATGCCTTTTAAGTTTTGTCGTTTGAAGAAAAAAACACAACTAGAACCTTATAGTACTTTTTATTGTTTTTCACCACGTAGCCTAATACACTTTTCTATTCGCTCAAACCAGTTATTATTCATTTATACCACTCTAAAGCGGGGGTGTTCAAAATGGCTGACTTGATAGCGTCGACCGCTTCTTCATCGGACTGGAACCTTTGACGACGAAGACGTTTTTTTAATTTTAGGAAATGTAAAGAAATCGTTAGGACTTAGGTCAGAGCTGTATAGAGGATGATAAAGAATTTCTACTTTTTCCTGCTTCAAATACTCAATCGTTTGACGAGCGCTGTGTGAGCTAGCGTTGTCGTGGTGCAGGATGATGCGTCGCTTTGAGTTAGATTTTCGAAGTTCGGCGATGACTTGTGGTAAACCTGTGGCATATCACTCTGCGTTAACCATTCTACGATCTTCAAGTGCAATAGTCGCAACATGGCCGGTTTTTACAACGAACGTGGCCACCATCTTCTTTGAAGTGCTTCGAGAACGAACAACTTTAGTCGGCTTTGGCTCGTCTTGAAAGACCCAGATTGTAGATTGTTGTTTGGAATCAGGATCGTAGGCATAGATCCAAGATTCGTCACCACTGGTGATGTCGTAGACGTGATTTGACTCTCCTCGGTTGAACCTTTGCAAAGTTTTCTTACACCATCTGACGCGGGCCGCCTTGTGATCGTCGGAAAGCAGATGCGGTATCCAACGGCAAACTAGCTTTCTCACACCAAGCGCTTCATGCAAGATCTTCTGAATCGTTGTCCCTGAGATGCCTAATAGAGCCTTATCTCTAGATACGTCACATGACGATCTTCGAGAATTAATGGTCTCACAGCAATGATGTTATCTTCAGAGAAGACGGTTTTGGGCGTCCTTCGCGAGATTCGTCACTAACACTAGTATGTCCACGCTGGAATTCAAAATACCAGCGTTCGACAGTCCGCAGACATGGGGCTTTATCACTGAACACAGATGTTAGCTCGTCATAACACCGAGGCCGTGTCAGGCCTCTTCTAAAGTTGTAGAAAATTATTGCACGATCATTTTCCTTAGAAAGATTCATTTTTACACGCTTTATATTAGGTCTTTACCTATGAAATTGCCGTTCTGCAGTACTGGCCATTTCAAATCAAAATAATTTTTGTTTGTGTTTGATTCTAATTTTAAATTAATTTTATTTTAAAAACATGGAATTCTTTTTCCAAAAGTAGTCATTTGTTTATCATATTCCAAGAAAAAAAATTGAAATGCGATGAAAATGCAACACTAATGTGTTACATTTTCATCGCATTTCAATCTTTTTCGTCATCATGGATACGTTAAAAATTCGAGTAATTATGGAATATGAGTACCGTCGTAGCAGCAACGCGGCACAAGCGGCACGCAACATCAACGACGTTTACGGAGCTAACACTACAAACCAACGCACCACCTGTTATTGGTTTGCTCGCTTCCGTTCTGGAAATTTCGACCTGAAAAATGAACCTCGCGGTCGTCCGAAGACTTTGGTCGACAATGACGAATTAAAGGCGATTGTGGAAGCTGATGATACACAATCTACGGCTGAATTAGCAGCAGCTTTCGAAGTTCACGTCAAAACAATATTGGTCCATTTGCGTCAAATTGGCACGGTAAAAAAGCTTGACAAATGGGTGCCCCACGAACTCAATGATCGCCAGCGCGAAGTACGCGTCGAGACGTGCCTTGCACTGCTCAACAGACACGCAAATGAAGGAATTTTGAACCGCATTGTTACCTGCGATGAAAAATGGATTCTGTTTGATAACCGCAAGCGCTCAGCAAGTTGTTTGGATCCTGGTTCAGCACCTAAACAATGCCCTAAACGAAAACTTACCCCTAGAAAAGTGATGGTCACTGTTTGGTGGTCTAGCGCCGGTGGGATTCATCACAGCTTCTTACCAAACAGGGTGAGCATTACTGCAGATGTGTACTGTGAAGAACTGAACTCAATGATGGAGAAGCTGGCACATCTCCAACCAGCATTGGTCAATCGCTCGTCTCCGCTGCTCCTGCACGACAACGTGCGACCTCATACTGCACAGTAGACGGTCTCCAAGTTGCAAGAGCTGGGGTTGGAAGCTCTCCGTTATCCGCCCTACTCACCAGACCATGCGCCTACAGACTACTACTTTTTCCAGAATTTGGATAACTTCTTGGCGGGAAAAAAATTCAATACCCGAGAGGCAGTACAAAATGCCTTCGAAGAATTTGTTGCCTCCCGTCCAGCTGATTTTTTTAAGAAGGGCATCAATAAACTGCCACTGCGTTGGCAAAGATACATTGATTGCATGGGTGATTATTTCGATTAATACGAATAAAAAATACATGAAAAAAATTCGTTTAATTTTTTCATACAAAACGGTATTTTCATAGGTAAAGACCTATTATTAGCTTCACTTGTATGTTCGTATGTTAGTATGTTAACGACCAGATTTCATTCAAACTTTGCACACCTGTCAAAGACCGATGACAATGCAATAATTTCATAAATTTGTGCTATTATCATTGCCAGGGTTACCAGGACAGCAAAAAACTGTCTTCTAAAAGTACGCTGACATACGTCTCAAAATTCGAAACACTCTAAAAAATAGAAAATAAATAATAGTTAAAAAAAAACTAAAAACACGCTTCCATAGAAAACCAAACTTAAAAATAGAAAATAATGAAAAAAAGGGCGGGGTGCCTGATAAAAAAAATCCCTTAAAAAGCACCCCACGCTTTTTTAAGTTTGGTTTTCTATGGAAGCGTGTTTTTTTGTTTTTTTTTTTTGTACTTAACCTGACAGATTCCAATCGACGCTGTGACTAAACAGGTAGCATTAATCATAAACTGTTTTGAGATTCAAAATTTAAACACATTCGAATATAGAACAGTTCCAAATTCTAAATAGCCGGGAAATATGGAAACGACAGAATTTAAAAGGCATGCCTAGTACTGGTACCTTTATGCGCGGAACGCCACATATGTTCACTATCGTTATAGATACACCTCTGCTTTATACTTCAGGGGAATCTATTCTATACTAACAATAAAGCTAAAGAATTCGTTTGAGCGCGCTAATCTCAGGTACTTTCAGTCGTATTTTTATAATTATATGAGTTTCAGGAGTTACGATTAGGATGACAGTTACATTTTCTTGAAGTTCCAACTTTCTAATTTTGACGTCCACTACTGCCGGCGCACGGAGGAGTATTTGACCCAAAAAACTGGTCAAAAGTCCAATATTCAAATTATGGTATAACTCAATGCTACCACCATTAAACAACAACTGGATAACCTGTTCATTATACCCCGCCCCTCTCGCGCCGTTCGGCGTATCCCAAACGGCACACAGGTAGTCGGAAGTCAGTCGTCGTCCACTACGCTCTATTGTTTTCTCGACAACGCGATTTTTTATGTAAATTACATTTGGTGTTTTGGTTGTTTTAAGTGAAGTTTGTAAAATTAAATTGATGGATATGGAAGGTGAAGGTATGTATTTTAATATTAATTTATATTACATTTAATTTACACACACATATATTATGTTTTCATGTGTAATTCAACGTTACAAAAAATACTCAATATTTTGGTAAAATTATTCATAGAAAGGTGTTTTAGTAGATGATCCGGGGACTTCCGAGCTATTTACTCTATTACACTTTTAAAGCTGTGGCTTTCCTTAAGATAACTATCGAAGAAAAATTTCCGCCTTTTTCCGCCATTTTGTTTTAGAGCTATTGAAACATAACACTATTTAATTTGGTATTTTACACGTTTTGCTAAAAATTCTGTTTAATTTTTAGGTTCAACTGGAATGTTTAAAATCATGTCAAAAAAACAGTTATACGATACAAGAATGTCCGGATAAGAAAATAGACAAAAAAATATTATTTTTGGAGAAAAAAGCGATGAAATTGACCAATTGTCCAGACAGTGAAATTGGCCAACTAAAACATACGTTAAGTCATTTCAAGTCTGAATTTAAGCAAAAATGGACAGCTGCGAATTATAAACACGACCGTTTTATGAGAAAGAACGAGTTATGGCTTACTAACACAATTAAATTTGCCATTTGGGCAGAGAAACAGGGTCGACCAACAAAAGAATTCGGGGAATCGAGTGATAGATCCAAGCGAAGGAAAACAAAGGATTTGAGAGAGAGTGTTCCTGCATAGCAGTTAACTTACACTGCTCACATGAGTCAACGTGCTAAAGGAAATAAAGATATGTCTAAAATAATAAAAGACATTACTTTGACACCAACTAGAGCTACAAAGTACCGAAAGCTTATTTCATCGGCAAATCATAACAAAGTTGTAAAACACACACCATCTGAGGCCTTGGCTATTTTCGTTGAAGGAGATTTTAGTAGGAGACAATGGGAAATCCTACATGACGCAAACAAAAACATATATCCTTGCTATTCTGTAATAAAAAAAGCAAAAAAATATTGCTATCCAGACGAGGAATCGATGAGAGTGACTGAAACATGCGCGGAAGTTAAGTTGCAAGATTTACTCAACCACACATGTTTAAGGTTGTGTATGTATTTGGAGTCAGTTTTAGAAACTATTTCAGAAGAAGAAATGGCAAATATACAACTTATCGTAAAATGGGGCTGTGATGGATCACAGCAGTCACAATACAAACAGAAATTCGAAAATCAAACAGACAGTGATGCAAATATTTTCCAAAGTTCCCTCGTACCATTACGTCTGCAATCACATGTAAACGGACAAAAAAAAACTTTATGGCAAAATCCAGTGCCATCTTCTCCCAGATTCTGCCGACCAATTAGAATACGTTTTATTCATGAAACCAAAGATGTTACAAAGGAAGAGATTCGGTATATCGAAAACCAAGCAAATAATTTGAACAAAAGCGAAATACCCACTGCTAACGGGATAGTATATATTACACACAAACTGCTACCGACAATGGTGGACGGAAAAATATGTAATGCAGCTACCAACACATCATCAACAATGAGGTGCTATATTTGTGGACTTACTTCCAAAAACTTCAATGATTTAAAGAGAGGTATTCAAGTGGACCCTGAAAGCCTAAAGTTTGGGCTTTCAATTCTCCATGCAAGAATTAGATTCTTTGAGTCTTTACTACATCTCTCCTACAAACTGACCATTAAGAAGTGCCAAATAAGGGCCGCTGAAGAAAAAAAAATAGTAAAAGAGAGGAAAGAAGAAATCCAAAAAGCATTCCGCGAAGAAATGGGTTTACTTGTTGATATTCCAAAGGCGGGATTCGGGAACACTAACGATGGAAATACATCCCGAAGATTTTTTTCTGATACGGAAACTGCTTCCCGAATCACTGCAATAGACTCAACATTGATCCACAAGTTTAAAGTGATCTTGGAAACGATTTCAAGTGGCCATAAGATTGATGTGAATAAATTCGAAGAATATAAATTTGAAACTGCTACCCTTTACGTGGAATTGTACGGGTGGCACCCAATGTCACCTACTGTACATAAAATATTAATGCATGGTGGAACAGTAATTTCGCACTCTATACTACCAATTGGGCAGCTTTCTAAAGAGGCTGCCGAAGCTCGTAATAAGCACTTCAGGCTCTATAGGCAGAATTTCTCCCGAAAGTTTGACAGAGTCAAATACAATAGGGACGTATTAAATAGACTTTTGCTTACGTCCGACCCATTGCTTAGCAGCAGCCGAAAGCAACCTAAAAAGAAAAGCAAACCATTTTCCCCGGAAACTATAAGTCTTCTGCTCCCTGAAGCGAGAATCGAACTGAGCGACACCGAAGAGGACGATTCAGACTAATTATATTTAAAATAAAAAAAAAGTATAAAAAAAAAAAATTAAAAAAAATTAGAAATTGTTTGTACATACCGAACCAATCGATAGATCTCATAAAATATTTTTGGTCAGCTTTTTAGGTCAAATACTCCTATGTGCGGCGTGACTTACGGTGAGGTATCTAAGGTGTTTTGGACTACTGGTGCAAACTGGTGGTCCTGTAATAATAATATTAGCTACTTACTTACACATTTTTTTTCTGTTCAAAAGATAGCCCTATGTCATCTAGACGGAAAGACACGCAGACAGACGGCGTAGGCTTAGTAATAACGGGACTCTTATTACTAAGCCTACGCCGTCTGTCTGCGTTCACACTGTTTGGGTACGGAACCTATATACACTCCTTTGCAAAAAAACGGGCACTTTACAGTCACTGGCTTTTCTATGGATAATATTAATATTTTAGCATGCCATTAGTGCTTTCCACCAGGCTTATGATGGTGTCCTGTGGAATGTGTTCCCACTCAGCCGAGATCACACATATAACCTCCTGATGTTTTGTGGGAGTGGTTGGACAGATCGTACTCGCCTTTTTATGAGGTCCCAGACGTGCTCAATGGGGTTAAGGTCGGGGCTCCGCGGTGACCAATCCAAACGACGAATACCGACCTCTTGCATATAGGTAAGCATCTACGTCGCCAGAACGGTGGGCCCGAGCATTATCGTCCATGTAAATGGCATCTTCACCAATTACAGTCAGTGCAGGTTGTGAATGTTGACAAAGAATTTATGTTACGTACCTTTGCGCATTTAGTGAGCCATTTTCAACGAACACTATCTCGGTACGATAGCTGGAAGTTACGCCCGCCCAAAACATAACGGACCCTCCACCATAAGGGGTGATTTCTTCAAAACACACGTCGGCATAGCGTTCCCCTAGTCTTCGTAACACTCGCTGACGTCGGTCCTCACCATTCACACAAATTCGAGCCTCATCGTAGAAGAGTACATACTGTCCAAGATAGGCAATTTCTAGCGAACCTCAATCTATCAATCCGGTGCTCACGGAGTAACTCGGGGGCCCGCGCATGTCGTCAACTGCGTATATTAACCGCTAAAAGCCTCCTCACTGTCCATAGGCAAACTTGTACTCCTCGTACCTCTTCAAGGTTTCTTTTGAGGTCTATGTAACTGCATTTGCGATTCCTCGGCGGCTGAGTTACTAAAAAGCGGTCGTCTCGTGCTTGTGTGCAACGTTTTCTTCCAGAACCTTGCCTGCTCTGAATGGAACCTGTATCTTGGTATCGAGTCCAGGTTCTTTGGACGGTTGAACGAATCACGTTTAACCGCTATGAGACTTAACATTGGCTACACCCCTCTTCCAGCAGCGCTATAATTTTACTAGCTCTTATTGCTTTTTCTGCCATTACAATCGACACAAAGGTATCTGTTTTAAGTCACAATAAGGCAAAATTATGCGACAAACATAAATTATTCTACTAAAAATAACGAGAAGTTAGTTTTAGATGCCTAATAACCGCAAACCCGCGAAAAGTAAGTAAAAGTCACAAACTTAAAAGGGATTATTATATTTTAAAACAAAAGTTTTTCATTTGGAATTAACTTTTTTTAATACCCAGACACTTTATTAAGTGCCGGTAACATAGTTGGGCTATTAAAACCTCTTTAGAACTAAATGATTACCAATAATGTAGAAAACTTAAAACCGCACGTTTTTTTTTTTGCAAAAGAGTGTAGAACGCGTGGGTGAAGCCTCTTTAGACTTTTAGAGGGCAAACTAACGATATTGGCCATAAAATTGAAGGGTTCGTGAATTAAGCCTGGAGTCAGCAAACGCCATAAGTGGGCTCATACAGAAATCAGCGTTTTTGTATTATGTAAATTAGCTTTGAAAACAGTTAGGGCATTCGTATAGGTACACAGAAATGTAAAGGTATAAATAAAATGAGAATTATTTAAACGAAAATATCATTTATTTCTACAATAACGGGCGGCGGCGCGAGCGCACGCCCTCGCCGCCGGCGCGTACGTGCGTCTCACAATATTTATTAATCACCATGAAAATAAATACATTGAAGATGCTCGGGCGACATCTCACACCGCCTTACATATCATCTATGTTGCCATCTAAAAATAGATCATTGTGTTTTAAACTTAATGACACCGCTAAACAATAATGACAATAAAATAAGTTTAAAGATTTAGCGACAACAATATCTAACTATTATTTTATATTGTATAAAAGACGCACAAATGTGAGGTAATGACACGACGTACATAATTATGTGGCTGTGGTAGCTACTGCCGGTTGCTCCACTCTAACTGAACTGCAAGAAAGTTGCGTTTTGGTGACGATTCCAGTAGTCATCGATTTTAGATATCAATATCATTCCTTAGCAGGAGATGTGTGTTAATTAGTCGTGCCGTGACAAGTTCACATTTAATAGTTACATCTACTATATGAAAATATTATTTCTAACAATAAGTGATGTTAGCAGTGATGTGGTGTTTAAACGTGTGACGTTTAAATAGAGCTAAGTTATATAAATTGCGAACACTCGGTTCAGTTAAAATAGGAGCAGCCTCACAATAAGCCTTCGTGGCTGAACATTATTGGGTGTACTTATGTTATTATAATAGTATATAATAACATTAATAACTATAAGAACGGTCACTGGACCGAGTTGCGAGGGTCGTGTTCCACTCGTGGCGCGGCTGCACGGTCCGGGACCGGGCTCTTTGTGCGTGTCCGAAACGAGGTGTCGTATACTACTACAAACTTAAGCTAACAGCTCAGCCGCATCATAAACCCGCCCTCGACTCGTGACCTCGCCACTTTCTATTACAGTAACACATAAATAGCCATACATCTAAGATGGTATCAGTTTAAGATTTATTTTCATTTATCAACAGCGAATGCGGAATTGCATTGGTATATGCCTTACCAGCCCCATGTTTTCATATACAACAATAACCATTAAAGACGAATGAAAACTGTATACCTCGCCCTATCTATATGTACAATTGATAAAGTAGAACTAACACGGCGCGCGAAACAAAGTTAGGTGCAACAGAAATTATCACTTAGGTACTTAAGATTTACAGCTAGTATGAACCCTTCAGGCTGAGGCCTGTCGATTCGCTCAAATTCACATCCTCACATAAACTTAACCACGAGAATACTATACACAGACTAAAGTTAAACAACATCGACTGAGATTAATCCTAACTTATCGTTAATGAACAACAAAGTGGTAAACTTACAAATTGTAACGCTTTGTCTATGCGCGTCATTTAGCGTTACGTTAGCGATATTTTGGAATGTGTGCGACGCATACATAGTCACCAGCAACCGATCACTTAACAAGTTTATCGAGCAAAGCACGTGAAGATGAAACGATTTCATGCGAGTGAAGCGGACACGCCACCGGCGCGGCGGCGCTCGTGCTCCGCTGACTGTCTGTAACACCGGGTACGGATACGTTACGCTGCGCGAGCGAATCTGAGCGAAGTAACAGTGCCCGACTCGGACGAGCATCGCGGCCCCGCGAGTCTGCCGCGGGACACGGGGACGCGATGATCCCGCTGCGTAGTTTGTTACTATCTATCACTTATAATCTAGTTGAACTCAAAATGTACATTTACATAGAACACTCATCGTGTATCTTAATTTTAAAATACTTATAATTTTAAGTCATAAATATAGATATTACTTACAGTTACTTAACGTACGCTAAAATACAACTTTACGTTGTATATTACAACCTAAACTTAGATGTAAATAGTAGGTTTAGATTTTATATATTCAAATGAATTAAATATTTAAAGAATAAAATTATAATTGATTAAATCAAATGTGAAGCGAATGACAAAGGATGTAACAGCAAATTAATCGACTAACAACAACTAATAATTATGAACACTCGCACCTGAATGTTGAACCGTTTAGTGTCAAGAGAATGTAGCCTTTGTTCGTGCTAAACAGTTGTACTTATAAGTGGATCTCGTTAGGGCCATACGTGTCAGGAGGCTCAGGCAGCGAGGCACTGGTTTAAACAGCTTCGGCCCGAGTGACCCCCTGCGTTGGATGCTCGCTATCTTGAAACAGCGTCGCCCGGCGATCACATGAATGGCATACATCTCTCTAACTTAGCGGTTAGCCGCCACCTAACTGATGGGTGACTACGCCACTATGCATACACTTGATAACATAGAATACTAGTATAATATTTTATAAAAACAAAATATAATGTTGATTGATACATTAGTAAAAATTATTTAGATTAATATTTATTGAAAACTCAGTATGAGTACTGGGCATCAGGTATAACATTATAATAACTACCTGTGATAGTATAACTGTCCGATGTTGAAAGGACTTCACTACTTCAGAGTAATAAATGAAATTATTTAATTGTCCATTCATTCATTTCATTCGAAGACACTCAGGTGTAATTATTCCAACAATTTAGATTCATAAAAATACGTGTATTCTCTAGCGCAAATAAGCCTCAAGAAAATGAATACAGAAAATACTATACTATTATTATATTTGTAATAAAATGTATGCATGTAGTCATTTGCCCCCAGGCAATATGATGCGACTCCTTGAATTAGAAACGTGAACGTTGCTTGAATAACTATATCTATCAAAATAATACTGTATTTCTAAGCAAAACTATCCATGTGACTGATGATTAAATAATATTATTTAAAATGGTAACATGTTCGGTAAAAAATTCACAGATCTAATTAAAGGAATCGCGAACGCTGAGTTTTAAACGGCTTACGAACAAGTGGTGCTAATGTTTTGTTTCTAACACGATAGTATTAAGTAAGAATGCTTAGTTCATCGACTACAACCATGAACCATGTCGATGAACGAGGTCTATTTTAAAGCTGCACTGGACAAACGGGTGTTCTGTTAAAAATTGGTCACAAATAAATCGCTGTGCTCACTGAAATAGGAGCATAATAAAGACCCACACCGTCTAATGTACTTAACTATGTCATACCATCACAGATCAGCTTTGCCTTCGATAAAGCGCCTAAACTCGAGAAGCTGCGAGTTACTTCAATTCATCGTTTGCGATTTCGCATCGAAGTGACATTAGCGAAGAATACTTTGGATTAAGGACGATTTCAAGAACGTTCACAGGAAAAAGTACTCATAAAACAGTTTATTTTTATGAATGAAGTGAATATTACAATTAGTACGTGCTTATTCCAAACAGTATCTTCGTACATCGGAGCTTCTTTATGTACCTATTTAAGCATTAAAGTTATAAACACATACGTGAAGATTTGATATAACGACTATAACTATTTACATAAAATAATATGTGGTCGTCGATTATAAAACTGTAGACAAAATGTTAAAATGAAAATGTATTAAATATTCTGATATTAAATACGGCAAATAATTTAAAACTGTTACAGTCGTAAATAAATCTTTATAAAAGTTTCAACAGTGCTTGTTAAAGAAATTCAAGAATTGTGTATATTTTAAAAATTGTACCACAACAACGTTTTTTAAGGAACTTTTTTAGAGTTGTTTGTTTATTCATCTATATAGGTACTAAAATCTGTCTCTATTGTACCTTTGCTGTATTCAAACTAGTATCACGTATAACTATAGAAAGTATTTAATTCGATAATTTTTAAAACAATATAATAAAATTACAGAGTTATCCTGACTGTTCACTGGACGGTTTTGTAGATAAAATACGGTGCCATAAATTTTGTACATATGAGAGCTTAGATAAAAATAAAGAAACTACGCCAAAATTAATAAACCATAGTTATTTATAATCATAATCTACTCGTTGACGCAACCTACTTCCTAAACATTCGCACTTGGTGCATTGATATTACGTTAAAAAAAAAGAATTATAAATCATTCACTCTAAACACAAACCGTCAAATCACAATGAATAATTATTTAAATGATTGGTTAAAGTACGTAGAGGTACCAAAGTGTACTAGTTTAGCGTCTACGCTCGGTTTCCCAAGCTGTGCGGAACTCATTTGCTCTCATCACCTTCACGAACAGATATCGAAACAAACGAGGGGTTGTCTAATGGGCAGTAATCCTTTATCAAATTGACACCGTGGTAAAAGAAAACGTTCTCAAATTAAATTTGTAACGTCGTTATGACAGTTGTAAATACATGTTTAAGATAACACTATATTCAATATTATGTATAATCACTTCCACTTTAAAAGTAGACTTTACACTTGATTACGTACGCTACTATATTATTTGTTAGAAAAATACGAAATCATGTACTTTCAGTTAACATATTATATATGTTAATAAAGAACAATATGTTTTATATAAAAATACATCGCCTTCCTCGGCAATCAGCCGATAGACGCTAGTACCCATATATTTTTAAAAATCTATGATTTTTAAGGCTTCTTGCACGTATGTTGAGAAATATTTTACATAATTACACAATCGTAAGTAGAATAAATCACTGCAAATGTGTGAATGCTATTTACAAGGATTATAATTTGATTTTGTACTGGTATGGCCAATAAAAACAATAATTGATTAATTTTATACAACATTCAGATAAACATTTTTTAAGAACAACTGTAAATTTTAAGATGAATTTAATTTGCGATTAACAATTTATTTTTACATTATATAATACACATAGACCAATATCAACATTCGATAAAATTTCTTTCATATCTCAATCAAGCCCAATATCTATACTTAACAAAATAGTCGCTCACGGCAACATTCTCACTCCGTCAACAATCACACTCGCGACACTTGCAAGCTATAATAGAACACAAAGTTTTATAAGATATCAGTGAAGACATTTTAATATACATTCAATTGTAAAGTGCTTTATAGTCTTAAAAAGAAGATAATCCGTATATTTAATAAGTAACGCCAAAAAAAAATAAAAAAATCGGGCATCGCCAGTTGCGTTGCGCGACCACAACATATTATGTGTACGTATGGTACTGAATACAACTAACATTTATAATTATATTACAGATAATGATCATTTTAACTAACATTAAAAACGGTTTTCATCAAATTTCTTCGTTTATAATCACAGACACTTTCCTAAAATATGTATTGTAATATTTCCCTTTACTTACGCACCGGAGTTAAAGAGAACCTAGTTATATAATGTACTTACTCAATTTTGAAGTAACACGATATAGACTGCTAAATAAATTAACCATAGCTACACAAGACTGGTGTATATATTTGTATATTATTTTACAGACAATAGGTAGATAAATATTTGTTTTATCTGTATCGGACTAGGCACGCGCGGCTCCGCCGGCCGGCGCTCGGCGCAATAACTTACATTTGATAATCACACACCAAGTTATAAACTAAAACTAATAAGTAAAGTTTGTTGCATTATATTCTATCTGATGTGGTGTCGGGAGCGCTTGGCGCTTTTGTGGTCTGTTTCTTTCACTGAGACTTCAAGATCTGCAAACAGAAATTTTTGTGCGTTGTTATTGGTGTCAAATAAGAACATTTAACTTAACACACACCGGCCCAAAAGGAAACTAAGTGACCGACTCGTGATACCATTTCCTACATGTCCTGAATATAGGCGGTGCGTACGTCACTGTTCGGTACTCTTAGCAAGTATTTAAAGCCAAACAAATTATATAAGAAACTAAACCCAAAAATAAAAATACAAAATAAAAGGTGGGAAGGCAATATTAGTGAAAAATAAGAAGAATATGTTGATTTATTTTTGAAGAATCACAAAATTATACAGGCGAGTTTTTGGCATAAAACTTCAGGGCGCAATTCGAAACTAAAACAAATAGAACAAAGCATAAAATGTTCATATGGCCCACGAAATAACCCAGGCAGAGACACGATGTGTTTCTGAAAAGCTTTCTTTTAATTTTCCGCATAAAATAGCGTTGCTTTATTTAAAAGCCTTATTTCCAACGCTAGACATCTTTTATTCATGGAATCAAATTGAGAAACATAAATCGTAATGGAAAAGCTGTTAGGAAATCAATATTTAATTCACTGTAAAAAAAATCCTCGGATATGGCGTTATAAATAAATCAGCCCTTATCAGCAACATAATTGCTTGATTTATAATTATAAGAACAAACAGGTTTTTTTTTGTAAATTTCCTTTTCTTTCGCAAAAAATAAAATAGATTTTTTGTTTCCTGCCGTAACCATGACTCTGTCGACCAATTTATATCGGTTTTCACTTTGAAATACCACTATGAATAACCAGAAAAATTCAACCTGTATATTCGATGTTTGTGGACATTATTTGTGGTATAATTTTTATGAAATGCGCGTGCGATTAGTATTCTCGTCACGTTGCTTAGAAATTCAACTTTTCAATTAATTTTACGTTTAACTCTTATTAATTGTTAACCCTTCCACATAATATTTATACGAATCTACTTTAATATACAGATTTAAAATTGAATTTTTTGTTCTATACAATACTAACGTGTAGGTAAACTGCGCGTAGTTTTAATATTAAAAAAAAAAAAAAACAAATAAGGTTTTTACTTATTAACTGTTAGCAATACAAACGCAAACAGTAACCACGGTGCTACTTTGCATGATTGCAAGACCCGCCAATGATTTGTTAATCTATCCTAGCAGCCCACAACTTGATTACATAACCTGGACGGTCAGTGTCGACGTCATTTATGTATGACATAAACACGTTCATCATTACACACTCCGATTTGGTGAAGTAACGTAAATCTCTTGTGGTATTGGGGGCCCAAACATAATCGCCCGCGCATATGTACTTTTGGCAGCCAATTTATTCGAAACCTGACAAAAATCCGTATAAAATTGATATCATTTTATCATACACTAAAGTTAATTTAAAATTATTTTAAAAGTATGCCAATCCGCGTAATAAACAACATAAAAATAAAATAAATATATTTGGTTTATTGTTGGTATTAATGTGATAGTGCCTGTAACCATAACATACGATAGAATAAAAGTAAAATTATAATAACTTGCATTGGAAAATGTGCCAAAATTATAAGGTAGAATAATATTATTTTAAAATGTGCAAGTAGGAAGTGCGAGGATGGTCTCGGTGTGTACGTTTATTACGAGAATGCTTACTCTATATTGGCGATTGTTGCTCAATCGCGTCGGTAGGCAGGAATCCGCACCTGATACACACAGAGCATTTTCTTATAGTGTACACATATCTTTACTACAAAGGTTTACGTTGCTGTACAATGCCTAACGTAAAACCTTTTTGTAACTATTAGATTAACTATATCTTCCGGTGTTCAAAACTTAGCGTTATCAAATAATATCTAATTTATTACAACTTAAAGTTAAAGTCTTTTAGCATGTAATTATGGTCTTATATAGCAGATTGTCTGCGAGAGACCATCCTCATTTTGATCCTCCTATTTTGAACAGCAAAATATTGCAATTAACAATACGTACCACTACAATTAAATCAATAATTTTAACTAGGTTTGTAAACAAAACATTGGACTTATTTATTTTAACCAATTTCTAAAATGAAGGAGGATCTATGTTGACCTGTATGTATATTTTTAATATAATCATCGGCATTTTCATCAACTGTGCACTGATGCAATTTATTTAGAATAGTTTTAGTATTCATACAATAATGCGCCGACGCATTACCCCGTTAGTTCCTTCACTTAACTTAATTTTTTACGAGATGGCATACTGATGACGTTACGTTACGTAGGTACGGTTTTATAGCAGCTAGACGAATATTTAATATTAATTTCCACATATTTTCTGGTTTATTAGCTGTAGTTTTGAATAAACGAATCACAAACACTAACAGCTGAACTATATTTCCAATTCCCCGAGTTGTTGGAGCCTTCTATAAGCACCATAACTCTAGTTCGCTATAATTAGATACACTTGACAACAAGAAAGAAATTCTAGTACTAAATGTATATTATAAGAATGCTTCATTACTCTTTGGCCATCATAATTGGACGTCTTCGAATACAAGCATAGAAACGATACACTCTTAAGTGGTGGTTGATTGGTTTCATATGCTATAAGTGGTAGATAGTCGTAAGGCTGAATTGAATTTCTAATTTGTTCATATTATGACGAGACTTTATGTATTTAAACAGAAAAAGCTTAGTTTGTCGTTTTTGATATAAACATTTTTTTTTTCCGAGAAATATGTTTCAATAAAAGTTTTTCCCTCAATAAAGAATTCCAAGAGTTACAAGTTTAAATTAACTTCTCAAAGTTACAAACTTTATGTTTACAATACACAAAATCTTTATTCCTATTCGCGTATTATGGGAACATTCCAACAAGAAAATTTCTAAGAAAAGGTTTAAATGCCGATATTACTTAAATATAGATACCCGTAGCTACTTACTAAATTCTAAGTAGTCTAATTGAATGAACTACTAATTTATCGCCAATAACAACCAAATTTACTACGACTAACATGAACGTTATTATTTATATCCTACTAATTTAATAAAACCATTATGTACTAGCGCTTTATTAAATTAGTAGTGTTGGCTACTTCATACGTTGCCTTTTCCAGCCTTTGTTTTCATTATGTACACTATAATTGTAAAATTTTCTATGCTATATGTATACATTTTTTGTCAAAATAAGGTATAATTCTAGAAAATCGTATTTTCCGGTGAATTATCTATTATAAATAAATATGAAAGCTTTTCGTTGCTAACCGCTTGACTTGAGAATAGCTGGGCCGATTAGGCTTTTTTTTTTCGAAATGTTCGTAATAGTTTGAATAGGTTTATAGAAAGAAAAGTTGGAAATGTTTCCCGGAATATTTTCATATTTTTGAAAAATAACGTCTATTTTGTATGGGATTTTTAATGAACTATTGAGATATGGACAGGACGTCTGTCGGGTCAGCTTATCATTACTATAAATATATACATATCTAATCATAGAATGTTATTTACTTAAGATGATTCCTACAAAGGCTATGACTATTTACCATGACTATAAATTATATTGTGATAAACTAGTAAAGCATGGTGCAAATATAAATAATGGAGCAGAGTTGTCAAGTTGATACAACATTAATTATTATTTTCATTATTTCATTATAGAATTGTCAACATTACAACATACTGACACTTCTAAATTGGCAACTCTAATCCAGTAATCGATATATACAAAATATATTGATATCTGTTATAGCTAATATTGTTGGTACTTTGTTAAATACACGTGTCTTGCGGTACCTATTACTTAAGTATACTGTCAGTAAAAAATAGTGAGGATTGAAATAGTAATGCAATTATTAAAATATAGTCTCAAGTGGTAAATTCAATAATATAACGTTTTTTTTTTTCGATGTATTTTAACCTCGTTAATTTGTTTAAATCATCTGGATTTACGAGGTTTAAAAAAGTAGAAATGAGATATAAATTTGCGTAATTCAATTAGGCTGACCTATTTACTTTATGTACTTAATAAAATAAATAGTTATAAAACATATTAATAATAATTAATTAAATGTGCAATGCACACTTCTTTTTTAATTTTTCTTTATTTATTTTCAAAACCTTTAGGGTAATAGGATAAACCTCATGTTTGTGCATTTATTTATATAGTGCACGCACATAGGACTCGATATTTCCAAGATAAACAGTTACCAACATTATTAGCTGATCCTTCTATGAGGCACTAGCTTATTGCATAAATGTATGGTATATAAATATATTAAAGTATGATATGATATAGAATAACATACAATCGGTCAAGTGTCGACGTGTGCTCGGCATTCCGGTTAACCATTTCACCTCCGTTCGGCCTAGAACGAGATATATGTTGCATTTCTCATTTGCTAACTTGAAGAGTCTCCCTTATAGATATGGTCCCCATTTGGAAAGTATATTGAAAATGTAACCGAAATAACTAGATTTGTACAAAATTAAGGTCAACACAATATAGCAGGGTAGGAAGTATTTCCTTCAGAGATGAAATATAAATTGATAAAGACCACGTCACTGTGTGATGAATTTGGACGAATACAATATATGTTAGTGATTGAAAGAGAGTCTCACTTGCGCTTCGCGTGCAGCATCTCCATGAGCAGGGTCTGTGTGGGCGCTTGGCCGGCACAGTGCCGCTGGTATAGATGCTCCTCTCCTCGAGCCGCTAGAGCGTGGATCTCAGGTACAACCATTACTAGTTTGCCGAATTTGTCCTGAAATTTTATAAAACTGAACTTAATATAGGACTATAATATGTTCATAGATACTTTCTGCCATGCAACGAAATTTGCTAGATGATGAATTTCAATTTAGTGCCTGAATAAAAAGTTCGTAAAATAAATTCGAGTCAGTCGGGTGGATTTACGGGCTAGCAAATTAAAACTTTAGTAGTTCGTAGTTTCTAGGTACGATGAAAAATTCTGTCCATCAGTGAGCTTTTGGTAGTCTCGTTTAGACAGATATATAAACTCTGTACGTAGACATTACGCTCGATAAGCGTGATGATAGTCGACAGGGCGATGCACTAGGTGAATTAGTCTCCTTAATCCAGGAAACTGCGGAGTAATTGCATAACACACCAATAGTACGAATGGAGGGGCTTGTAGCTAAATAATAACAGCCACGTTTGCTGCAGTTGGTTCGTGGATGGATGACATAATAATATCAAGATCCCTCCGTTCCTCGGAAAGTACTTCGGGTCCTCAGACAGCCGAAAGTCTGACAATCTGTTTTACCGAGCGGTACCGTATGATCCAGTTACTGGGTTGTTGAGGTCACATAGGCAGTCGCTCCGTTTAAAATGCATGGTATTCAAATGCATCATCAAATGCTTAGACTGGAAGCCGAACCCAACATAGTCGCAAAAAGGCTAGGCAGATGTTGACTTAGGTACTTGGAACGCCTTTCATTTTGTCAGGTTAACAACATTCATTACGTTATTAACGTTGTTGAAAAGACAAATGTTTCGGAGAGATGAAGCTATGGATTAGCTTTCCTTTCTATTGGATTAGATTCCTTCAAAATTATTCAGATTGTGATTGATAGTGTGTTACGTAATTGCGTGTTGGTTTACTAACCTGTATCGTAGGATAACAGGACAGCGTGTAGTCAAGAAGTGCAGCTTGAACTGTCTGATACCCATCGCGGACGCACTTCACATTTACGATGCCTCTCACTTCTGAAACGTCAAGAAAATCCTTCAAGAAAAAACAACTTGTGTAGTGATTGATGAAATGGTGTCATTACACAACCTTACGGATTTAGTAAAAATAAGAAGAATCACATAAAACAAAACAAAATTTAAAAAAAAACAGCCAAGTAAATCATTCGCATTAGATCCGTAAAGATTCATTACTAGGCAAGACAATAACTTAAAATAAACAAAAAAAAAAATACATTAATTAAGTACTAACCCGGGTTTAATAGAAGCAAAAATTTGACGCATATGTAGTCTGGGACATCGAATTTGAGCTCTGCTAGTTTGTTCTGGAGCTCGTTGAAATGATCAGCCAACGAGGGGACGCCTAGGAGACCCAGGCAAAGAAGATCGAACTTTTGGCCGTTGTGAAGAGTGGTCTCGTCAGGTAAGCCATTGTGCATCCTCTGGTGAAGATGATCCAACACTAACATGTCAGACCATGAATGCTGCAACAGCTTCATCTGATCATCAACCTGAAACAAGTCAAAACCGCATTGCTACACTTGCAAGGCGACATAACCAACTCTTCGCAATCAATTGCGATGTAGGTCTCGAAATGAGATTTGTCGTCACTAATGTCGTATATAATATAACTAAATACAGAATATTAAACATTTACCAAGTGTGATAATAAATACTTTTAATAGTAATACAGAAGCAGTTCTAATAATTCGCTTTATTTAAGGTTAATTAAATTAAAGGTTAATTTAACGCTGAGCAAGTTTTCTAGAACAATATATTAATAACTGCTCCTGTATCACTAAAAAAATACTGTTGTGAAATGTAGAATTCGTATATAATATTAGTGACGGCAAAAATTGGACGCAGATAGGAGAGTTACGATATGTCGGTGGTACGTTTTTACGTAGTAAATACTTCTATACTGTATATACTAGTAGGTAGAAGAACACATCTTCAGTTATATGCACTTATTAACTCAACTTTTGCATACCATCATTTATATTACATGTTCTAATGATTAAAACCGTATGTTTTGCATTTGTTATCGCTTTCTCAGGATCAAACTAATTCAGGTGTCGTGTGTAATCAAAATATTATCTGACAGTCGCAACCGACGACGTCGTTCTGTGACCTACATTTTATTGAGTTGCATTAGAAAACACGGGGCGGAGCGCGAGCGCGTTAAATTTGCCGTTTACGAAATGTTACAACTGAATTTTAGAGCTCGAAGGCATTGCCACACCGCATGCTGCTTGCTCAACACGATGGATCGAGATCGAAACGATGAAATACAACTAGCACTGAATAAAACATTATTTGTTTAGTCTAATCATGGCATTGACATTACCTATACTTAATCTAATTATGTAATGAACTTTTTTTAAAAGTACAAAGTTTAAACTCGTTATAAATATCGTATTTGCAAAGGACAACATAATTTTATTCTAATCCTAGCACTAAAATTATATGAACCCTAGGAATACGACATAATGCGGCAACAATCGACGCGGAATGGACGCGTGTGTATTAAATATACGTTTCTATTTTCATTGTTATAGAGCAGAGAATTGCGGAGAGTGGTAGTGAGTCATTTGCCGTTTCGGATCTAGTACAGCAAACACTCCCTTTGGGCGGCCATCTTGAACTGAGTTGTTGGTAATCGGTAGTGCGCGAAGTGGGTCAAAGTCGTCTTGAATTGCCGCGTGCCCAAAACTTTAGATATACCAATGTCAGGAGTCTTAGTGGATCTACGGCTTGTAGTTACAGATAAATTCGTAACGTTATAGTTCTCTACTTATAGTATATGGATGGTGGACTCAACCTATTTCACGTTATGTAGATCTACTAATTTTATGGTGAGCAGACCACTTGTAGGATTTCATTCCAATATACAACTGATAATATGTACATACAATAGCAGTTAATTACAGCGCTTTGAGCGTTCTAAATGTTTCTAAGTCTCTAAATATTTCTGCCCATTCTGAACCGTTTTATGAAATGTTTTCACACAAATAACAATATTTGTTTTTTCCAACCCGGTTCTTTAGAAAATATATTAGTTAAATCTGTCACTTATCTAAACGTACTTGATTTAGATTATAATTAATCGTTACACACATATCGTAAAATGCTGAACATCTACCCGGTGAGATATACAAGTTCTCGTGATTGACAGTTTCGAAACGAGGACTTGGCTAATGTCTAGACCGTAGAAGATCGAATCGTAATGAAAGTGAAAGGCTAATCGTATTTTTACAAAGTTAATGTCTCTAAAAATAATTTCGAAGTGAACTATTTAAAATGTCATCATTAATCTAATTTAGTTTAAAATCTTAAGTTAATATAGTTACTTCATTGTATACCCGTACTGTTTTAACCATGCATATAAATTTGAATATTACAATAGATATGACATTAAACCGATAACCTAAAAATATCTACGAGTTCGATATCACTATGAAAATACGCGGCAGCTCAAGTTCATCGCGCTGTTATGTGACTAATCGCAATTAGTATTACGTAAGAGAAAGCGAAGAAAGGCCACAGAACTTGTTACGTCTCCGTTACCGGCGGTTACGCGTCGCGGTAAAAAGTGCTTTCTCGCGGCAACTCGGCCACGGGCAGTGTGTCAAGTGCGGCGGCGAAAGTGCAGCGTTGCCGCCTCGCGTGCCCGCACCGTTACATCACATCCGTCTGGGGAAAGTTTAGGTCATCAACATCTCTCCCGCCCGCTCATACCCCCTTACAAGAGCCCTTAGCGCGTTTACAGCGTCGCATGTATTCTTTAAAAATGTGGTTGGTTCATGATAACCAGCCAAAAATATAAATTAACTATACGTTGACCTATTTTCTAAATGAATAATACAAAGAGTCATTTAAAACGCTATGATTTCCGTAAAGTCTATATACAGTGAAATATATCTACGTTCACCATCGTCCTAATTCCGAGAATGGGTCGTAAATATGTCCGCGTCATTTTAGCACAAACAAAAATTGCTAGCAGTGAAGTGGAGGCTGTCTGTGGGAGTGAGACGAAGCGACGAACGCAGAGTGGCAACGTCGCTCGCCCACATGACCGACTGCGGCTCTTGCGTAAGCGTTCGACGACCACGGTGCGGCGGTGGTCGCTGCCGCCGTCACCGGCTTGCTCCCGCTCCTCGTCGATTGACTTCTGCTGATTGTTTGAACTCCCGCTCGACACGCGTTATTAGACATCACGGTGTAACATTCCTTTTAAATTTTTATCGCAACAACCACATCTGAACCAACCGTTCAGGATTTTACGGATACACTACCTCTTGAATAAACGACTCCTGCAAATTAATTTCATAAGGAACTTTTTAAATTTTACTATTTTGGCCCTTTAATCCGGTCAACTACATTAGTTTTGTATTTCATATTTGTGCATATTATTTTATTAAATAGTTATGTGGAATTGAAGTGCGACCGCAGGCAGGAGGCACGCTTGTCATAATTGTCGTAGGAACTTGACCCACTTGGTGCGGCGCGGCGCGGGCGGCGCGGCGTATCGATTGCGAGAGGCACCGCGTCGCCCGCTGCGTCACACGCGCCCCTTGCACGCACACGAACACATCGTAACTAGTCACTATCTGTTAGTACGCAAATCACTATAACCATTCGCAATGCTTTACAATCAACTGTAATGAATAATACACAATGCAGCAGCGCAATGCCGTCTAATTCGCAATAAAAATTGGTGTACACCAGGATAGGGTTGGAAGGATTTGGGACAGGATTTTCATACTTAGCTATTCATTCACCTTTAAATACTTAAAGAACACGGTGTTTCTCGCCCAATCCACTTGTGAAAATAAGTTTTGGTCCAATACTTTGCACATTAACTCGAAGAGATCGACTTCACACTGATTGTACGTCTGACTCTGCAGGAGCCCAAACAGCGAATTCTGCCACTCACGATCATCAATAGTTTGTACAAATTCTCGTATCATGGGTGAGACTCGCAGCGTTTCTGTGCTTGTGGGTTCAGCGGTGCTCGATGGCGTGGCGGCTGCTGTGGCTGGTGCGTCAAACGCGAACGCGTCCGGTGATGCTGAATGCGGCGAGTGTGCTTCCCACTTGTCGTGGGCGGGTGGCGGCGGCGGCTGTGGTGGCTGCGGCTGCGCAGCCAGTAAGGCCGGCCCAGGTGATGATTCTGGAGATGACGTGAGAGATGACACTTGTGGGATCTGTATCTCTTGTTTGACTGGTACTGCAGCGTAGGGAGAACCGAAGCCAAGTACCAGACCGCTGTCACCTAGGGAGCCACGCAATGTCTGTACCGCGATTTGTCTTTGTCTCATCATCTGCAGTTTACGGGCACGATCTCGTTTGTACATGGGTCCAAACTTGTTACGTCCGCCGCGCATGCGGTCAGCTCGCACAGCTGAAACAAAAAGAAAATTAACTAAATATTGTTGGATTAGTCTCATTTAATTCAGGGATTTAGTCTATAACTAAATGTAGTTATTTGAATGCTGCAGTTAGATAAAGATAAAAAAAAATGAGATCAACAACGACATGACAGCACGTAACTAGAAATTGGAATACACATCGATTTTGGTTAGAATATGAATTTCCTAATTCATCTTTCATATTTCATTTTCTGAATCGTCGCCAGCACGCGTAGCATGACCACCGTAGAAAGGGGTTTTGTCGACGGACGATTAGACAAAGTAACGTTTCGGGTACACAGTACGACAGCAGCAAAGTAGAAAAAGTCAA
Organism: Aporophyla lueneburgensis; assembly: GCA_932294355.1. Taxonomy (NCBI): domain Eukaryota; kingdom Metazoa; phylum Arthropoda; class Insecta; order Lepidoptera; family Noctuidae; genus Aporophyla; species Aporophyla lueneburgensis. Next base: position 18,960,681 of record OW028733.1, read on the forward strand.
CTGCACTTTTGACGTGAAACATCTATAGGCGAGAGTAAACTTAAATTTTGGCGTGGTGAGCGTGGCCACGCACAGTTGCCCATACTGAAAATTAGTGGACTTAGGCAACAAAGTTTCAATATCGATGCGATTTTTTTTTTTGATGTGATAATTAACATATTAACATATAATTAACACGTTATTTTTGATTATACCATATTTATTTCCTTTCGTAAAGCATGCTTTATAAATATTACCTTTACAAAATATTTTTTTGTTTTGCCTTGTGTCGCAGGTTCGCTAGGTTTAGCTACACTTCTCAAGGTCAGCCTTTGGATGGGTGACCATTTACTTTATGTGTGGCGTTTTGTCGCAGGTTCGCAAGGTTAAGCTGCATTTCGCAAGGTCAGCCTTTGGATGGGTGACCATGTAGTTTTTGTTATGCCTTGTGTCGCCTGTTCGCTAGGTTAAGCTACACTTCTCAAGGTCAGCCTTTGGATGGGTGACCATTTACTTTATGTGTGGCGTTTTGTCGCAGGTTCGCAAGGTTAAGCTGTACTTCGCAAGGTCAACCTTTGGATGGGTGACCATTTAGTTTGTGTGGCAAAATCTGTTCATCCAGTCGAAAGTTATGAGGTAACAAACATAAAAAAAAATACAGTTGAATTGAGAACCTCCTCCTTTTTTGAAGTCGGTTAAATATAATTCTGAGTCGAATCATGTCGAAGAGTAAATTTTATAAAAAGTGCAGTTGACTCTTTCTACTTTGCTGCCGTCGTACTGTGTACCCGAAACGTTACTTTATCTATTCTTCCGTCGATAAAACCCTTTTCTACGGTGGTCATGCTACGCGTGCAGAAATAAAATATTTCAGGATATCACAGTTGACCGAGTATTACTACTAAACCGTGAAGTATTTCTTTTATTTACTACTAGCTTCTGCCCGCGACTTCGTCCGCGTCAAATATTTGCTCCCCTGACCCTTACCGTCGCATCGCAGTTTTCGTTCATTTTTTGTTGCTAATCCGCTCCTTTTGATCGTAGCGTGATGTTATATAGCCTATAGCCTTCCTCAGTAAATAGGCTACCCGACTCAAAAAGAATTTTTCAATTTGAACCAGTATTTCCTGTGATTAGCGCGTTCAACCCCCCATTTTAGGGAAGTGGGGGGTTAGAAATAGACAAAAAGTAGCCTATGTCACACTCCATCCCTTCAACTATCTCCTACTTAAAAAAAACACGTCAATTCGTCGCTCTGTTATGCCGTGAAAGACGGACAAACAGACATTCACACTTTCCCATTTATAATATTAGTATGGATTAATAGACTAGCTTTTGCCAGAACTACGGCTACCATTATTTTCACCGTATTTATCACCAGACACTATCCAATCACATCAGGGTTTGTCGTTGTTAACGTAAAGTTAACCTCATTCAAAAGATTACATCATTATGTCCACCCGGTAAGGCTAGATAATCTAAAGGGACTAAATCATGCACCTACGGATGCAAAGTTTGACGCGTCTTCACTCTTCATTATTCTTGTAAAGATCATCACCTCCTAGTTACGGGCTTAAGAATTATAATATTACTTATTCTAAAAATTCTACGATCCTGATTTATATACTATTTCCAGCTTAAGTAAATATATGTTTGCTAGTCTAACTTTAAAATTCACTCATTTATTATACCGTAGAGAAAACAAGGAGTCTGAAACAGACGAACTTACAACCCCTATTTTAGTCTTTTAGGAATATCCAAAAATCCTTTCTTAACGGGTATTTACTATTTTATAGCTTCGAAGATATCTAGTGTCCTAATATTTATAATTCATAACTAAGGAATGTATAGTTAGGAATTAACTTATTTTATTCTAACTACAGTGGTTTACAGCCTGTTAGTTCAAAAGTTAATAAATAGCGTGTGATATTTATGTTTTGCCGTGTGATATTCTTACATCATAGTTTACTACTGCAAGTAATTGTTTGGCATTCAATAAATATTTAATAACTTGGGACATTTAGGACGGTGGCCTCATAACGCACGCGGAGTCGACCGCTCTTTATGATTCTGGCTGAATTCCAAATTCCAAACGGCGCTCCTCGCGATTCGCGATACCAACAATTTATGTTTGTTCCGATTTTTTGTACACGAGCAGACTGACATCTTTGTAATCAATGTTCATTTAACAGCAACTAATTTATTTAATAAATTGTTTCATAAAACATTCATAGCGTTTCACAGTGCATTAAGAAGAAGCCTACACGTCTAGTTTTTAGTGTTTTAGTGATCATTTTATGGAAATCTTCATAATTTTCATCAGGATAAATGTAGATAAAAAAATATAAGGTATGCTTAGATTATGCATGATACGCAAAAATTATTAGATCGATCAATTCATCTTTCAGTTGATCAATTCCGGCCGTTTTTTTCTCAATTTCTTGCTTGAGTCTCATCATCAGCAGTTGCTGGCAGTAGACCCGAATCGATAGTTTTGCCCGGCAGTAAAATTTCATAATAAACGATGCGCTTCCAACCCCACCACATACACACAGCATCACCTAATCGTGAGTTAATCCGGGTTTTGCTATGGTGAGTGAGGCTAGACTGCCCTTTGACCATTTTTTTTTACGCACGTTCTTGTCGTAGATCCACTTTTCATCACTTGTTATCAATATTTTCAGGACTGGTTCGACTTTATTACGTTCGAAAAAGAATCGCAAATGAGTACACGATTCATTAAGTCTCATTCGGTGAGCTCGTGTGGCACCCAAATATCGAGCGTTTTGTATACCCACTTTCAAATAGGTCAAAACCGTTTTGTGGTCCGCCCCTAACTCTTCAGGCCGAACTTGCTCAACTTATTTTAAAAATGGCATGGATTTTATACGTAACTAGCTGACCGTACAGACCCTGTCCTGTTTCCTAGAACTCGATAGCAGCGCCACCTACCGGGTCCAATAGTGAATCTAAACCATCCAGGGTGCCACTAAAACGCATACAAAAAAATCATTTAAATATGGTCCAGCCGTTTAGGAGTGCAGTGACGTACAGTAAAATTATATATAAGGTGTATCTATTCATACACGAAATATTTTAAGAGGTACACCTGTAGGTGGTAAAGAAACTAAAGCAACGAAAAAAAAAATTTTCTGAGTGTTTTTTTTTTAATTTAATATTTATAAATTATTGGACGCACATAAGAAATACTGGCTCCTTCTTATTTTTTACGGCCCGAGACACCGCGGCCATGCTCGTGCCGTCCGGTCGTCGCCCTCCAGCGTCAGGCGGGCCATTCATAGAATTTGGAGTAAAGGTTTTATGCAAAACGTCTCAAGTAGTTTTCAAATTATAATAATTACGAAAATTCAAAAACGCTTAGATAAAAAATTTCTTTTTGCTTCTATAGCTTCTTTACCACCAACAGGTGTACCCCTTAAAATATTTCGTGTATGAATAGATACACCGTATATATAAAGACTAGCTTTTGCCAGCGGCTTCGTCCGCGTGGAGGTCGGAAAATATCATATCCCGCGGGAACGTACTACCGGGATAAAAAGTAGCCTATGTGTTAATCCAGGATATAAACTAACTGTATTCCAAATTTCATCCAAATCCGTCTAGTAGTTTTTTCGTGAAAGGGTAACAAACATACACATACACATACATCCATCCTCACAAACTTTCGCATTTATAATATTAGTAGTATAGGGCGATCAGAGCAAGCTGCTTCTTAGGCATCAAAATTCCGAAAAAATCGGAAAAGCTTCTAGATTCCACGGAATTTAAATGTGAAATGTATGTAATTTCAGTATAAATATATTTTCCTAATACGGCATATTTTTCAAAGCAAAATAAGATAAACTCAAAACCATAACAACTCTCTATAGTATAAGAGTACCTGGATCTACCATATATACGACGTCCATTTGTGTTTTTAAATATGCAGCATATATAATATGCGCCATCGATGCTTCTAACATCATTTTGGCCTATCATATCCGGATGAAAATTTGACGATTAAAAATAAATGACGGAAAAACTAGACGTGTTAGCAAAATGGGGCTACGAAATCTTATATCTAAATTATAATAAATAATCATTTCTATTTATTTTTAATAAAATAAAGATGTCTTGCAAAACGGGCTTCTCATTACACTGCATTTGCATAAAATATGTTCAGGTATGTATGTCGGTTTATTCCATCAAGGCATGAAGTTATCAACAACGTTCTGGATAGGAACAGCACCCCTTTGATATTTGCTTTCCTACCAAGATAAGTACTGCATTCCAGAAATAAAGTTTTATAACCCTGTCATTGTGCTAGTCTTTGTAAGCGTTAAAAAATACAGCATAAAGGCAGCTTAATTCAATAAGAATGAAGTGACTTGAATAATGCGAACAATTATAGATAGAATTCTCTAGATTATTCAACATCATCAGCAGTAGCCTATCATGTTCCCACTGCTGAGACAGGTCTCCTCTCGGTGAGAGGGAGTGGGACATAATCCACCACACATGCCCAGTGCGAGTTGGTAGACGTCACATGTCTTCAAATTTTTGGTTCTAAGACATGCCAGTTCCTCACGATGTTTCCTTCACCGTTTTCGAAAGCAGTGGTGATGAAAATAATTTACATAGAGTATAGTGCCTGCTTGGGTTCTAACTCACGACCTAATACACGTAAGTCGCGGCCGTTACCACTGGGCCACCACTGCTCTCTAGATTATGTATACCATAAATAATTATTATTATTATGGGCTACAAATACATTGAATAGGACAGCTTCAGTCTTTGTATTTGTGTCAGTATAATTATCTTTACTACCGTACATCGATTCCTCAAATCTCCATGTCATACTATTGAACACAAGCTCGTGAGTAAAAGGAGCGGAGCGTTTCAAGTGAGTACAGATAAAAGCAACGTTTGTATTAAGGTCAAAATATAAAGAAAAATGGAAAACAAAACCGTTTTAAAAGTATGAGTTTGAGTGGTTATGTTAATAGCTGTACTAAGAGCTCCAAGTTTATATCTTCCTATTCAGTTTGTGCTTTAATGACTTTTGAACACTTTTAATCTCCTGGTTCTGTATTCGCTCGCTTTATGCCGGCCATACTGACAGTAGGTCGTAGATCCTAGCGACTATTTAATTTGGTAAATTCAACTATATCCACGTTGTTGCCAAGATGATGCTTGTTTAAATTATCTTCTCGTGAAAATTGTGGTATTTCATTCATTTAGATACTCGTATTTTCCTTAACTTCATCAAATACTTAGTCAGTCTATAATGTTCTTACTGCTAGGACACAGGCTTCATCTCGGCAAGCCCAAGTGACCCGTAATCCACAACGAGGATTTTAAATTTTATGTTCTAGGACATGCCGGTTTTCTCATGATGTTTTCCTTCACCGCTTTGAGAGCAGTGGTGATAAAAAATATTTACACAAAGCCTGCAGAGTTCGAACCCACGACCTATAACTCGTAAGTCGGGGCCGATACCACTTGACAATTTCATGAAATGCTTACGCAGAATTCACTTTACATAAATGAATTCGTAACTAATCAAAACTGAACTTTCAAAAATATAAGCTCCTACCCTTACCACTAGTATTTTGATGCTTACATTTATGGTGGAATCTCAATAAATATACAACATACGCTCAGGTTTGTATGAACTGCTTCCATACTCGCTAACATTGTGAGTAGGGGTCACAAAACCGGTTTCACCGAAATCGAAAAAACCGGTTAAACCGGCTTTTGCGTCATTTTTAGAAACCGGGTTTGAGTTTAGCGAAAACCGTGGTTTCGATTATTTCGGTGTTCTTTAAAAATAATAACTTATCCAACGATATGACATGTTTACAATGAACACATATTGTCTCATCAATCACAATTATTATATTGATCACACCACTGTCTTTGCCGAGGTATAGTATCAATTAATTGAAAAGTTTGTGTTCGAGTCTCAACCTAAGAATGGACGTACGACGTCGACCGCTTCCCCTCTTTGGGGAGAGGCTGGCGAGGCTCGACTTACGCAGGTCCTCACCGGACACGGGTGCTTCACGAGGTTCAATTCAGAAAGGGTATTTATCACTGTGTGGATCGCCTGGAGGACACGGTGGAGCATACGGTGAAAGCGTGCCTGCCTGGGCGGAGCACCACCGTGTCCTCGTGGAGGCGATCGGCGGTGGCGATCTCTTCCATCCTGCCCTGGTCCAGGCTATGTACGAAGCAAGAGGGCAAGGGCAGCCGTTACCTGCTTCTGCGAGGCAGTAATGCTCGCGAAGGAGGAAGCGGATCACGTGAGAGAGAGGCAATATATGCGTCCTCACGCCCCTAGCCGCCGCAGGAGACGCCCCGGGCGTCAGGAGTCCATTATGGACTTCCAGCTACCATAGGCACGGGCGTGCGGGTGGCGAGCAATGAGTAGCTCACCGCCCGGTAAGGATCAGGCCCGGTCGATGGCGCGTTGTATTCCACGCGCGCCTTAAATAGATGTCAGCATTAATGAAGGCGTTATCTAGGACCGTTGCCTGGTCACGGATTTGTTCGGAAGAGCGGTGGCCCTGGCATAGGCAACTGAAGAAACATGAGTGGGTTTTTGTCAGTTAAAGTTGGACACGCCCTCCCGCTCCACCCAGAGCGGGAGACGTCAACTGATGATTTCGTACCCGAAAAAAAAGGACGTCCACCGCTATTGATACGGGATTCGAGAATGATTTAACTGCTGCCATCACTAAAGTAGAGCTGGCCCTTTATGAAAATGGAGGCTTTTGCAGGTGTACAATAATTTGTTTAAAGTTCCTCCCTCCGAGTGTCGAGGCTAAAAGAATCTTCTCATCAGCCGGTTACCTTTATAATCACTAAAAGGCCGTGGCACAACTATTTTTTCTCTTTTGCTGATTTATTTAATTTTACAGTTAAAATACTGTATTTCTATGTTCGTTTATCATTTCAATTTTGATCAAACTACGTATGATCATTTCAGTTTTGATGAAATTAATGAGCTATGTTTTTATTTTTATAATTTGATTTTGATTAACCGACGTCAAACAGACACAAAAAATACGGCTGAATGATAAAGTAAATCAGGCTCCGAATCTCACTGAATGATAACAGTTTAGACATTCTTTCAGTTTTACGGGTGAATTACAAAAATAAGAATGGAGTTTAATTTGTCGTTGCTTTGAGCCAGATGTTTTGTTGATACTCAGATACAGTAATTGTTGTTTTTTTTTAGTTTATTCACTCAAAAGGAGTTTTTCAATGTATTCTAGTGTTCTCTGATTGAGCAATAAAGCTTATTAACAACTGTCGACGACAAAAAGACGTAAGAACCATTAAAATAGGTATAAGTAAAAAAAAAACATGGAAATACTCGAAATAACCGAAAAAACCGGAAAACCGGTTTTGGGATGTAATGAAAATCGAAAAACCGGCTTTCTAAAATACGAGCGGTTTTGCGACCCCTAATTGTGAGGTAGCGCTATTAAGAGTTTATTGAATAACAGCAAGAGTTTATGCTTTCAAATTATTTATGTAAATAAAATATTAAGACACCCAAGTTTGGTTACTAATACTTATTTTAGTAGGTGTGGTAATTTTTGTAGCCCTTCATTTAGATATACGTCGTTGGATAGCTTTTACGAACTAAATGTAAGTTACCATGGCACCTAGTTCCAAATATAGTCTAGTCAACAAGTTCAAAAACGTGAAAAATAGAGATAAAGGTCCTAAAAATATGAGCGATGGCTCATTCGATTCGGAATCACCTTTAGAAAAATGTTTTTGAAGGATTTTGGTGCAGGTAAAAAATTGCAATTGTTATTAACAAAATAAGATGAAAAAAAATTATATTTCGTTTTTTGTTAATAACTCAAAAAATATTAACATTTAAGCAATTTTGAAAAAAGCTCGTTAAAGAGGAGAAAATTTCCAATAAAAAAGTCCTGACTCTCGGAATTCTATCTCCATTATTTATAACTAGCTTTTGCCAGCGGCTTCGCCCGCGTGGAGGTCGGAAATTATCGCGCGGGAACATACTACCGGGATAAAAAGTAGCCTATGTCCTTTCTCAGGCTCTAAACTATCTGTGTACCAAATTTCATTTAAATCGGTTCAGTAGTTTTAGCAGGAAAGCGAGACAGACAGACAGACAGACAGACAGACCGACAGACAGACAGACAGACAGAGTTACTTTTACATTTATAATATTAGTATGGAAGTATGGATTTTAATTTGCGCCGCTAAAGACAGTTCAGCAACAAAACTATATTTTTTATAACATAAAATGTGATTTTAAAAATTTGAAAAAATTCTTGTATCTTCTTAACACTTAAATAATTGAGCCCTGAAGAAAAAAAAGTTTAATCACCATTTTTCAAAAAGTAATTCAATTTTTAACTAAAAAAAATTTTCCCATTGTTTATGCCCATGTATGGCATAAACAATGGCATGAAAGGTATAATTTTTTTTTTTTTTTTTTTTTAACCTTTATAAGTAATTTAATTTAAATATTTTACAATTCCTTATTCAATACTAAAATTAATACATTATGTACAGGTATATAAAGTTTATAAAAACAGAGAAAAAGAATCAGAGGGCTTCAAAAAACTCGTCCGCATCGCTGTCAATGGGAAAAGTTCCCAAAAGGCTGGCAGCATTGCCACGTTGTATGGCAATGCTGCAATATTATAATATTATCCCTCTGATTCTTTTTCTCTGTTTTTATAAACTTTATATACCTGTACATAATGTATTAATTTTAGTATTGAATAAGGAATTGTAAAATAAATAATTGGCCTATAAATGGTAAACTTCGTGGAGCCCTTTTGATATATGTACTTTATAAGATCCTGGGATAAATTTTCATAAAAGTTTAATAATTTGTTAATTATGATTTTTTATAACTATTGAAAAATTTAAAACCTAAAAAATGTTGATAAAAATTTTTAAAGTGAAAACAGGCATGGCTAAATATTAATTGAAGAAAAAAAAATTATCAAGATTTTTTTTCCACGAAATTGTAAAATTCCACGAAGTTTACAATTTTCAACGTCAAATTAAAATTATAAATAATGAAGATAGAGTTCCGAGAGTTAGGACTTTGTTATTGGAAATTTCCTCCTCTTTAACGAGCTTTTTCAAAATTGCTTAAATGTTAATATTTTTTGAGTTATTAACAGTTAACGAAATATATTTTTTTTCCATCTTATTTTGTTAATAACAATTGCAATTTTTTACCTGCACCAAAATCCTTCAAAATCTGTTTTCTAGAGGTGATTCCGAATCGAATGAGCCATCGCTCATATTTTTAGGACCTTTATCTCTATTTTTCACGTTTTTGAACTTGTTGACTAGACTAATAGTAGGTTGTTCAGAGTTTATACTGGACACAACAACAACTCAGTTTTAGCAATAATACCCATATAAGGTTTTTTTTATTTGTAATGTTTTATTATTCGCTGCCCTTATAGCATTATTACTATTCCGTGCCTTATTTCTTGAAGATGTCGTAGATTAATGAAAATTGAGTTATACATCCATATGTATTCAATATTTCGTATATGTATGGTTCGTGGGGATGAGCCATCCATTAATCTCCAAGACACATCCGTACCTCGGAAACCACGTTGAAGGAGTATTCTGGTCTAGAAATTTCAAAAAATCGTTTTTTTTTTTTACATATTTTCAAAGTTTAGACCCTTAAAAATATGTCCTTAAACGGATTTTTCAAAATTCGAATTATTTTCGGAAATACAGTGGATTTTGTGACGCAACATCTAAGCCGGCCGATCGGAGCGAATTACACAATAAACACTTCAAAAGAAGGCAGAACAGCTCGATTAGCAGAAAGAACTTCGCAAAACATCGAGTATGAAGTAGACGAAGGCCCAATGTATGGAATCTGGGATCGCCGATTAATCACAAGTGAGTATTAAATAATACGAGTTATTCTACTGGAATTGTTTCTCAAACTTTAAACGCGTTTTTCTCGAAACTACTTTTTTTGAAGTGGTTGACATGATATCTCAAGTTCTTCCCAACCGATTCCTTTGAAATTTGGTGGCAATCTTCTTTTTATATCTCTCTATCGCGTCTGCCTTGGATTAAAAAAAAAAACAATTTGGAGTATTTTTAAAAATTCGAAAAGGTCAATAAAAAGGTGTAAAAATTAAATTGATTTTTCACGTCGACGCCTTTTTGTGATTTTTTGTGATTTTTTTTTCTAAGGTCTATGCGATAGCGACATCTTTACAGATTGAGAATTTTTCACTTTTTTTTTTGTTTCAGTTCACTACAAGGGCTGGAATCATGTCAACCAGGTTGCACCGTTTTTTTGTAGTTACCATTTCAACGGCTTATATTTTTAATGAGAAATTTGACGAATTACTCGTCAAATTTCTCATTAAAAATATATATATACTTGAAATGTCAATAAACATCATATAAAAAAACGGATACTAATAATACTTTTCTTTTTTTTTATGTTAGTTTGAAAGTAGCCTAAAATTTAGGCTTCTAGACCACCCCCTAATACCCCCTTAAGCCGTTGCTGAGTCTGACATTAGACCTTTGACAGTCGTTACGGATAGTCAGAAGTCCTAAAGCTAAGACTTAACAAGGGTATCGTGCTACGTGGTGCCTGAGTTTTGGTGGTTAGATATGCAATCTCTATAAAATTTCTAAGCTTAAACAACTTCTTAAAGAAAAAGTTGGGTTGGAAGATGACCTTTACACAGTTTAAAAAATTTTGTTTTTCGTGTCTGGTGTACCATTTTTCCGAAATATTTAAATGCTATTAGCAATTTCTCAAAAAGTGAATGACAGTCTCCTCGGAACGTTTTGCTGTAGCTACAACGGTTATGGTAGTTTCACTTACAGCCTTGTTTCAACTTCCATCCTGTATTACTCCGATCGGAGAATTAACCAAGCCAAAGGCTTCTTGTACTAAATCGTAATGCTTTCAAATCATATCTTTAAACGAGCAATTCTTGTATATATATATATAATCTGAATCTCAGAAACGGCTCCAACGATTTTCATGAAATTTAGTATAGGGGGTTCGGGGGCGATAAATCGATCTAGCTAGGATTAATTTTTATAAAACGTCGTTTTATTCGTGTTTTCAATTACCATTTTTATCGATAATCAAATTGAACATAAACTTATTATTTTAAACACAATTTACCAAAAAATACCGAGCAAAGCTCGGTCACCCAGATATTGAATCATATATGAGGTGTATCTATTCATACACGAAATATTTTAAGAGGTACACCTGTAGGTGGTAAAGAAGCTATAGAAGCAAAATTTTTTTTTTCTTAGTGTTTTTGAATTTTTGTTATTATTATAATTTTTAAACTGCTTGAGACGTTTTTCATAAAACCTTTACTCCAAATTCTATGAATGGCCCGCCTGACGCTGCGAGGGTGGCGACCGGACGGCACGAGCATGGCCGCGGTGTCTCAGGCCATAAAAAATAAGAAGGAGCCAGTATTTCTCATGTCAAATAATTTATAAATATTAAATTTTGAAAAAAATGCATTTAGAAAATATATTTTTTCATTGCTGTAGCTTCTTTACCACCTACAGGTGTACCTCTTAAAATATTTCGTGTATGAATAGATACGGCTTATATAAGTGTACTTCTATTGGAGCGGGTACCACTTTCCATATATTTCATAGCATCATTCTTTACTCATTAAGTTTTGTCGTTTATGTATTAGAGTTACTTATTTACTGTCGTGAACTTAAAATATTGAAATCTGCTTAAACTTAACAATAAAACCTGGAACGGAAAGGGGCTTTCAGTAAGTCGCCGGTCCGCCCAACTCACGAGTTAAAAATAACAACCAGTTTTTATTGTAGCCAACGCGCCACTGAGCGATAAAGACAGACTTACAGGGTTTCGTAAAGGGTTCAAAAGAGACGGCGAGCGTAACGGATTTAAGCATTGCTATGTGCAATTCCATCAGTTTCGTATTGCAGACCGGGTCGTTTCACGAAAGGATTGTATGCGTACGTTTATAACGAGTAAAGCAGGAGTCCATTATTAGTGAAATCACTTTTCATTTTGAGAAAATACTGCCTGAATCTTATGTTCCTTGAAGACTTGAAACTACAATATTACTAGAACCTATGCCTTTAGCCTTATTTCCAATTACTTGTTACTAACTAGTAGATCGGCAAATACCGTGCTACACCCACGATTTCATTTTGTAGACTAAGCTCCACTAATAAGTCCCAGTAAAACCATTAAACCCGTACCATAAAATGCCGAATGGGAATAGCGTTTTTATGACGAAGTTCAGATATAATACAACAAGTGGCCTCTACAAACGGAGAAGAATCCAACATAGTGGACAATGGCCACGTTAACAGAAAAATATGCTATATTCACTTCTAAGCTCGGACTGAATCTCCTTCGGGATTCTTATTGCCCTTCACGCTTGCTATATACATTTTAACCGAGGACTGCACCCACAGGGGCTTTACTTATTGTTTAACTGTTTTCTATTTACGATCTCTTTCTCAGCTCTATCTTTGTCAAATCCGGAATTGTCATAGCGTTTCCTGTTTCAAGTATACAATTTTTTTTTTTTTGTAGTAAATGGTTGAGATTTAGGTTGAATTGTTACTTATTGTATTCTACGGTTGCACTACGTAAAGTTGCCTTGGAAATATTCAGGTTTGAAACAAAACTTATGTCCAGTTATAAGTGTTTAAAAAATTGTTAAGTCACCTAGGACTATGTTGCTATCTACACTTTTTAATTAAAATAGCGTTGCATGGGCGTCTTATGTATTATAAAATATATAAAACTGATGACTGAAATTAACCCGTAACTTCACGAAGTTACGGTTTAATTTGACTTGTGTTTAGCCTTTTCAACCTTACTACTAGGCTTCTTTTGATTCAAACTACTACCGTCTATTCTTTGGACAACCCTACATAATTAGCCTATACCGTTCCCGCTGCTGTGATACAGGCCTGAGCCGTAATGTATCACGCAGGTCCAGTGCGGGTGGGTAGATGTCATATGTCTTCGAATTTTTGGTGCTTGGACCTGCCGGTTTCCTTACGATGATTTCCTTCACCGTTTTGAGAGCAGTGAGCAACACATTAATACTGATATTTTGAGTTTGGATCAGCTGCCGACTTTCGTGTTTTGGCCCGGTTTATCATGCTCTTCACAACACTGAGGTTGTCGATATGTTTAGAAGGAATTCTTATATTGATACCGGCAGTGGTAGCACCGCATACATTGATCGATTCATGCAGCTGTTATTGAGTCACGAACGCCTCAAAGCACCTTTCTTGAATATTTTAGTGATCCTATTTATTTCTACGAGGCTACGCCTCAGAACAATGCAAGTAATATTTGATGTTCACATGTCACTACTGCATCATTGCTTCAATGTTGATGCTTTTTTTATTTTTTTCAAATTGATTCCAGTAGGCACAGTAAATGCGTAATACCACTTTTTAAATAATTTCATTAATTAACAAGTTATAAATTTATATATATATTTCCTTCATAATAGTTTATGAAGGAAAATAATGATACTTTTAGTGTTCTATTTTTACATGAACATTGCTTGAATGTTGATGCTTTTTTTATTTTTTTTCAAATTGATTCCAGTAGGCACAGTAAATGCGTACTTCTGACTGAAGTTACTTCAAGGAAAAACTATTGGTGTTTTTCACCACGTCTTTCATGAAATGTTGTTAATACGTGATAGTACTTTCTCAATTTAATAAAATAGCCAGAGAGAAGTGAAAAGGAGAATGTGAGGCATTTGCCTTGCAGTGGGACAACATATGCTACAAATTAAATACCTACGTTTTAAAAAAATATTATGTGCACCTTAAATGCTGCACCCTAGTTGCGTAGCACAGTTCAATCCGTATCCGAGAGTTTAGAAGGATAATCTCATCCGATCTAATCCGTTACTATATAGATTTATATTTTCGTCTGCTAAACTATGTAAATAACGCAATGAGCGTGGCTGAACTGTCAAAATGAAAGATCAGTGTAATTTTATGTGTGTACGGAATTATCCTGCTAGCCCTTCTCCTTATGAGCCAATAGTTTAAAAAAATGCAGTCAGCCGAAGACCTCTTACAGTTAGTGAAACAAAGCCATTGCGCAAAGTTGGAGAGAACTGCCATTGTCACTTTTTAAAAATAAACTGAGAATTTTTTTTGTTAATAAAGTGTATTACAATGTTTTAGATTTTTTTAATGAAAAGGACTTTTCTATTCCGACTTCTAATATATAACGTTAAGAATAACAATTTAATAATGCGAATTTTAAATCAATTGACTTTTGGACATACTGGACATAATTTAATTTATTTGTGAGTATAATGTACTTTTACTATAATATCTTAACATTAATTAGGTATTATTTATTTCTTGTGTACTTTGTTATGAAATTTAAATAACTAAGTAAATGCAAATGAAATGTAATTTTTATACCTCAAAACATATTAATCTTATACCTTGCATGCCTGACTAGCCAGTTTATGTAAACGCATGTTTGACAAATAAATTTTCTTTCTTTCTTTCTTTCAAAGCTAACTTGTATTACCATATCATAAACAGGACAAAGCTTGATAACAAATCAAACATAAATGAGCTTGATAACAAACCAAATTCTTTGTTATACAAGTGTTTTATATTATCAACAAATATCTTAAACGAAATGAGGTTATCGACAAGTCCTGACTCAGTGTATTTAGCAGTTCAGTAATCGCGTTACACGTGTTATAAAAAACCACTTTAATACTCACCGATTAGGTTCATAAGGCTGTGCTGTGCCTTATTAATCGTTTTATCTTAAAAAGTTTGTTATTTGGGCGTTTTAAATTTTTACGAGCATTAATATTAATCGATGCCTTCATTGTGCTTCAATTGTGGTGTAAAATCTTTGCACAAATTAACATATAAACGGGTGCATTGTAAACTGATTACGTGAAGGATGGCCGGTGTGACGTGTTACGCGCGACTTGAGAAATACCTATTGTAGCAATATCAGTAAAACTCGCTTATGCACTAACAAACTTCAATGCGTTGATTAAGTATCTAATGTTAAAATATAATGAGCACATAGCATATAGCAGCCGATAGTGCGGTAAACGAGGTCAGTCGTTTATAACACGACTAAACTAGATCAAGGTCAAGGTCATTTTTACAAATCAAAAACATACGTCGCTGTGACAAACAACCGGAGTGCAGAAATAGATACATACGTCTGAGTTCACCTCGGATTCTGATGTTATTTGTAGAACTGCCCCAGATGTAGATGGGTCAAGGTCGACCTTGAGAAAGAGGTCACGGAAACGCAGTATGTCTCGATAGTATCTGAATGCGGGGACGTTTTGGACATAACCGAAGACACCTTTAACCCCGTACAAATCAAACTTCATACCTGTCACTACAAAATTTTCGACCTTGGCATACGCGTCAGGGCCGTCAAATGAAGTCATCGTGTCAACGAGATAAAAAAATAGTATGTACCGAAAGGACGGGAAGAGGTGGGGATCGCTCCTTGTACCGACGAGTCGGTGAAACTTGGTCAAGGCTGACAGTGCCCCTCCTCTCCTCTGTGAGTCCCCTCCCGTCCGAGTACCGGCGGAACTGGCCGATCGCATCCGAACGCCCGCACGCACTCGATCGCGCGCCCAGATAGCGGCAGCGGCGATCGTTACACAACCTAGATAAATCATCCGCGATGATCCACCGAACTGTGTCAAGATCTCATCAATACATTGTAGAATTTAACACCAGTAAGAATCTGATCAGATTTTAATGTAGTCGAAGAGAGGCACCTCGCTAGCGACAGACAGCTGCAGCATATCCAGGAGGCCCATCTTTTTAACTGAACACGGTCTGAGTCAAATACGTTGTAGAAATGTGGTTATGAGCGATGTCATGATGGAAGCTATTATGCGCATACTTTTGTAACATGATTTTACGCACCGAAACCGGTTTTTGCGCCACGGAGGCGTACTTGAAGCGCCTGCGCACCAAAATCCTTCCAAGATGGCGGCACTGGTAGAACTGTCGTAATAATACGACAGGTAATGCCTAAAAAATAGAAAGGCCCGGTGTACGAGGCCGCTCTGTCGAAACACTCGATTCGGGTCAAGGCAGCGCGCCGAAATAGTCGGCTGGCGCGCGAGTTTTTTTTATTGTGATCTAACATCTGTCGCTGACCGCGGCCGTCCAACCCCCTAACGTTTAGCGTTCCGCAACTATTACATGCGTGTTATATTTCCACCACCTACTCTTGAAATTTCCTGCCATCATTGTCCACCTAGACCAGAGGAGTAATTGCGTAACACTGTAACAGTTGGTATGGCGTGCATTTTGACAGTTCAAAAATATTCATTGCGTTATTTAAGTTGTTGAGTAGACAAATTATTTGAACTTATGAAGCAAGTCATTAGCAATATCCTTAAAAATGATTAAGATTTTGACTGACATTATGTTATGCAATTAAGGTGCAGTATAACTAATTAGAATATACGTAATATCATTCCAATTTGAGTAACTGCATCTGTTTCAAATTAGAAAGAGTATGCTGACATCCAATGAATGTAGTCGTAATTCAGTAGAAATGGCTAAGGCTAAGTGTTAGTCATTACTCAGTGATGTTTCCGAATCAGACCGTATTATTTAGTAAAACTATTCAATGTCTACTCTCCTCATTACCATTGCAGGGATGTAGTATCGGTGTTAGCCTCTAGTGGTAGAAATAGTAGCAACCAACTTCCCTATTTGCTGTAATTGAAGTAACTACTTTATTAAATTTACACCTAACTGAAAAGTGGGACATTGTAATTGTTTCATTAGGCTAAGTCATTGTGTACAAACATAATCAATTAACCTTACTATTAGCATAAAAACCGATCATCTTGTTAGAGAATTAAATTATTCGGCGATTCTGTTTACAAAGAATCGTGTGACTCTGACTCCCAAAATTCAGCTGGCTATCTCCCACTGATATAGATATAAAGTACGTATTATGACAGGCGAGCAAACAGACAATCTAAGTAGGTTTAGGAATATGGTAAGTACCGCTCGGGTTTTGAGAACGAGGCTCAATTTTCAAGCAAATATTCGCGAGAGGTATAGATAGCATTATTATGTAATCTACTGACTTCTAAATATTCTCCAATGGAGCTGATTTAGAACATTTCATTATAAATACAGCATATATTGCATAATTAGTATAAAATCAATCAAAAACTGTATCTTAGTTATTGACTTATATATTAGGTAGAAAAAATTATACAGAAATAAACCGATGGCTCTATCATCTAAATTAAATACATACTGTGTTTAAGCTATAAGGTCAGGTTGGCTGTTTATTGACAAAGGCTCTATTCTGTCAATTTCTACTCCTTCACGCGCACCATTTCGCTAGTAAGGCTCAAACCGGTAACAAAAGTACAGGTTCTGTACTGGCGGTGTTTGCTACTTAGGTACCTGACTACCGGTTCCAGATGAGTACGCGGAGGTACGTGGAGTACCAGGTACCAAATTCAGGTACCCGCCGGCTACCATAAATCTCATATTTGTACGAGGATTCTCGTATGTTAGGCAAACTTGAAGTTATTTTTCTAACGCCTGTATACTATCCTTTTTACTTACTACCTAGAACAGTTTTCCCACTTAGGGAAATATTTGTTTGCTATATGTGCGGACTATCGGTACAGTACCGATACTGATTAGAAATACCAATAGTACAGGTACTACTCTGATACGGGTATGATACCAAAGCCAATGGTACAATACCGGTATTTCAAGCCCTAGTCTACCGACTATGCCCTAGGCCGGGCAATAGGGGTTCCGTACCTAAAGAGCGCCAAAGCTCAACTGCTTAGCCTACGCCGACGATCGTCGTAAGTACGAAAACGATTCAGCTCTTTGGGACTGAATCATGCAGGTAGTTAGTAAAATTAAAAAGTCTTTACAATAAGAGTCCACAAGCAAATTCTGCACTTTTCCAAGATTATGGTGAGGCTGCTATAACAATATGCTATTCTGACTACGGAATCATTAATGCGTGAGACGGACTTGCATTTGGTAATGAGTACAGTGAAGTTTTAATAATTGCTTCCTTAAATCTCCCAAAATAATAAGATAGCACCCTTTCGGTGAGAGGAGGCCAGTGTCTCAACAGTAGGAAATAGGCGGATTATGCTTACTAAGATTTTGGAGTTAGCAGTTTAAGAGCATAGTGGCTTATTAAGGTGTGACCAGCAGTTAAAAAGAAATAAACAGCACGCTTTTAAATAAGCAATTGTGATGCAAAACGTCATGTCAGGTCATGTCATAACTGTCATCGTAGTCGTCGTAACTCATACGTAAAGTGTGATGCAAACTTATTAGGTCTGCTGATACTGTAGCCCAATTTCACAAATCCGCAGCTCCAAATAATAGGTATCTAATGTTCTAATGTCTTTTATAGATTGAATAGTGACGTACCAATTTACTTTCAGTTAACATTTTCGGTTTCAGATTACAATATTTGTAAGAAAAATATTGAGAGCTGTTCGGTTTTTATACGTTGAGCAGTTTGTTGAGTCATAAAATTTAATAATTTATCTTGCAAAAGTTACACATAGATACATCCAATTTGCAATAATTCATTAAATTCGGTATATGTATGCACGGATAAGTAACGTGATACGTGTCCAGGTCACATTTGGGTAGCCCATTGCGACAGGTCGACCGAACTTCTTGTGAAACGGCGCTTGCGCAGCGTACCCCACCGACGACGGCCGATTGTGTCGAAACGCACGATACAGTCGCCGGCGCACGCCCGATCCACAATCCTACTAGTTTCTGAACTATACCAATCGGATATATATTATTATAACTTTATGATAAAATATTAAATATGTTATAAAAATCTTGGTAGCTTTTCCATATTAGTGTTACTTTTTAGCTAACTTCATAGTGAGGCAACACATCGCAACTCTTATACATGTTGAAGGCGCTTACGTAAGCTTCGTGTAATTTCACGCCGAGACTGTTCAGAAAGGAACCTTCCTATTATTAAGCGGGAAGGGCTACAGGCACTAGCCGAGACAGACTGGGGATTCGATATTTTCAGTGCTAACTCACCGTATACAGCCCCAACTACTCAACAACTGACTCAGACAAAGCTAAATAGAAAATCGTGGCAGCGCACTGATCTATCTGTAGCGCTTTGTTGATTCGCCCACAGCAACGATAGTTTGAAGCAAAAAGGAATTCCCTATTTATATTCAGTTGAAAATGAATGAGATCCTACTGGATTTTCCAAAATATTTCAGTTAGTGTGTATTTCTCGTTACAGCTTTTGTTCGTACCCTTTAATTACTCTGATAGATGATTTTAATGGAAGCAAGTGTCGCGTATTGTAAATGCGCGTATGCGCTAAATAAAAAGCCTTTTAGAGTCCATCGGTTGGGTGCTGTAGCGGTGGCATTGCACAAGGCTTGCTGCAGGTCGGGCAGGCGGTGCGAGGCTCTCGCAACACCATTATTCGGGTCAGGCAACTATTTGTGTGAATTGTGTCATCTGACATATTACTCTTGCGATAAATATTCTTTGTTTACTTTTGTAATATAAAAGATTGAGTTATATAGTTTTTGTAAATTAAATAATGCCTGAATGCTCGTAAAGTAATTGTCACAGTTGTTTAGGTTTTTGAAGGACAAACACACTCTGGAATTGATGAATGAATTCTTGAAATAGCTGCTTCTGACTTCCTAAATTGCTTCCTATAGGCCCTGCGGTCGTGTCGATTTGGTTGACGTTCTCTTAGATATTTTTCAATATCGTGCCGAGTAGATTTAAAAAAAAATACGTCTTAAGAATATTACTACAAAAAGGATTGGGCTATGGATTTCATACGATTTGTGGTGGACATACGCATTGGACACATTTAAAATGCTGCTCGGGTTTCTTTACTGAAATTTTAGACTATTAGATGTTTTAGATGTTGCAAACATCACAGCATCTGGCGAAACGCGCAATGGCGAATGTCTCACGCACACAGCTGCGCATGAACGTAGCAGTACGCACTAACACAGTCAGCGCGCGCGCCGCATCGCGGCCCCGCTCGCAAGTAGGTCAGGGCGCTCTGCGGCCGCGCGCGTTTTAAAATTAGAACGATCCGCACTTCAAGCTCCGCCCCACGCAATCGCCTAACTACAACTTAATGTATAAATTACCTTCAAAACATCCACTTGTAACCGCACCCTTGTATCACAGCCAATTCCTTTAAGCTAGATATGGTAATCATTACTTATTACAATTTTTTACGCAATCAATCTAAAGTCTGCTTTAATGACAACTTAGGTACAACTGATGATGTGATGTAGTAGTTGTAAGGTATATGTCTTTCAATATTATAAGTAATTCTGAAGGACTTTATTTCAACACAGTTAATTTTGATTTGACTGGCTAATTATTTAATAGTTTTCCATAAGGACTCTTTAAATAACTTAAGCTAATTAGTACACTTCAAACATAATTAATTATGTCTGTGAATTATTTTGAAGTAAGCCGTGACGAATTGGTGTCACAAAATAGACTGGTAATCGATAACTTTAATTAATTGTGTTAAGCAAGTTTTTTTGTCAAGTAACAGTAATTAGTAAGTAGTGCAATTATTATTTGCAATATTGGCATTAAGTACTTTCTGGAAATGTCACACTATTCTGAAAAAAATACTTGATCGTTGTCGTCTATTTGCTGTTTGTGGTTTTATTATCTGAATCTGAATGAAAACATTACTATTAACGAAATATCGCTAAGAGAATTTAAAAAATGATGTGAATAAGTAAGTCACGTTATTTGGTCTGACACGTTAAGAACATAATTATTTAAATTGATTTTAGAACAATTTCTACATATATTTGCTGATTTCAAAACATAGTTTATATCCGACTTTAAATTGGACTATACATAATTCGTAACTCTAATTATTGTATCTCTGTTAAATCAATAAGGACATGATTTACCAGAACTCTGTCGGAATTCTTTCTCTTACCAACGTCAGTTTCAGACACCCTGCAGCGACTCAGGGTCGACCTCTACAGCTAACTGGGTGAAGGTCGGCGGGGGAATCGCCGTATTCGTTACTTCTATACTATGCCATAGTCGAAGCAGAATTTCCAGGTCTTATTGCAGTAAATTGAGTTAAATGATGTAATCCTATTTAGTCCAATAGCTGCGAGTGATCGTCCAACATGAATTGCGATAGACGCACCTATAAATGACGATGTGAATAGGCGACATAATAATAATCCATTATAAAGAAACAGATTATGCTGAGAAATAATAGATGAGAAGATACTAAAAGTAATTACTCACCTTCGAGTTTCATGCCAACGTCGAGGCACTTTTGGAAGCGGCAAAATGGACAGCGCTTCCGTTGTGTTTTGTCTATGTGGCAGGCTCGTTCAGCGACGCACGTGTACACCTTCTTATTCTGAACGGTCCTCTTGAAGAAACCTTTACAGGACTCGCACGTTAGTAGTCCGTAGTGGTAACCGCTAACTTTGTCTCCGCAGACGGGACAGAGTTCTTCGATTACATCCTTGGTGTCAGTCTGGTCGCACACTGTTCCGGCTGCTGGCAAATAAGCGCCTGGTTCACCACCGGCGCCTGTTGGAAACAGATATGAAGCATCCAGATTGGCGTATCCGAAAGATTGTTGCTCGGGAGCGCATTGATACGCTGCGCCTTGCGGCACGTACTGTTGCGATGCACCCGAGGGACCCCCACCTGAGCCAGTTCCTTCAGGACCTGGGCTCAGGTCAAACGGGGACATATTGAGGGACATGAGGCCTGTCTGCTGGTCCATCGTCATGCTCGGCCGCTCAGTGCGGCTGTTTATTACAAATCCCTACGGCGGCGTTCAACCGCAACAACGTTCACACAGTCACCGAGTTCACTAGCGGTCTGGCCGCAACACTAGCTACCGCTCGCGGGCTGCACCTGTTCAAGCACTATAGTAGGAAGCACATAAATCCAACACATTTTGTTCAATACGAGCGGAGTAAGAAGATAACAGGCGTTAAGCGTCTGTGTCAGTCACCAAAGTAACTATTACTACTGTTCGTACAAGTGTTGACAGCGCGTGGTATGTTACGATCGTAATGAGTATTTTAGCAACAAGCGGCACGCGTGCCGCTCAGTAGAGGTACCGCGATCGACTGGCGGGTAGCCGGCCGGCGACAACGGCGCGCGTGCCGGCGCCTCCCGCATGCGCGCCCCGCTGCCACCCGCAGGCCCCTGCCCGCTCGCACAATGGAAAACGATTAGGAGCCCATGTAATAAGTGAAAGTGAGTCGGTGACCCACTTTCCCGCGATCCAGGTCTATGTTAGTGCGCGTTCGCGCGGTTGCGCCACCGAGCGGGCGGAGGACGGTGCGGGGGGCGGCCCACTGACCCAGTTGCGCGCAGTGCCGCAGCAGGGCAGGGTTGCCGCGAACACCGAACTAATGTTTACGTTCGCACTGCCTTCGATTATGAGTTGTGTTCGCGGTACGCATACGTAACTGCTGCAATACGTACAAGTGAAACATCGCCAATTACTTAGTCGACTTAGACCAGGCGTGATATTATATATTATCGAAAATGAATCTATGGCCAAGATAGATATATCGATATTATCTATACATAATAATAAGAACAACAAAGAATTTAAGGATTGAGTTTTATTTTACTAAAATACCTACCTTAGTTTTGCTCTACACTGCGACACAATATTGACGAAAAATTGTTACATGACTTTTTTTACATACATTGTCGTCCACAGCTGGGGAAAAGTTTCCTTCCAAACCTCTCTATTTGCTGCGATCCCGGTCATGCTGGCCACGCAAACATGATTATATCGTCCCAACAAATTAAATTATTAATAACAATAAAAAACCAAAGAACTGATTTTGTTGTTCAACAGTCGTAACAATATATTCTTTATATCGTGCCTAACGCCTCTATAGGATGACCCAAAACATGTAAAAGAAACCCCACAATTTCCAATTTTGTTTCATTTGTTTTCTGAGACTCGCCTAGATTCCAAGCTCAACTCCATTCCTACAAACCTATGCGGTAGATAGCCTAACTACTAGTCTACCGCATAAGTTTGTAGGGACGGAGTATATTAGTTATAGTTTCAGAGTCTCAGACACCAACTAATTCCATTAGTGGTACTTTTCCTAATTTTGGCACAAAACCAGGAAGCACCATACTAAGTAACGCACAAGGAGATCCATGACAGGTCTTATGTCTTTAAAGATTGCTCGAACGTAGATCGTACCTATCTAAAAAAGTATGCCTTTTTTTTTTTTTTCAGGATGGGAAATCATCAAATGACTTCTCCCGCTCTGGGCGGAGCGGGAGGGCGTGTCAGACTTTTACTGACTAAAACCCACCCGTGTTCCTTCAGTTGCCCATGTGCCAGGGTCACGGTATCTCTTTCGAACAATCACGCGACCCCGGCAGGCATCGGTCCTAGAAAACCCCTTCAGCGCTGCTGACATCTCTTTGAGGCGCGCGTGGAACACTACGCGCCGTCGATCCGAGCTTGGTCCTTACCGGGCGGCGAGCTACCCATTGCTCGCCACCCGCAAGCTCGCGCCTACGGTGGCCGGGAGTCCGCTATGGACTCCCGACGCCCGGGGCATCTCCTCCTGCGGCGGCTAGGGACGTGAGGGCGCCGAGACTGCCACTCCCTCACGCGCCCCGCCTCCTCCTTCGCGAGCATTACTGCTTCGCAGAAGGAGGTGACGGCTTCCCATTCCCTCTCGCTCCGTACCATGGCTCGCACCAGGGCCGGGCGCGAGAGGTCGCCGCCGCCGATCGCCTCCACGAGGACACGGCGGTGCTCCGCCCAGGCAGGGCACACTTCCACCGGATGTTCCACCGTGTCCTCCAGACGATCCTCGCAATGGAAGTATGCCCTTTATAGTATTACATTGCAACAGATAGATAAGACTCAATTCAGCAGGGAAATCAAAAGAAAACTTAAATCCAATTGAGCAGCTATTTGAACAAATAACAGGCCAGAGCCCCACCAGTAAGTAATATTGTTTGAATAATATTTAGGACTCCACCTTTGTCCATCTTTTTCGCGTATCTGCTAGTTTTTGATCAAACCTTCGCCTGTGTTCATGTCGGAAATTATTCCACGGGAACGTGCTATCAGGTTTAAAAGTATCCTAAGTCCTAACCCAGGTCATGGCCTATCCTTATACAAAAATTGAAACCATTATTCATTCAGCTTTTAAAGAAACAGACAGATTATAATTTCCCATACAACCTTTCATCCCCTATATCAGCCCCTTGAAGATGAGGATTATTTTTGAGACACAACGTAACTTATGTACAGACGCCACCAGGTCAAGCTACCCGAAACTGTCAATTTTTCCCAATGAACCTTGAACCTAATGCTCTAGAAATAAAGTCGAAAATCTATCAAAGAAATCTGACTGATTGTAGTAGCTTGATGTGCTGGCGTCTGTACTACCCCAGGACGCCATCTATCTTCCTGTCTATTTCATCGACATCCTCTCCGTGGTTTAGTCGTGAAAAGGTAACAATCCGACTGTCAGAGTTACGTTCGAATTTATAATATTACTACCTTCTGCCCGCGACTTCGTCCGCGTTAAATTTCTTGTTCCCCCGACCTTTCCCGTCGCGTCGAATCGCCTACCCGTTCGATTTTCCCCGTGTTTGCAACATTTGTCATTACTGCTCCGCTCCTCTTGGATGTAGCGTGATGTTATATAGCCTGTCTCGAGGAATAGGCTACCCAACACAAAAAGATTTTTTTAATTCGGAAGTAGTTCCTGAGATTAGCGCGTTCAATAAAACAAACATACCAACAAACGAACAAACAAACTCTTCAGCTTTATAATATTAATATAGATAGTATTATAGATTATAAATGAATGAATGGATAAATTATGGCTATAACAATAATGGTATTTTCCTGACGACAGCTTTATTTTATATAGTTCATATTTAATAAGCTTTCGTGAAAAAGAAACTCGTGACAAAGATATATCATGAAGGCTTATATTTCTTCAGTGCTGTATTGATTTTTTTAGAGTCACTATATTATAAAACATCGATATATTAACTCATCAAATTATTTTTTGCATCCATGTCTGTGTTCTATGTATGATTTGATTAATGAATGACACACACCCACGTTGTATGGCAAGAATATTTGTGAATAAGCAATTACGTATTCGAAATTTACGTAGGTAATTTTCGAGTCATAACGAGAGCCATTCAATATCAAAAGCGAAATAAAGATCTTGACCTGGATTTTGTTAAAATCAGTCAACAGGTCACGAACGAGTGACTGTCTGTGACAGCCTTGTATTGGCAATGTAATTTGATTCGACGTGTTCTACAGTACTAAACACATCGCCAACGGACGAGGCTTGACTTCACTACGAACTAAGATGTTGCCCTACTGTTCTAAGTTTACGCATCCACTTTGTCATTTCAAATAATATACGGAGCTGCAATATAAAAAAACCACATTTACCGAATACGTTTGACTACTGTCAAAAAAATCTTATGAGAATAAAGAGTCCCCAGTGTTTAAGTAACACAGAAGCGCAGTATTGTTTCCTGACGTCTATAAATACAAAAGGCTTCCGAAATTATCAATATCAAATAAATAACGAAACTAATACGTCTATTAAACACACAAAACAACATGAAACTACATATCGTGCATAATAAGCGACAATGACTCAATAGTTTCGATTTCATAATCAAGACCTGAATACCGGATGAAAAGCGACGGCATGGTAGGTATACCCGAAGTATGCCGTTTTCGCTATCGCACAGACGCTACGGCCTCCAACGAAAGCAAGAGTGCTCGCAGAGTCGCACGCGCAATGCTTTCTTCATGCGCGCAAGTGACGTCACACTTTCTCCGTTCAATGACGCATGTTGATGTAACGCATCGTAATACTGCGGTAATAATACAGCTTTACAAAGCGTTAGTATGTCACGACGATGTATTATTGAATCCGTTTATTTGGATGATGATATACTGTGCTTTTTCATTGAATTTTAGGACAGGTTTTGTTTTATTTCGTTTGTATGTTTATATGTCTACATGCTATCTAGTTTATAATGCAGAGCTTTTTATCTATGGTATTTCGAGTGGTCATTATGGAAACGGAAAGTGCTGAACGTAACAGTTTCGCATTTAGCTGGTAAGGACATGTAAATGAGCGCTTTCAAGCTCAATATCTTCTTAACAGACTGATGTACAGTGTATTAGTCTAGAATATCCAAAACATTGAAATAATCTAGTCTAGGGAAATTTGTAACACGTTCAGTAAAACAGATAAAAGCGCCTTATATATATATATTTTTTTTTTTCAACTAACTTTTGCAGATGCTTTGGCTCTATTTCTTACTTAAAGATGATTGATTGGTTATTGAGAGGATTATTGGACTCAAAAGCCCAAATCATCTTTAAATCACACGGACAGACATTTTTCTCTTTCCTGTAGCACTGTTCTGTGATCAGTCAATTTTTTTTTCATCTTTGTAAATCATCAAACGACGTCTCCCGCTTTAGGGTGGAGCGGAAAGGCGTGTCAGACTTTTACTGACTAAAACCCACCCGTGTTCCTTCAGTTGCCAGGGCCACGGTAACTTTTTCGAACAGATCTCGCGACCCTGGCAGGACTCTGCAAAGGGTAAGGTATATATTTAATATTAACACGATTTCTACAAATATACCGGTTTATTAATATTACCCTGAAATACAGAGCTGAATTTCTAATGGTATTGACAAGAATTAAATCAGCAGACACCAAGAGACGTGCGCTTTCAGAGGTAGATAAAAGTTATGGAGTTTGTCCTTAAAGTCTATTGTAACACTTCCTATACATTTTGACGTTCAAAAAATGCTGACTCTCAGCCTAGTTTGAATAAATGACTTGATGTTGATTCTTTTGTCATTTTCTAATCAAGTTTACTGCTAGTATTTTTTCGTTACCTCGTTAGTCTTGCATGGCAAATTGAAAATAAAAATCATGAAGAAGTCATGCGCAGTAAAGAGCCAGGTAATTATATTATTAACCCCGTCTTTTAGCCTAAAACACTTAAAATCGCTCTGTCACAAATAATTCTGAATCTGATCTCCGAAACCCAGTTACTGGGTAACACGAAAGTCAAAAGCCAGTCGCTTCATGTAAAAAACTTCAGCTGCATCGGGTTAGACCGGACTAGACATGGAACGACTGTCGATCTGAGTTTCGTGTTACCCAGTAACTGAGTTGCGGAGATCAGATAGGGAGTCGCTCCGTGTTAAATACTAGTATCCAGCTGCATCCGGTTATACTGGAAGCCGACCGCCTCACAGTTGAAAAAAGCGTCGGCAGACGATGAGGATAATGAGTAGGTAGTAAAATTACAAAATTTGTGTAAGTACCTACTACATACCACGAAGGAGAGCATGGATCTCCGGTTGCGAAAATACGAGCACACCCCAGTTTTATAATTTTTCTATCAGTCACCAAGCCCACTGGCATTCACTGGTTTTAGGACTAAGACAGGGTTGACAGATAGGGAAAAGTTTTAAAATTGATACTTACTTTCATTTTAGTAGTCAATTTTAATGTCGTTTTATTTGCGTACTATTTCTCTAGGGGTACAAGAATTTTCACGTGGGCGTGGGGCGGCTTGTTGGAGTTTTAAGGGGTTGAGTCGGGGAGCCACGCAAACGGGGGCAACATTTAGGTTTCGGAGCCAAGTGCATTGGGTCAGTAGGTCAATGATAACACAGGTTCCTTTAATTACGGGCGAGTTGTAGACTACGACTACGGAGCTGAAATGTGTGCCCTACATAAATCCATACTAATATTATAAATGTGAAAGTGTGTGTGTCTGTTTGTCCGTCTTTCACGGCAAAACGGAGCGACGAATTGACGTGATTTTTTAAGTGCAGATAGTTGAAGGGATGGAGAGTGACATAGGCTACTTTTGTCTCTTTCTAACCCCCCACTTTCCTAAACTAGGGGGTGTTCGAATTGAAAAAATATTTTTGAGTCGGTTAGCCTATTTATTGAGGAAGGCTATAAGCTATATAACATCACGCTATGATCAAAAGGAGCGGAGCAGCAACAACAAAAACTGGACGAAAACTAGCAAGGCTGCGATGCGACGGGAAGGGGCAAGGGAGCAAATATTTGACGCGGGCAGAAGCTAGTATACTATGTTTTTACATTAATGCACGTCAGTTTCATTCATAAAGCCCTAGGTATTTTTTCTTTAAATGGTACATTTGTAAAATGCCCCAATTAGGGATGTTCATGCATAAAAAGTATCGATATTTTTTTCGATATGATATATCGTAAGTAATTTTTATTTATTAAGTCTATAACAAAAAATACTACAAAGGGAACAGAATTACGAGTACAAACAGCTAGGATTAAGAAACAAACCAACTTTTTTTACGTAAATCGCAATATATTTTCTCCCAACCTCTCCAAAACAAAATTTTATTAACTAAGTAAAATGCGACGTTGTTAGCTTCGTAATCATCAACGTTGTGAGCACAGTTGTATTAAAACTAAATATTGGGAATTTAATATGAATATTAGTCTTTGTATTAAATTCCCAATATTTAGTTTTTAGCTATTCCATTATTCTTTTCTATTGTTAAAATAGTAATTTTTGACATCGATACTTACTGTATCATATTCTGTATAAAACAAAACATGCCATATGTAATTGTCACAGAATGCTTCTTCTAAACAAATGAATAATAGGCAGCCTTTGATATCGTTTTTATGTAACAATATATAGACTTTTTTATTATATATGTCGTAACTGCATTAAACAAAACAGACTACTTAATTGTAACCAATCTATTACTATACTCTATTATTGTAATTTCATACGATTTATTATACACTAGCTTCTGCCCGCGACTTCGTCCGCGTCAAATTTTTGCTCCCCTGACCCTTCCCGTCGCATCGATTTGCCTGCTAGTTTTCGTCCACTTTTCGTTGCTGCTCGCTCCTTTTGAGTTATAGTGAGTCAACCTTAAAAGATAGACATATGCTCTCGCGGACTTTTTTTTAGAACTTTTTAAAAGGAACAATTCCATCACACATGATTTTTGCGTTACTTTAACCGTTTACGCAGCGCACGCAACGGAAACTCTCAAAAGGAATAAATTTTCCCCGTTTTTGCAACATTTTTCATGACTGCTCCGCTCCTCTTAGTTGTAGCGTGATGTTATATAGCTTATAGCCTCCCTCGATAAATAGGCTACTCAACACAAAAAGAATTTTTCAATTCGGACCAGTAGTTCCTGAGATTAGCGCGTTCAATCAAACAAACAAACAAACAAACTCTTCAGCTTTATAATATTAGTATAGATACGCTTACAAAGGAGCTAGCAACCACAAATTATATATTGTTTTTTACTAGTAAACTATAGTAAGTAAATATTACTCACACAGAGTAATATTTCGTGTCAGAGCGTTTCGTTTTTGGATTCAAATATTTTCCATCCTTTCTACTAACCATTATAATAAATTAAATAAAAATTACTAGACTTGCAATATGCTTTTACTTTTTCATGATATATCGAATGAAATATATCGATAGTATAAATCGATATCAGATGATTCGATAATATCGTTTGAATAGATATATCGCGAGCATAAAATATCGATATGCGAAATATCGATATATATCGAGCACCCTTAGCCCCAATTCTTACTCAATTAGTCTGCCAGACGCAAAATAAAGATTGGCGTAAAAAACATTAAGTTCTTCAAATTTTGTGCAATAATACCAAGCCACACCTTCATTTCCTATGGAACACTTAGCTTACATAATAGCAATTTTTTTTTGGCATGACGGGTTATCCCATACCGATCTTCTTTTCATTATTTCTTTAAATTTACCTTTTCGTTTGCTAGGTACCTTATCTACTGAAACGGTGATCTTCAAAAAATACGTAAGAAGCCAAAATACTGAAAATGCAAATTACACATATCGAAACAGAACATGGCTTATGATCAAAATAATTACAAAACTAAGTAACGGTATTTATTTTTACCTGAAAATTTAGTTTAGTTTGTAGTCGTTGGAAAGACCTCCAGCAATTTTCCTTATTTAAGATGGGTAGTGACAGTTCAGCATTCCTGTAGATTGAATGTGCTTTTAGGTATTAATTATTTCCCATTTTAGGTAGTAGGAACTTCTTGTTACAAATAACAAACTTCAAGTTATTTATTCTACCGAAATAGCATATAGCAGTTACTGTTATGTTCCACGCAAGTATATAATATGCTCCATTATACAGATACTTGGAATAACAAATTAGGTTACCCAACCCGATAGTTGCAAAGAAACGGGCGACCTGATTTTGAGATGAGACGATTTCACTTCATTTCACAATCATTTACCTTACAATACACTTCAGTTCGTTGACTGAAATGTACATATTTCACCTGTTCAGCTATTTTGAATTGGAAATGCTTATGGCATCTTTTATTATCGTTACTACAATGTAATGTACTGTTTGTAAGTGTGTACATACCTACGTACTATGTATGCACTATTCCGTTTCATATTTCATTATTGAAAGAAACAAAGTACCTACTTTATTGTGTTTTTATTCATTAAAATGTCTTCCTCTGAAGAATCTTGGACTGATTGCATTAATTGATAGTGAATGAATCCACAGAATCATAAATATTGTTCGAATAGATTTTTATTTATTAATATCGATGAATGGTCTTTCAAGTAATTGAAATATGTAAGCTCCGACCGCCACTGATTGGTTTCGGGACGGAGGCCATAACAGCTACATTTCTGCTAATTCTTTTCAATACGAAAAGAACAAGCAGAAATTTATAATTTGTTTTGATGATACTGACTAAATAAATTCAAAGCATTTTTTTAAAACTAGCTGTGCCCGTGACTTCTTTCGCGGAGAGAAATAATAAATGGGATTTTGTAGGTTTTAATTTCTAAAATAAAAGTAACCAAATTATCATCAAATGACTAATCCCGCTCTGGGCGGAGCGGGAGGGCGTGTCAGACTTTTACTGACTAAAACCCACCCGTGTTCCTTCAGTTGCCCATGTGCCAAGGTCACGGTATCTCTTTCGAACAATCTCGTGACCCTGGCAGACAATCTCGCGACCCTGGGAGAATAACAACATCAGCTATATGCCAATTGAGGTCCGTCAAAATCCAGCCGTTTCAATTTAATTTATTTATACTTATAGAAGAAAGTGTCTATTCAAGTCAGTGAAAGATTTACCTAGCATATGGTAGTTTTATAGTAGGTACAGTACTCATACATGTGCTATGCAATTATATAATACTAAGATATTAAATTTAAACAATGCATAGATAGCTTATACAATCTTCAGCAGCTCCAACATTACCCTGACTATCCTAATGAGTTCCTTTGTTTTGTTATTTTAATATGAATTGTGATATTATGATCAGGTCGTACTTATAATTTGGTCGTTCATCACACTCAATAACTAAAATAACACATTGGGTGAAATAAGTTTCTACAACAAAAAAAGAGGTTGGCCTAATTCGACCCTCGGAAGCTTGGTTACGAATCCAAACCTAAATGTAGGTTCATGAATTCATATTTCAATTCACATTTCAACGACATTATTTGGAATGATTTTGTTGTTGCTCATGAAAAATAACAGGAGTAAAATAATTCTATCTGACTACCTACTCAATTAGTCGGCAAGTTCAAACCGGAGAAAAAAACAAAAGGCCCAAAAATAAGCCGTCATCCATTGTGCCAAAGTTAACCGTTAGATCTTCTTCAAATTTTACAAAAGCATTTTATAGTTTCAATATGTTCCTATAGTAAATAAACGTAGGGCTTAAGGGAACTTGCTTTAAAAAAATATTTTTTACTACATGGCTTTAAAACGTACAATAGGTCTTCTACACTGTACAGCTTTACCATTGAAGTTAACATTATTAGGTGGGGATGAAGTATATTTAATAAGTACATCAATAGATACATGTGACACGCATATAACAGCATTTGAGTGACCTTATGTGGTAAAATGAAAAGAAGTGTCGCGGTTATTAAAAATAATACTTTTAAATAATAAAATTTCCCGATTTATTCGCGAAATATAAAAAGGGTGACAGATATCGAAGTGCAAACTGAAACGATGAATTCAAACATTTATTACAATGTAACAGGGAGGGCAATAAAAATGTGTTTTTTTTTTTTTAAATAACGGATTAAACATTTAAGTTCAGTGTTCAGAATCATGTACTGAAT
This sequence comes from Aporophyla lueneburgensis, assembly GCA_932294355.1. Lineage (NCBI taxonomy): Eukaryota > Metazoa > Arthropoda > Insecta > Lepidoptera > Noctuidae > Aporophyla > Aporophyla lueneburgensis. The sequence continues at coordinate 18,993,007 of OW028733.1, forward strand.
TTCACAACAACATCATCATCATCATTTAATTTTTTCAACATCGACGCGCAACATGTTACCATTAACATGTTCCGCGTCGATGTTCGTGCCTCCTTGTATACATAGATGGGACAGCTTATGCACACGCGGCAGGGCAAGCCCGCCCCGGGCCCTCGACCCCTTTCCTGCGGAGACGCCAAGTCTTTATTGATTTCAACTCTCAAATTAACTAGGCCTACGCCTGTATTTTGGCGGTCAATGTTCAGCCATGCGGTTGTTAAAAAAAAAGACAGCCCTTTTTATTAGAAGTGTCACCAGGTAATTGATACGCTATTTACAAAGGCATGACAGTAAGCGAAAATGTCGAATGGTATGATCATGCAGTAACTAAAATATTGAAAATAGAATGAAAAAATTAAAAAGAATCAATAGCATAATATACAGTTTCAGTGTTATGCTGATATGATTTGAGGATGAAAGTGTGAGCGTGTGTACTTGTGTGGCTGTATACATGTGTGGGTATTGAATAAGAATAATGTATGAAAGTGATTAGGTGCGCACATCCACACTATAATATTATAAATGCAAAAGTAACTCTGTCTGTCTGTCTCGCTTTCCTGCTAAAACTAATGAACCGTTTTAAATGAAATTTGGTACATAGATAGTTTAGAGCCTAAGAAAGGACATAGGCTACTTTTTATTTCGTGACTTTGTCTGCGTCCGCTATAACCGACATTTACGCAGACGAATACGCGGGCAGAAGCTAGTTTTGCATATAGGGCGGGGAGGTAGTATGCAGAAATTATGATCGGTAAGTAAATGGTATAGAAAGCCCCTTATACGAATGCAAAATGTTTCATATTGTATTAGCTTCATTAAAAACTCATACCACCTGACTTGCATGACGTATAATTTGACGTTGGCTAGCAAGCCAACGTCAAATTATACGTCATGCAAGTCATTTAAACCCTAGAGTCTAGCCGGACATTAATATTGCACTGAATTTAATTATGACCCGCAGGTCATTAATATGATTTGAATTTGGAATCTCAACTGAGAAAATCGTATAGAAACTTTTTCAATTGATGTAGGTACAGCTCGACAGGACTCGACCTATTCCATAGGTATTGCCTTTGACGAACAAAATGATCAATTCCTGTGGCGCGTATGCGCGTAGTGTTGGGTTTAGGCCATTGACGATATTATTTCGTTTGTTTTTGATATGAAGTTGAGTTTAAAATAACGATATTAAAATTATTATTTTTTTCAAAATAATTATAACCGACTTCCTTAAAAACACTAAAAAGTGTAAAATAACATTAATTTCGGAAGTCGGTGGCAAAAAACTTAAATACAGATCCTAAGACACTGGTATGTACTACCCGCACTAATCTAATCGCGTTATTCGTCCATTTTTCGCGCACATACTTAATGCAAATTTAAGACTTATACATATATAGTTTTCTCATGGATGCCATTGTCAGAACTGAACCAAATTGAAATGGGACCACACGAGGCACCAGCTTTCAAATAAAAAAGGAATCATTAAAATCGGTTCACCCAGTCAAAAGTTCTGAGGTGACAAACAAAAAATAAATAACCGTCGAATTGAGAACCTCCTCCTTTTCTTGAAGTCGGTTAAAAAATAGTAAATCATAGGGTCGGTTCACATCTGACGGAAGATGCGTCGCGTATCATCGGTCGCGTAACGCCAGAACAGACAATTATATGAGAAAACATTCAATCTTTCACACTTAACCGAAGATGCGCTAGTGCATCGAGCGTACAGCGTCTGTTCCGTTTCCGTCAACGCATTGTCGGCAGACGTAAAGAGCGGCAACGTTCCGCCACGTGTATTTTGAGTGATGCATTCAGACTAGGCGTAATATCAGCTGAGATCGTTTGTGTACTGACCGTTCGAAGTTTTTTTGCATTGAAAATATTTGATACAGAACGATTTATCACGGAAGTACAAGTTACGCCCGACGCATCTTCCGTCAGATATGAAAACACACTATTAAACCGAATAGACGCGACCGATGATACGCTCGACGCATCTTCCGTCAGATGTGAACCGACCCTAACAGGCAATAAGTTATTGTACTTCAATCTCAGATTTGAATCCAACAGCTGCATGTTAGTTGCAGTCGGGTTTATTAGTTTGTAAATTTTTCCTGATTTTAGTGTTATATTTTTGAAACCGTCGCTTTTATATGTGCACTAATATAATAAAGCTTAAGCCTTTTTTCTGACGTCCGATTTGAAAATTTGTATTTTTGCATTTGATGGACCATTTCTTGAAGAAGGCTACATGACAAAGTTTATAAATATGGACAGTATAGAAACAAGGCCTATTTGTTGATATAATTACCTACGCTACATCAAAGTGTTAGGGTTGTTAGTGTCAGTAAATTGAAAAATGTTATTTGGAACGAAGTTCTTTAACGCGGCTTGCGGAAAATTTTCTTTTTATTTTAAATCATACGTGAGAAGGAACTTTGAACTCCTGACGGTGTCTCCCGACCTACCGCCCACGTATTTTAAACAGAAATAAATCAAGTTTGTAATTATTTAACCTCTAAGTCCCTGAGATACCACATTTGGTATAGACACAATGGTTTTTAATTGTGTCTGTAATTACGGTAAATGACTGGTTAATAACAAGATTTACATCAATATTAAGGACGCTATAACATTTTTGAATCGTTCAAGTTTAGGTATCTGAGTCGCCACACAACAATATTACGCGCACGCACACATTGAAACCATTGTTTGCTCGATTTTAAACATTACTCAACTAATCTTGATACTCGAAGGTATTATTTATTTTATTTTACTAGCACTGTTGAGTAAAATTGGTAGTAATAGTAGATTATTAACCAAGGGGATAAAGCAGTGTCTTCTGTCGCGGGTGACGATTTAAATCGCGAGCGTAACGAAGGACTCGAGGTTTACTCCCGAGCGTAGCAAGGGTGTTAAAAACTTAAATTACGAGCGAAGCGAGGGATTTAAGACGAGTCCTGAGTGTAGCGATGGATTTAAGTTCACCCAAGACTGAGACAGCTTTATCACCGAGGAAAATACTCTACTTTTCGTACCATTTGCGAAAAAATTAACACAATAATAATATGAGATAAGCATTTATTAAAAATAATGACAATTAAAAGTGAAAGTTAACATTCGAAATATTGGTCCAATTAACGTTTATGTATTTGAAGAAAACAAAAAAACGGCAAATTCCTAGACTAATATTTTTTTGTTGGAAAAGCAATGGCATCAAGCTCATACGGCCTCGTCGGTTTTCGTAATTTTATTTAGTAATCATAACTGCATAATAAATGCGTATTCCTTTTTCAAAAAGATGTATAATGCTTTATATACAAACTCAATGGTGTAAACACAGATGTAGTTCAGTATAAATTTCGGTAAGTATTCCAAATTTAAATCACAGTCTCCCTAGAGGATGAATGAAATTCAGTACAATTATCTTTCCCTGTTTGTAACAGATTAAAAATGACTATTGTTATGTTAGCTTTTTGTGGCATAGAATGTCACTTTTTTGAGCAAGTGGTACGAAAACTAACTTTACTTTCTGCATTTGGTGACAGTAAATAAGTTTTATTACCATGAACATCATTATTTTTGGAATAACGTATATAATTCGTCAATTAAAAAAAATGAGGTGTAACATAAACAATGTTAATAATATTTTTGGGTAATAAACAAATATAACGGATGGTGATCGTAGACTACCGTTGAAAATGTACAGGATATTCCGTAAAGAAAACTAAGCAAAAATTGTGTGAAGCCCGAAACTCGCCTTTGAGATTGAAGCGCGTGTTCAGAATATTTAATACACAATAGGAACCCTTTATAGGAGGCCTTCATTTTTGTATGAAGGCTGTTTTTGTACTCTACTGTGTATTTATAATTCGAAATGACTAACATTTTTGAGAGATAATGATTAACTACATGATTTTCAATTTATCTTATACCTTTAAACGAGCAATTCTTGTATATATCTAATCTGAATCTCAGAAACGGCTCCAACGATTTTCATGAAATTTAGTATACAGGGGGTTTCGGGGGCGATAAATCGATCTAGCTAGGATTCATTTTTATAAAATGTCGTTTTATTCGTGTTTTCAATGACCAACTTTATCGATAATCAACTTGAATATAAACTTATTATTTTAAACACAATTTACCAAAAATACCGAGCAAAGCTCGGTCAACCAGATATTGTAAATAATGAAAGTTACGTTAAATATTTTGACTACATAGGTACTAGCAAAACCCCCAAAACTGATACCCATGTTGACATTTCATCATAAAAGTACAGACGCCAACACATCAAGCTACTACAATCTGTCAGATTTCTTTGATAGATTTTCGACTTTATTTCTAGAGCATTAGGTTCAAGGTTCATTGGGAAAAATTGACAGTTTCGGGTAGCTTGACCTGGTGGCGTCTGTACATCAGCCATTTTAAATAAAAAATCGATGATTTCATAATCCCTACCCCAATATGGATAATAATCTTTTTATAAAAAACCATACCCGCCGTATTTGGATCAAATTTGGATGAAACAGTCGTAATCACTATCCTAAAATTACCCGAAGTTGATAGCAATGCCCACTTTTGATTTAAAAAAAAAATATTCGTCGTTTTTAATGGAAAACCTGTGGGGTCGGTGGACATCCCGTCAGGAAGTATGTTTCTTAGCCTTTTTTTAACTCCGACTGTAATTTGTATGGCTTTTTCGGCTTCAGCACCTTTGAAAATATTGAAAACGACACCCATGATGAAAACTTTGAAAAATTTTCGCAACGGCCATTTTTGATTTTGATTTGGACCTCACAATTGGCTACAGCACCCTTGTTTACCCCTACCGTAAGCTATATTAAAGAATTTCGTTCCAAAAATGGACGACACTTGCATAATTTAATTTCCACATTAAAAACAGATGTTCATATAATTTTTATTGAATAATCATCCGCCATCTTGAATTCTTGTACTTGAATACATATTCATAATCATCACTACTCCATAATTCCCAATAGAATTTGAGTTATTTATTTCTAAACCAAGTTCTGGTAATAAGTTTGGTACTCATACTTTTGGCCCGAAAAGTATCAAAATTTTTCAACCACAGTATACAGCACGCACTCACTTTATTATTATTTTGATCGTATTTATTTCGTACAAAAAAGCGATACGCTCGTGCTTCCTAGGGCGCGTCTGAGCGCGGAATGACAAGCCGCAAGTAGAAAATGTATGAAGAAATTTGAGGGCGTTCATTATTTTTCTCATAAATAAAAAAGTTATGTATTTAATTACAAAATATTAAGGGCAAAACGTAGAAGATTATACTAGCCATAATTTCTTGTCCATTTGAAGTTAAAATATGCAGTCGAATTCACTATACAGGTACCGTTTTAGACCCCATTATTTTTCATTTTCTTCGATTATTGCGATGGGGAAACCGTATTTTCGAGAAAATATTGTATGGGGCTATACAATTTTTATGGTTCCATCATGGAGACGAATAAATTATCTTTAATTTAGACCATAACTGACCTCGCAGTTATGATTCCTCTTGATGTAATTGGTACCGGAAAACCACCGATATTTGTAGAAAAATGTTATAGCGTCCTTAATCGCTGATACAAACCGCTGCTTGAGGGTCGTTACAACCGAATTTTACTGTATGTAATTGACAAAATTTTACGTAATACGCGATATGTGGCATTTTTTTTTAAAGTTCGGGGGCGGTCCGTCGGTCATCTAGACACGCGGCAGCGTGTCAAGCCAAGTTCAAGTAACAGAACTGGCGAGCAGCACCGTGTGTAATATTACACGAACCATTTGGAGCCACTTTTGACCCCCTCATAACTCAAAAACTATTTCACATAAACGTGTCAAATTTGGCTTATATAGTGAGACTTGCGAGATACATACGTGCTCCAAATTTCATAAACACATATCAAACGGTTATTTAGATATTAAAGTCCAAAAATCTTTATTTTTATCACTGACTGACCTATAGATCAATACTCTAACCCAGTTCCAGATGACCTAGAAAGTTCAAATTTGGCATGCAGATAGGTAATTAGGTGAATACAAAGGAATAAATCAGAAACTGGTAAATTTTTATCATTTTATTAGAATTTTTCACTTAATTGATTCTATTAGGAACACTTATAACAAAACCCATTTGGTATTAATTTTGTTATAAATAAGTAGCTACTAATAATTTATATACAAAAAGTAATGATATCCCATCAAAAACATAAATGTGAAATGAGAGCCAAGTTCAATATAATGATATATGCCTTGGTTGTTGACTTCAACGACAAAAGCAGTGAGATCTAAATGGGTTCCAAGTTCAATGATCACTCCTGAACTTTATTTATAACTACATAAAATATTATTTCTTCTTATAACTTAGGATAATTATATTGTAGCCAAAGGTCTGACTTGGCTAGTTTTCATATACGAATTATATTATAGCCTTCGCAAGTTCTAAACCTGTTACTTGTCGGTTCTTATTTTATTATTCCAAAAATTTAGCTTGATGGTAGAAACTAGCCATCGAACATAATAATTCGTATATGAGAACTAGCCAAGTCAGAACTCAGGCTACAATATATTATCCTAAGTTATAAGAAGAAATTATATTTTATGTAGTTATAAATAAATTTCAGGACTGACCATTGAACTTGGCACCCATTTATATCTCACTTCTTTTGTCGTTGAAGTCAACAACCAAGGCATATATCATTATATTTAACTTGGCTCTCATTTCACATTTATGTTTTTGATGGGTAGACATCTAACGCGCCAATCGTCTCGACATGACTCACTATTGAGAGCACTGTGATATTCGCTGAGAGGTCTCGAAGATGCACGCGTTTGTGTGAATGTGCGGTTTCGACCGTTTGTTCGTAGTTTCGGTACTGTCCATTTATACTAAGGCTATAGGCTACTTAACCCTTAATAAAAACCGTGGGAGTATGGCTCCCACATACATTTTCATTTTTTAACCAGGCCGTGACTGCAATAATCCCATATCTTGTCATAGACTATCGGTCATGGAGTATTTCTCAACTAATTAAAAAAATAAACTGGTGACAGAAGACAATGTCTAGTTGACAGTTGAAGACAGTTTGTTTGCAACGGTGTATTTTTTGCGAGTGTGGCGTAAATTGTTTTAAAATAATATCTTCTCCGTCGTAAACAAAAGGTATGTCGTGCAATTTTTATATATGTTATAGTTTTTGAGTGTAATTATGCAGTTGTGTATAAAATTCAATTTAGAATCGTAAGTTCAAATGACACTGGCTCTATAAACAATGTGGGAGATATCCGCCCACGGTCCGATTATGTGTCGCTATTTTGCTACGAGCCCTATAAAAATTTTGTCTTATTTGTAATATTTTTCCTTTTCAGATTGTAAAATGTCTAAAAAATAGGTTGATGACGAAATTGCAAAGGCACTGCAAGCATTTGAGTCTTCAGAAGATGAAGAGGAAATTGAAAATTTCAGTTTTCATGACACTGATCTGAACTTGGATATTGATTCTGCCTTTTTTTGGATGGGAAATCATCAAATGACTTCTCCCGCTCTGGGCGGAGCGGGAGGGCATGTCAGACTTTTACTGACTAAAACCCACCCGTGTTCCTTCAGTTGCCCATGTGCCAGGGTCACGGTATCTCTTTCGAACAATCACGCGACTCCGGCAGGCATCGGTCCTAGCAGACCCCTTCAGTTTTGCTGACATCTCTTTGAGGCGCGCGTGGAACACTACGCGCCGTCGACACGAGCTTGGTCCTTACCGGGCGGCGAGCTACCCATTGCTCGCCACCCGCAAGCTCGCGCCTACGGTGGCCGGGAGTCCGTTATGGACTCCCGACGCTCGGGGCGTCTCCTCCTGCGGCGGCTAGGTACGTGAGGGCGCAGAGACTGCCACTCCCTCACGCGCCCCGCCTCCTCCTTCGCGAGCATTACTGCTTCGCAGAAGGAGGTGACGGCTTCCCATTCCCTCTCGCTCCGTACCATGGCTCGCACCAGGGCCGGACGCGAGAGGTCGCCGCCGCCGATCGCCTCCACGAGGACACGGCGGTGCTCCGCCCAGGCAGGGCCTACTTCCACCGTATGCTACACCGTGTCCTCTAGACGATCCTCACAATAGAAACATCCGGGCGTATCATCCCGCTTTATCCTGAACAGGAACCCACCGAAGCACCCATGCCCGGTGAGAACCTGCGTCAGGCGGAAGGTGAGGACGCCGTGGCGCCTCTCTATCCAATCCTCAAAGAGGGGACTTACCGCCGCAATTGTGGCGTGCCCATATTGATTCTGACTTAGAATTCAAGGTACCTCAATAGAAGAGCTTTTAGAGACCTTGGAATCTTCGGTCGAAGGTGCAAACCAACCAGAATTTGAAGAAGTTTTGAATACTCTTCCATCCCCTCAATCTCATCAAAAAAGGGAGTTATAGAAGGTGTAAATATTGTAGCACAAGAGCAAAAGAAGTCAGGAACTATTTTGAGTGCAAAATATGTGAGGTGCCTATATGTTTTGTCCCCTGTTGGGAGCAATTTCATAAAATTAATGAGCAATAAAATTTTTAAACATACTGTTATTTATTTTACCTGGATTATACTAGCTTATTTATGAAAAATAAGAGATTTGCTCTATTTTGTGAATTTTAGTTTATCAAATTAGTGTTGTTGTAATTGGGCAATGGTAGAATAGCTCCCACATAAATAAAATAAAAAAAACCAAGAACAAAAAATAAAAAAATATTTTAATCAATTTCTGAATATATTATAATCAGTACACGACACTTTTCAAACCCCTCTTTCAAACCAATTCACGGTGCCCGATTAAGGGTTAACAGCACAATAGGATTCCCTTGGAGCTGAACAAAAATAACAATGGGAAAAACGCTACGCGAAAACGCAGTAATAGAATACAAGATAAGTAGATAGATTTTCCTATTATCATGTTATTGCAAAACTGAAATAAACTCGCAAGTAGGTCCTGCAGCATAACAAACAGTAATTTGAAAGTTCAAATGATCGATACCTGTTTACGTTTTGTTCCACTTTATTAGCAAGTCTTACGACAATGCGACAATGCATAAGTAAAAATGCGCACGTTAGTTGAAATCTCGTTTGTCATCTTGTTACAATAATTCATAACTAACGGTTTCATCGATTATTCCCAAGGAACTTATAACTGTTGTTCTATATTTGGCATGCAGTGAATGCACTCTCTATAGTCTATTTACGCGCTGTATTTCCTTGTTTAAACAAAGTGTTATAAACGTAATTGTAGTAGATACAGATCAGATAAAAATGTAATTACTTTTCTTCGAAATTTGCAAACGAGTTCCAAAGTAGCTTTAATCGAATTTAAGGATACTTATTTTGAGTGGCTTAAAAATCAATATCTGGTTTACCGAGCTTTGCTCGGTATTTTTTGGTAAATTGTTTTTTAAATAATAAGTTTATGATCAAGTTGATTATCGATAAAGTTGGTCATTGAAAACACAAATAAAACGACATTTTATAAAAATGAAACCTAGCTAGATCGATTTATCAGCCCCGTAACCCCCTGAATACTATATTTCATGAAAATCGTTGGAGCCGTTTTCGAGATTCAGATTATACAAGAATTGCTCGTTTAAAGGTATAAGATTAGTAGGTGTACATACCAATTAGACTAGTTTTAAGAAACTGACACCAGTTGATATGCACCTACTTAATGAGGCACATCGTACCCACATAAATAAAATCCACAGGTCTGATTGTCCGATATGCCTATTGTGTAAAAGTGTTTAGCGGGCGGAGTTCCGTGATGGTACTCCTCACCAGACGCAGGCCGTTCCTGTCCGAACGTAGTAGACTTCTGGTCAGCCGACCATTCAAGTATGGCTTATTTTTTTCCCTGGACCACCTCGACGACAAGCGTTGAACTGGTGACGAGGGACACCAGTTCTACGCTTGTGTGTGGCTAAATCATCTAAGCTTCAGATTAAGACTGGTTTCAAAAGTTCTAGTATAACAGCTGCGCTTGTTTTCGGTTGTTCAACGAATATGTGTCACATGCGGCCCACCTGATAGAGGCCATCGAACGGGCGGCGCCATATGCAATACCAGAGGTATCACACCTGCAGTATCTCTGGTGCAAGTGCTACCCCAAAAACAAGCTGTCCTTCAAGTGCCAGTTATTACACTCCTGCGAGTGTTCTTCTGTTCCTCTCTCTGTACTCCTGTTTTGCAGGGTATGACTGCTCATAACCTCCAAAACAGGACACAGCAACGCTAATTGTCGACAGATGTAGGCTTGGTTGTAGTCCTTTCTGAATGAGCTGTTTCACAAAAAGAGCACTACCGCTACTAAACGTAGCTATTGCTTGTTGGTCTAAGTTGGTTGGTTATAAGCATTGCTTCGTATTGCACATTTCTGGAAGAAGTTCAACGTCGTCACTTCTTTAAAAAGTTAGTCATTTTTTTTTCGCTCCTGCCGCCGATCTCTTAGCGACCACTATTCCATAGTAAAATAAGCGTTTTCAATATTAGTGTAGACTATAATTCTGTATTGTAGCAGTGTTCGGATGGCAGAAGAGCAACAGAATAAGAAAGTAGAGCATCGATGCCGTTCGACAGATCGAAGTGTCCTAGTCTGATTTCTATTCAGCTGTTCTAATGATGTTTGCAAAATTAATCAAATTGAATTTTAATTTAATGTTGTTGATTTCGTTGCAAAGAGCTTATCCCTTACACGTAAACACACCCCGTCTAGACAGTCACAACTACAACATACTAATTACAAGAGTAGGTAGTATCCATTTTCTGTTACTACATAGGCTGGACTAAAAGTATCGGGAATGGAATATTTCCACTGTTCCTGTCATATTAAAATATTTTTAATTGAAAACTCCTTGGTTTTAAAAATCGAATACCATTTATTTATTTAAAAAAAAGATTCTCGGTCTTGTCACAAGGTTTTGTCAAACTTGTTTAGTCGTTGAGAAAATGGAATTGACTCGAGAAAATTCAAGAGCGATGATTTATTATGACTTTCGAAGTGGTTTAACACAAAAACAGTGTGTTGACCGGATGATTTCTGCATTTGGTGATGAAACCCCATCCAAAACCACAATGTATCGCTGGTTTGCTGAATTTCAACGTGGACGTGTCAGTGATGATCCCCGTCAAGGTCGTCCAAAAACTGCAGTCACCCAAGAAAACGTTGATGCTGTGCGTAAGCTGATTGAGGAAGATCGACATGTGACATATCACGAAATTCAGGCAACTTTAGACATTGGCATGAGTCAAATACAAATAATCTTGCATGAACAATTAGGTGTAAATAAGTTGTTTTCCCGATGGATACCGCATTCGCTCTGTGAAGAGCAAAAAGCGGCTCGCGTTACTTGGTGCGTCAGAACTCTCGAAAGATTCCACGCAAGGTCCTCAAATGCTGTATACAACATCGTATCGTGAGGAATCCTGGATATATGCGTACGAACCCAAACAAAAAACCAGTCACGAGTTTGGGTGTTCGAAAATGAGTTAAGGCCAACAAAAATTGTTCGTTCACGGAGTGTTGCAAAAAAAATGGTGGCCACGTTTGTCTCCAAAACCAGCCATGTTGCGACTATTGCTCTTGAGGGACAAAGAACGGTTAATGCAGAATGGTATGCTAGCATTTGTTCGCCACAGGTCGTTTCTGAACTCCGTAAAGAGAACCGCAACCGCCGCATCATCCTCCATCACGGCAATGCGAGTTCTCACACCGCGCACAGAACAAAAGAGTTTTTAGAGCAAGAAAACATAGAATTATTAGACCATCCGCCGTACAGCCCAGACCTAAGCCCTAATGTTTTCTATACTTTCCCTAAAATAAAGAATAAATTGCGTGGTCAGAGATTTTCATCACCTGAAGAAGCTGTGGACGCCTACAAAACGGTCATTTTGGAGACCCCAACTTCCGAATGGAATTGTTGCTTCAATGATTAGTTCCATCGTATGGAAAAATGTGTCAAATTTCGCGGAGAATACTTCGAAAAGCAATGAATACATTTTTAAATAGTAATGTTGTGTCACTTCCTTGATTCCCGATATTTTCAGTGCCGCCCTCGTATAATTGGTTTACAATATACAAATAAATATTATTATTTCTTCGAAGTTTGTAGTTACTAGGTACCTTTATAAATCTCTTAACTTCCGCTTGTCTTGTTTCCCTTTAATTTCCCTGTACCTACTCTAGGTACATATGCCGTATACTATACCTCAACTTTTCATTCTCTCTACCTGCTTTGCAAGGTCAACAAGTAGTGCGGTTTGTACACGGAACAATTATTATTTTATTCGCTGTTTTTATACGCAGGTAGTAAACGATGTACTGGCCGTTTACTTTTATTTGTTGTTTGTTTTTCTCTACACACAAGTATCACGTAAATTAGCGAAATCGGATATATTTCGTATAACCGCCTCTTTATGTGCCGTTGGTACTCTTTGTAAACAATTTGACTGGCCTGTTAGTCTAGTGGTTAGTGACCCTGACTGCTAAGACTGAGGTCGTGGGTTCGATTTCCACCCAAGACAAATCTTTGCGTGATGAGCACAATCATATTTTGTTCTGTGTCTGAGTGTAATTTATATATCATATGTATGTATTTAGAAATATATAAGTATATTCATTAGTCGTCTGGTTACCATAGTACAGGCTCTGCCTAGTTTGGGATCAGATAACGGTGTGTTGGTTGTCCTAAGATATTATTATTATTATCCAGTAAAAGTCTGAGTAATGTCGACATCAGTTAGTAACTAGATCTGCCAGGATATTCATTTAAAAAATCTCACCGTGAAAACTTAAGTGAAGTGAGCCGTCATTCCACCTAATGCTAGGGATTGACACCGTGGCCAGCTCACTTCACTTAAATATTTACACGATACTATTTTTACAGAATAAATCGACTGTGTTATCTTGCGTATACACGTAACTTTCTTACATTGTACTACAAGAAAAGTTCGTTCATACTGAATGTCAAATTTTAATATCATACTTTAGTGGGCAGTGTAAGAGAAAAACTCTCACTTCGTTGAAAAATTTGTATTAACATTACAAGTTACTGATTTGCATTCCTTAAATCGTTCAAATTGTGTCCTCTCAGTAGTCCAGTCATTATAGTAAGTTCACCTCGGAATTCGAGATACCCAGCTGTAAGTCTGTAAATACTTGTATATCGACACCCTAAAAGTTGTCTCAAAACCTACATATGGTAGGGTGTAAGCAACTATTAAATTTCAAGGTCAAAGGTCACAAAAATCGGTTTTTTGCGCTTTTTTTTGGAAATATCTCATTTCCTATGGGTTTTTTGCTATTTGTATTTATTATCAATATTGTAGAATAAAAAATTCTCTACAAATTTTGTTTAAAAAATTTTATTCGGAAACCGGTGAACCGTTTTCGAGATAGAGGGCGGAGAGCGCGCGGTCACAGCATCACTTCAGGTCAACCGGTGCCTCCGGTCGAAAACGCGCCATATATAGTTGATGAACTATCGACAAATCAATTATTATAAATATTTGTCAATTTTTATTAACTATTATATTATATTTTATCATTTTTTTCCTAACTTAGCCACTTTTTATTCAGCATTAATTTATTTAACAACACTTACCTGCCCATGTAATTGCAGAATTGTTTATGAAAATATAGGAATTATATTTGAATTTTAATCTAATTAATATTAATAACTTCTTACTTACATGATGAAAAAAAAAACAAATATATTATGAATTAATCTTTTTATTAAAAAATATCATTGAATGGGACATGGGACTTAAACATAACAGGCGAAATGTGGGTGTACTATAGGTACACCTCTGCCCAACCCTTCGGGGACACAAGGCGTGATGTTATGTTATGTGTTATCATTGAATACATTTATTTTTATTGAAAGTAAAAAAATTGAATAAAGGGTACAAAAACTACAATTTATAATTTTAATCATTTTCCTCCTTTTCATCGTCGTCTTCTGGCTGCTGGTAAATTTCAAACTGGTCTTCATTATCGTCTTCAACGACATTTGTCTCAAGTTCTTCCATGATATCGGGGTCAAAGGTTCCATCTTCGTTAATGTCGCTCATCAGAGCGACATTAACGAAGATAGACAAAAATCAATACCAATGGATATCAATGGTAGAGCATTGAGACAAGCTTGCCCATTACATTGGCCACAAGCTAAAGAGCATTGCAAGCCCGCTTTCCTGCATCCGCATCGCGAACCACAACCACTCTTGCAGTTGCAGAAAATTGTATTTAGCAAATCTTCTGGAGCAGGTGGTAAAATTGTCATGATAGGCTCCAGAAAATCGTTGCGCATTGCCCAACCCCATACCTGGGGTTCCAAATCATGTCCTAACCAAGTTTGAACTTGATAATATACACGGTTGAAATGTTGATGAGCAGCTGCACTTGTTGGTGGAATATTTGAAAGCTGCACAGGTTTATTAAGTTTTGTAGACTTGACGTAATGCATATAACGAAGATGATCGAGACTTTTCACAGATTTCGGAGCATTATAGACTGCCAATAAGGTTTGAGTTCCACTCTCTAATAATCTCTGGGCCGAACAATTTTATTAATATTAATTAGGTTAAAATTCAAATATAATTCCTATATTTTCATTAACAATTCTGAAATTACATGGGCAGGTTAGTGTTGTTAAATAAATTAATACTGAATAAAAAGTGGATAAGTTAGGAAAAAAATGATAAAATATAATATAATAGTTAATAAAAATTTACAAATATTTATAATCATTGATTTATCGATAGTTCATCAACTATATAAGGCGCGTTTTCGACCGGAGGCACCGGTTGACCTGAAGTGATGCTGTGACCGCGCGCTCTCCGCCCTCTATCTCGAAAACGGTTCACCGTATAAATTTTTTTTTAAACAAAATTTGTAGAGAATTTTGTATTCTACAATATTGATAATAAATACAAATAGCAAAAAACCCATAGGAAATGAGATATTTCCAAAAAAAGCGCAAAAAAACGATTTCTGTGACCTTTGACCTTGAAATTTAATAGTTGCTTACACCCTACCATATGTAGATTTTGAGACAACTTTTAGGGTGTCAATATACAAGTATTTAGAGACTTACAGCTGGGTATCTCGAATTCCGAGATTCTTACCTAATTTAAGCTTAAATGACTGGACTACAGGCAGTACAAGAAATCACCGAGAAAATAAAATTAACAGGTACCAAGAAAAAGCATTTACTCTATTGTTTCTTGACTTTGTATGAACATAAAAGTTAAGTATCTAAACAAATAGTAATTGGTGGTCTACATTTCCAAGATCTATATAAAAAAAAAAATCAGACGTCGTAATTAAGAAAAATTATATATATAATGCGATACACTAAACGATTCACGTTTAATGTATCGCATTATCTTTATTTTAAGCCACCTGACACGTTGTCCATTACTGGTTTCTGCTTTAGTAATCATCATACTTTTGGCTAGTCTCGTAAGATCTTTGAAGTCAGTGTACTTGCATTTCTTTTACATGATAGGGTTTTTTAGTTTGACCCTTACTTTTTCCCTTGCATTGACGTGCTGATCGGGCCCGTCGCAAAATATTCAACCACTCTGTAATTGAGTAATATGTTTGAGTGTTTTTGGGCCGATTCTATACTGCTGTGCAAAAAATCGACCACCATGGGTGAGTGGCCTGCTTCAAAAAATTTGTGTTCAATCAATTTTACGTGGTCAATATTGTGGACAACCCATAACAAAACAGCGGCCACAAAATAGCGGACAAAACAGGAACCTCTTCTGTTGAAATCCTGTTTTATCCACCACATGTGTCTGAAAATAACGAAACCTCGTCGATATGATCGGGGATTTCGCTTAAGTAATGTAACATTTTTGATCCAATCTCAGAGCTTCCTTTCTTGCCATTAATTTCCGTCCACGCATAACAAAATGCTTTGTTTGGAAAAGCGCTCTCATAAATCGTCAGGTTGTATAGTGTAAGTATCCTGCAATAATACAAAAGACATACGTCTCCACTAGGAATTTGTAAAATTGCCTGCAAATCAACGAATGCCGATGTGAAGTTCGTTTCTTTTTCTGCTCTCTCCTTGTCCCTTTGTTTCTCACTATTGCATCTATCTTTTCTTTTAATGTGTTGTATATATTCGTCTTCAATTTTAATTTTCTCTGTGGTATCCAAACGGCGATACGTGGTGCACAAAAGTCACTGGTCTTTTTTGGGAACACGAAACCCCAAGTTAAATTCTGTGCAAAATACATTTCGATATGTAGCTTCCGACACAGGACACTCCTCCACATACAATGCATACATTTTTGTAATTGACAGACTACAGTCTAGATATTGGCGTTTAATATCTTTGCGCACATTATGGGTTTTGCTTCTAGGCAATTTACTGAAAACAAACCGTAAAACCGAATGCCAAAAATTTACTATATTTATTTCGTTTGAATGTTCAAGAACAAAAAGGTGCTAATCAAATATGTATATTATTTTGTCCCATTAGTGACTAAGACTTTCTTTTGACATTATTATTAGACTAAAACCCACTAAAAAGTTTGGTATTTTTTACATCTATATTTTGAAACATTGCGGACAAATTATTACGATTTATTTGTTTTTTAATTCAGTCTATTAATTATATAACCGGCTTTTACATTCGCTAACTCGGAAACGGTAAATCCTACGGTTTAGTTTGTTTTACCATTCGGTAAAGAATTTGTAATGTTGCCTACTAATAATACATCATATAATACGAGTAGATAAAAACTGTTGTTAAAGAGCATGGCACACATTAAAGAGCATGGCGGGATAAGCATGGGGTAAAGAATTTGTAATGTTGCCGATTAATATTACATCATATAATACGTGTAGAGAAAAACTGTTGTTAAAGAGCATGGCACACATTAAAGAGCATAGCGGGATAAGCATGGGGTAGCGGCCCCAGCGGTAATTTCAACTGCCAATTTTTGTGTATGATGGTCTTATGGAGAACAAAGAAATTACAAAAAAAAAATCGTTCATAGTTACAAATATATCAATTTCCATAATATATTTTGTACATAACTTAGAAAGACAACGTATCATGATATTTTTGTAAAAAAATCTCGAGATAATTAACAATTTTTCTTGATTAAATTTTTGAAAAATTAATTTCATGCTTTCTAAGTATGATACACCTACGAACTTTTCACTAAAAACACCTTCATCATAACCTACAACAGATATTTGGATTCAAATTTTTACGAGGGTACAAGGGTGATTTTTTTTAAAATTGGAAAACAAAAAAGTAAGAAAAAAAATAAAAATTAAAAAGAATCTATCAATACATGTGGGTCAGCTAATATTTTTTTTGTCAGTGACTATAGAAAATTTTCTTCAATTAGACAATTATTAATTACAAAAATCAATTTTTTTTTAAATAATTCATCGAGAGTTCCTGACGTTTTTTTTTCGTATTACTTACGCGAATTCTTAAGTTTTTGACACAGTGTTTTAGAATGTAATTATTATAAACACCACTAGCTTCTGCCCGCGACTTCGTCCGCGTCAAATTTTTGCTCCCCTGACCCTTCCTGTCGTATCGAATTGCCTGCCAGTTTTTGTCAATTTTTCGTTGCTGCTCCGCTCCTTTTGGTTGTAGCGTAATGTTATACAGCCTAGCCTTCCTCAATAAATAGGGACCCAACACAAAAACATTTTTTCAATTCGGACCAGTAGTTTCTGAGATTATCGCGATCAACCAAACAAACTCTTCAGCCTTATAATATTATTATTATAAGTATAGATAAGACAAATTTAACACGTTAACTACCATGTCCGACTATGTGTCCGACACTTTTTGTTCCATTCAGGCCTTGTCGGACTAAATGACCGACAACACATACAAAATCTGAACATATCGTTGCTGTCTGGGTGCCATGTTTTTGGAATAAATAATGTATTTATGGGATAAATAATCGATTTAAAGTGAAATAACACTAAGTACATTTTTTTACTTTTTCTGATTTTAGCCATAGCAGTGTTAACTTTTAAAATTATTGATTAACACGTTAGTGTTAATAAATAATTTTAAAATATGCAGTTTATGGTACAACAAGAACAAAGTGAACCTAAGGTCAAAAACTGAAGAGTGAACGTTTGACTGAATGAGATACACCACTAAATAATAATCCACAAAAGATAACCCTGTCTCGATACGTTAAAAAAAATTAACAGTACGTATACTAGATATGAATAATCCACTAAAGATGATTGTTACGCATTATTCTTTAGCACTTGACATTGGATTCACTTTGTACTTCTACCTTAAAATGCATATTTTGAAATTATTGATTAAATGTATCTTCTGTGTTTATAATCGTTAAATTCTAAAACACTGTGTCAAAAACTTAAGAATTCGCGTACGTAATACGAAAAAAATGACGTTAAGTACTCTTGTTGAATTATTTCTTTTAAACAAAAAAAAATGTGATTTTTGTTATTTAAAAAGCTGAAGAGTTTGTATGTTTGTTTGTTTGGTTGAACGCGTTAATCTCAGAAACTACTAGTCCGAATTGAACATTTCTTTGTGTGTTGTGAAGACTATTTCGTCGGCGTATTGCAAGAACTCATTATGTGACATATTCACTATTCTGAGATAATCGGTATTTTAGTTTGAATTAGTCAGTGGTTATGTTGATTTGCCCATATTATCCAAAATATAATTACGGTGGTGAAAAATTAACTGTTTTCAATTAGCTTAATATGTATATTCATAAAAACAAGTGAGAGTCGCTAGTCCTATATAATGTTATGTATTTTTAAAAACAAAAACTAAAAGTTAATGACTTCTGGCTCCTGTTAATCTATTCGGTATGTGAATTAATTATTTCTTCAGTTAAAAAAAAAAACAACGAAACTCAATCAAACGTTTATTTTAAGAAAGGGATAACCAGTATTATAATGACAACACAGTGCTGGTAATTAAAATTCAAAACAAACAAAACAACATTTTTTTATCACAAAAGAAATTCCCATGTAATTCAGTCTTCGAATAAACAGGTAATTAACAGAGCTCTTACTTAATTAGTTTACCTATAGACCAATTCAAATGAATAAGCAAGAAGTTTAATAATCAAAGCGAAATAAATTCGGAAAAATAAACAAAAACAATTATAGCTTAACAGTTGTCGTAAGCAATTGCAATAGCTAGTAGGTACCTATTGCAAACACTGACGACATTTAATATTATGGATAACTTTTGAGACTATGTAAGTAGTCTCAAAAGTTATCCATAATGACCATAATATTAAAATTAAAATATTTTTCTTCTCCCTATTGCCATCAGTCATTTTGTTTTTTTTTTTTGTTTTAATAAAATGTAGGAACTGAGGTAAAAACCGTCCAAAAATATAAAAACATTAGATACTTAACATTTTCTGTAAGAGAGATTTCTTCTTCAGGAAGATAATCCAGAACTTCTTTGTCAGGTAAATTATTATACCAATGATGTAGGTCGGCAGGTATAATTCATTTATTGCACATTTTTATTAAATCTTTTTTCTTTGATTTTGTAATTGGAAACTTCTTGATATATGCCTTTTTAAGGGAATAGCTATTGTAGTCAAATACACTTTCAGTTTCATCATGCTTGCGCTTTCGCAGGTTTTTAGTATTAGACACGATCGGTGTTTCTTTTTTCAATACGCCCAGTTCTTTATAATCGCAAACGAAGTCATACCTATATTAGACAATGTTAGGCCGCTTTTTTTTTCAAACCTGAAGCATTTAACCTTCAGCCACTGCAGCTTTTGTCCTTCAGAGTCAATTGACCTATTGACCATTAAGTTGTTTCTTAGCTCTTTTAGGTTCAAAATATCAGAGTTGATCATTACAATAGGATCATAAGGCTTCTTTGCTGTTTTTTTCTTGTTTAGCTTTCTGTTCGATCTAGCCAATCTTATAACATTACAGAGGTCTACCATAGAAAAAATTGGCATTAGACGCATCTGATTTTCAATAGCGCTATTCATACTATCGACCTCCATCAGGCATTTATATGCGTGTGTCTTGTGTTTCCATCTACTTCAGACCACAGGTAATAAAAGCCATCATTTAGAGAACGGGCTTCATAAATGGTGGCATTATAAACGTTTAATTTATGCAGGTAGTAAAGTAGAGAAACATTACTAGTCAGCAAGTGCAATACCTTTTGCAAGTCGATCGTAATAGAGTTAAAGCCATAGATCAGTCATAGATCTTCATTCACCCGAACTTTATCCAATTCTTTAGCTTTTCGACTTTGTTCTTTTAAAGACATGTGCTCATCATACTTTTGATGCAAAACAGCAAGGTCGGAGGCGTCTTCAGCTTTTGGTGGCGTTTTCAGCGCGCACGCAAAGTTCTCTTTCACCCAGCGCAAACTCTCACCCGCGTTCCCTAGACAAACTGTTTTGTCGCATTTACTTAGCCATGAATAACTCACTAAACTACAATCGACGATCTACGTAGCCTGCGAGACGTTACTATATTCTTTTAATCCATGATAATTTAATTAAATTACGCGATCGACAAAATAAAAATTTGACTAAAAACAATAAAAATGATTTTAGGGAAATCTTAATATTATGATTTATATAAAATTAATTTCGATAAAATTCACTAAGATTAGTTATTGTACACCTCTGATATTAATGATTCATTACAGAAACGAATTAAATGCAAATAATTAACTTTATCGAAGTTAATTCTAAGCTTTATGCTACACTTGTTTGGATAAAGTTAATTTCATGGTGAAAATGAGTTCTGTATAATAAGTATGTTATTTTTTAAATAGTTATGTATAAAAATAACTAGTGCAGCTTAGTGATTCTTTGTAAATGCCTGACTTCTAAAGTTGCAGTTATGGATTTTATGGCAAAGCCGTAACGCCTAAAATTGACTGGACAGAAATGAGTGAGTTTTTGCATATTGTAGAATGTGTCAAAAGTAGTCCATTATAGATATATAGTCCATTATAATACAGGGTGATTGGAAGATGGGTGCAAAGCTTTAAGGTGAAGATAGTATAGACAATTTAGAACCATTTAAGCCATGGTTGTCTCAGACGAAGTCTTACCAAATATTTTTAACCAAATTTTTAAGTTTTTTTTTCGGAAATTCTCAAAATTTAATGTAAACTGCATAATTTTGGCCAAATTGAATGATAAATGAATTAATTTTTTATTTTTTTAATTAAAGTAATGTGTAAGCAACCAAGCAAAACATGTTTTAGGCTTCTGTGTCATTAGACATTTTTTTTACAGATATTTAAAGCTCAGAAAAAAAAATTGTACAATACGTCTTTAAAAACTTATTTAAAAAAAAAACGGAGGGTGCTTTTTTTGTTCAAACCTTTTTGAAGACATGCTTGATAATCGCTCTTTCTTTTGAGGTATCATTTATGCGGATATCTTACAAATTATTGAAATTAGGACCTACAAACCAATTCGAGGGAGAAATTTTAAATTTTAGGCAGTCTAACAAAACACAAAATTTTTGCTTAAAAGAATACTTTATGTGCTCGAAATGATAACATTGTTCAATTCTAAGAATTTTTGGCACATGCAGCAACCAATTGAGGGGAACCCATTGAAGGGATTCTCTAAACAATGGCCACCGAGCGCGGTGCGACGGCATTTCCAGGTAGAACGCCCAATGAATAGCAAAAAGCGATAAGAGTTGGTTTTTACAGCAAAATGGTCTTAGTTACTGAGGCAACAAAGTCGTTTTTCTTTAGTCAGGGTCAGTCGGTCTGTGATGAAGCCGTTACATCTTTTACTTATTAGTCAAACTACTGCCCTTGTGAGTGGACGTTGTCGTGTTGATTCACAATTTACCGAGTTCAGTTGTAGCCCTTTGCGTTCCTGCACGTGTTGTTTGCGTTAGTTTTGAACTTTTTTGTTTCACCGTGTCCAGTTGTAGCCTCGCGCTCCTGCACGTGTTGATTTTTGACTTAATTGTGTTGAGTTGACATTTAGTGCGCTCCTACGCCATTTTTCTTAATTGTTAAGTGACTATGGCTACTTTTTCCAATTAAGAATATGCGGATATCGTATTTATGTACGGTAGAGCAGACGGCAATGGATCTTTGGCGCGACGAATGTATCAAGAGCGCTATCCGAATCGCAGGATACCGAATGTCCGAGTGTTTTACAACACGTTTCGTCGTCTTGCCCAAGATGGGTTTCACCGCGTGGAACCTGGAGTCAACCCGGGCATACACGAAACTGCCGTCGACGAAGACATTTTAGCAGCATTTCAAGCGGATCCTACTACCAGTACTAGAGCAGTAGCTCGAAATTTAAACATTTCTCAATGGAAGGTGTGGCATACAATGCACCAAAATGATAAGTATCCGTTCCATGGCAGGAGTGTGCAAGGTCTAGTAGAGCAAGATCCTCAAAGAAGAATTCAGTTCTGCCGTTTCCTCCTCAACAGAGACATCGAAGATGCGTGGTTTCTGAAATCAATCTTGTGGACGGATGAAAGTAAATTTTCCAGGGAAGGTATTACAAACTTTTACAACATCCATGAATGGGCCGACGCAGACAACAATCCACATTTTAAAAAGCAGGTGTCATTTCAGATGAAATTCTCTGTGAATGTATGGGCTGGAATAATTGGCAGAACATTGATTGGACCCCACTTTTTGCCTGATCCATTGAATGGCGAAAATGGACAGCGCATTGGACTTTAAATGTAAGGGAACACCTCAACAATTGCTTTCCTGATAGCTGGATCGGCAGGGATGGACCCATCCCTTGGCCCGCTCGCTCCCCAGATCTGACCCCGTTGGACTTTTTCGTGTGGGGCCGGGCCAAGGAACTGGTGTATAACAACATAGAAATAAACACTAGAGAAGAATTGATACAAAGAATAAATTCAGCGTTTGAGACAATGAAGCAGAAGATGATGTTGAATATAACGACTACAGAAGTTAGAAGACGGGGCCGTGCTTGTATTAGGAATCACGGCCGTCATTTTGAACATGAAAAATAAATAATTTTAATTCAAATGTTGTTTTAATTAGTCGGCCTAAAATAAAAAAATTCTCCCTCAAATTGGTTTGTAGGCCCTAATTTCAATAATTTGTAAGATATCCGCATAAATGATACCTCAAAAGAAAGAGTGATTATCAAGCATGTCTTTAAAAAGGTTTGAACAAAAAAAGCACCCTCCGTTTTTTTTTTTTAATAAGGTTTAAAAGACGTATTGTACATTTTTTTTATTTTTTCTGAGGTTTAAATGTCTGTAAAAAAATGTCTAATGATACAGAAGCCTAAAACATGTTTTGCTTGATTGCTTACACATTACTTTAATTAAATAAATAAAAAATGAATTCATTTATCATTCAATTTGGCCATAATTATGCTGTTTACATTAAATTTTGAGAATTTCCGAAAAAAAAAATTTTAACATTTGGTTAAAAATATTTGGTAAGACTTCGTCTAAGACAACCATGGCTTAAATGGTTCTAAATTGTCTGTACTATCTTCGCCTTAAAGCTTTGCACCCATCATCCAATCACCCTGTATATCGTATTTCGTGTTTTTTGCAGATAATGAGATCTTGCAATAAGCTGACGATTTATTGAGGAAGGCTATAGGCTAAAAACGCCACTCGATGCAACTGGTGCAGCTAGGGCAGTGGTTTTAGCTGACGCTAGGTAGAGCCAACGCCGCATCGCTCGTACACTCGGTGTACCTCGAACTACGGTACGAGATGCCATCAGACGATTTCGGGAGACAAGTTTATACACCCGCAGGCCAGGTCAAAGCAGACATCGATGCACTTCAACTCGAGATGACCGCGTCCTTGTCAGCAACGTATTGAGAAATCGCTTTTCGACCGCTACTGAAGTTCGTACGCGTCTTTTTGTGGTGAAAAATGTCAGTGTAAGTGAACGTACCATTAGAAAAAGACTGGCAGAAAGAAATCTGAGAGCTTTTCGTCCAGCTCGCGCCCCACAACTGCTCCCACAACACCGTAGAGCTAGACTTTGTTTTTCGCAAGAATATGCTGACTGGACTGTGGAGGAATGGAAGGGCGTACTGTTCTCAGATGAGAGCAGAATAGCCTTAAGAGGTCCCGATGGCAGCGTGTCTAACAGGCGTCAAAATGAAAGGTTTGCTCCATGCGCTATTACTGAAACAGTGGGTTCCCAAGGAGGGTCCATAATGGTTTGGGGAGGTATCTTTTACGAGGTTCGTACTGATCTTGTTTTATTCGATAGAGGCAGTGTGAACGCTCAAAGGTACGTGGAAGAAGTTCTTCAAGACCATGTCATACCTTTTGCACGATTTATTGGTGGAAACTTCAGATTAATGCATGATAATGCACGTTGCCATACCGCAAAATCCGTCAGTGAGTACCTTAATGAGGTCGGGATTCAAGTTTTACCATTTGGGACGACCTCAAAAGACGTGTCCGAGCAAGAGTACCAGCCCCTATGACCTTAGGAGGGAGAGAGAGAGAGTCTTAGTTTGACAATTTTTGAAAATTGAAAGAAATACTAGGTGGGCGGTTAATTGTGCCCGTGAGTGTATTAGTGTACTCGTTTAAGTTTAATTTGTTAAAAATTGCGCACTGGTTACAAACTTATACTGTACTAGCGACCCGCCCCGGCTTCGCACGGGTGGACATTTATTTTTTAAGCTCTCTGAAAAAAAAAAAAATTGTTTTGTATGTATGTTTTTATAGGTTTTTTATTCGTGTTACATTTCTTTGTTTCGTACCTGCTTAACTCTTTTTTTTTGTTTTTTTTTCTCTGTACCTTAATGCTTCACTATACACTATGTTCGCAGTAGTATTTGTAGATGGCATTAAAACATATTGGTTTTCAGGAGATCCTACTCGAGAAAGTGCAACATATAATTGGCCATGAGAAAAGCACTCTTTTCTGAGATAGATGCCTACCATTGAAAAAGTTTGATCCTGGGATTTATTTATTGTAAGGGCAAACGATACCTTGACGGGAAACTGTAATCTTTTAAAGGAAATAGGCAAATCTGTCGGTATCATCGGGATCCGCGGAATGTGAGCGAGCTGTCCAGCCGATGATGGTCGCTACAATTTAAGAATATATTTAAGAAATATTGAATGAAATTATTTATAAGTATTTTTGAAAAGAACTTTTGATAATGAGTATCTAAATAGTTCCGAAATCAATTTTAATAAGTGCATAAATTCAGTAAATTTTATTCGATTTGGCTGCGTCCGCTGCGTAAAGAGCCGACCGCGCGAGTGAGCCGCGCGGCAACCTGCTTCATAGATGTGCACCCCCCTGCGGTTTCGCCGTGCGACACCATCATTCATTTTAATACCAATTACAATTTTAAATTCGTAATATCTTTTGAATGGATTGTCCGATTGGAATAAAATAAAAAGTAATTTATAGCTATTGAAACAATCTTGCTCAATAAATAGTTTATTTGGATAAGGATTAGTATTTGACGATAATATGATCAATAAACATTTACTTTTATTCTATGGAAAAGTGGTTATAATGGCTAAAATATAAATGTTTGGTTTATACTATCGCGGACTTTTTTGTAGGCATTATTGAGTTCTACAACTTTTCTATAGAAGTCAACCATACATCTCTAACCATTTAGGCAGCGTTGGCGAGATTTAGGCAGTTTTTTCGACGCCGTACTCCACAATTTTCACTACCACGAAAAATCCTATCTATTTTCCGGGATAAAATATAGCCTATACGGATTCGGAAGAATCCCTCTAAGTAATGGAAAAAGAAATTTTTTAATCGGTCCAGTAGTTTTTGAGCCTATTCAATACAAACATACAAAAATACAAAGGTTTCCTCTTTATAATATTAGTATAGATTTGTAACTATGAACGACTTTTTTTGTAATTTGTTTTTTTTTTTCTCGGAAACCAATACATATTTTTAAGTAATATTTCACAGGTAAGTTGTACTCCATAAGACCATCATTCACAAAAATTGGCAGTTGAAATTACCGCTGGGGCCGCTACCCCATGCTTATCCCGCCATGTTCTTTATGTATAATTTAGAATATGATTTTATGTACTAATAACAAATGTTAGACTAAATTTGTTATTGTTATTTGTTATTAGTACATAAAATTCTGTTATGGAATAAGTATATAGAATAAAGAGTTACAACATTGATGATTACACAATTAAAGGGACACCAAATAAACGATGTATAGATTGTGTGGACGATGATGAGGCTGTGAAGATAAAGAGTGTAAAGTTAACCACTAGGCGTCGTCTTCACCCCTGTTATTAATATTACGGTAGAAGGGCGTCCTAGAGGTAAATTTTCACGTGCTTTCGACAGCTATCAAGTTTTTTGGAGGAAGATTCACCCGAGGAAGATCAGGGTGTTTAGCATTCCTACGTCTCGCTGAGCCTCTAAGAGCCAGTCTTGTTGAAAAAATAAATAATTAAAATAAAATGTTACAACATCGATGGTTGGTTGGATGAGTACAGAGAGACCAAAGAAACGATATATAGATTGTGTGAATATGATGTGGCTAGAAAGATATGCACCTGAATTTAGTGATGGAAGGAGATGACTGCTGAGATAACAGCTAATAAAAATGTATGAAAGAAGAAGACAATCAGCGTCGAATCTAATTAAATTGGGACAACGGGAGGAGGATGATAAAAATGACAACGAATAGAAGTTATAGAAGAAATTTAAATATCGTCCAAACAAAATAAAATATCGACCACAAGGTTCTTCAAGTTTCGATCAAGATAAAAAGCAACGATGAACAAATCCAATATGAATAAACCAGCACATTCATGATAATCCAGCTCTGGAGGAGGATAAAGAGTGTGAAGTTAACCACTAGGCGTCGTCTTAACCCATGTTATTAATATCACGGTAGACGAAGTCCTAGGGGTAAATTTTCACGTGACTCTCGCCAGATATCAAGTTTGTGGGAGGAAGCATTCGAGGAAGATCAGGATTTTTTGGCTTTCTATGTTTCGAGCCGGTCTTGGTCAAAGTACCAGAAATGAATGACTGTAGCCCATTTCGACGGTGGAAATCCGAAATGTCGTAAGGGACAGGGATTTAGGCTGAGATTACCACAGTCGATATAGATTTGTACAAGGTAGTCCTACCCTACTTATCTATTGTATGGCAGACAATGCTTATGAGTAGAAAAGGTTTTACGGATAGAAAGAACTATTACAATTATTTAGTATTATATTTACTTGGTTATCTAATAATATTTTGACTGTAACCATACACAACATATTAAATAAAATACAATTTAAAGTTTATTTACAATTATTGGTAGGTTTGCTTCCGCGTTATAAGGTACGTGAGTACATTTATGGCACTCCTTTATAAATAAATAGGCTCATATCAGTATTATCATGAATTGTAAGCGTTGAATGCAGTGCTGGAATACAATTACACCGAGCAGCATGCATTAGCATAAATGCATCAGAAGCGATACGCATAACTTGGCACGACATTAAGCATAATTAGGCGGTGACCCACTTTTTTATCAAAGCTCGTCGTCGATACGCGGCGCAGGCGCATGGCACACACGCGCATCGTAAGCGTGAACATAACACACCTACAACATAGCGCTCAGTACAAATGACTCAGATAAACATTTATTTATATACATTGTTTGTAATCAAACTTTAAATAGATAACGTTTGATAACCGCATACCTACTAGGTATTTTTGTAATATCTTTGTGATATCGGTATAAATAAAAAGAGATCTTTTATTGCAGTAGAAAAGGCCTCACAAGTTTTATTTGCATATTGAGCTCCACCATTGCAGAAAACTAGGCGTAGGACTCTCATCATAGGTTTAGTTACATTGAATTGCACATTGGGGGAAAATAATCTGTGGTTTCAGAAAGAATTACATTCTATAAAAGACATAAGAATTCATAAATTACGCAAGGCAGGCATTAAATTTGGTTTAAAAAATTAACCTCTTAGTAAATCAAAAGGCTATTTTCTAAGAAGTTATTCAATCAAGCAAGCTCAAATGTAAATTATGTACACCATGTGTCATTTAAAATCAGATTATAAAAAGTAAAAGTACCTATATTATGATCACAATTTTGTAATCTGATTCAAAATATACACATTTATTCGATAACTACATACTATATGGTTATATGAATAGTGAGAACGCTATTTCTCACATACATGTAAATAAGCGGAGCCTTGGCCTGGTTACCACGATTTTAGCGTTATTACAAAATACTCAAGTGATGCGGCGCCCGCGCACCGGAGTGGGGACTACGCACACACAACACAGACCAATTGCCACTGTTCCAAACATTAATATTTTGGCAAAATATCTAATAGAACTTTCGTGTTGTTCAGTTTCTATCGAAAAAAAATATCCATTAACACCCCGAACAAGCCTTGAATACATATCCTCTCATTTGAGTGGGGGTTTCTTACTAAAAACCTGCAAGAGCCCTAATAATTACCTAAGCTTATCATGTCTAACTGCTGTTATGGGATTACCTTAATATAGATAAGACGGAACGCAGCGAAATAAATTTAACAAGTTGATACCAACGGTGGTTTCCCCAATAGACAACTATTCTCCAAAACATTTCTTTGTTTTCTACAATGCAATAGTAAACAAATTAAACTCATTGAAAAACAAAACCTCTCAAACTTGATTAAAAATGCTAAAGGTTCAACTTTGTGTCGGGGAACAGTTTTAATTCTAAGCATTTCTAAGTAATGTGGAACCATGGTTGTTTTAAGGCAGATATGACTGAAAATACTAATGTCCATATTTAGTGTCTTAATTGATGCATCTCCACAGTTTTAAAGAAATGTATACCTGTTGTATACATAGATAAATATAGCACAATAGAACCACAGCAATTTCAAATTTTAACGAGTGATTTACTCCGCATGTGCATATGGTACATCAAAAAAGAACAATTAATATAAAATGTGCAAGCAGACATGCATAATTATAAATGTGCAGCATATGTAGAAGTGGCACAAGGTTGTCTGTAGAAACGGTTGCGCGGATTGTAAGGAAACAACGGATACCGATTATTTACCTGAAAACTCAAATTTTGATGAATCCAATATATTTTTCGTCTTCACACCTACGGGGCTACAAAAGCTTGTCATAATTACGCATGGGGCCACGAAAGTCAATCAAAATTTCATGAAGTAAAATCCTGTGTTCGTTACAGACGACTGCTGCTGGCTGCTGACCGACTTTAACATTACCAACAATAAAATTATGACATTATGTATACGTGTGTCAAATATTGAAATATTGATATTGTGTTCATGTTTGGACGAGTTATGAGTAGTTTGTAGGGTTGCCTAATTTAGCAAGGTCATATGAAGTGATTGGGTAACAAACGTCAGTCACAGAATGTTGTTGATAATCTAATACAATGTTAATTTAATTTAATTGTGAATTGTTATACAGCTTTAAACGTATTGTGTAATGTGAGCAAGTTACAAATAACCAAGAGTGTTCTTCAAATGAGGTAAGGTATCGATAATTCAGGTAATTAGTTGCACTCTCTTACAATCGCTGCCTCTGTATTATCCGACAAACTGTGACAACTTTTTAGCTTATGTTGTATTTAAATAAAATAGAAAACAAAGGAGTTTGTTGGTAGCGAGACAACAGTGACGTCCCCGCAGAATACATTCATTGGTGCGCGTATTGCAACATGCGCGAGTGGCGTGTCCCACTTATATCAAGATAAATTGAAATTCAATTTCGCCAAAGGGCAACAGTTGTAAGCGCAGAGGCAGCATATTAAATATTTTAAACATTTCAACTTCGAAAGCTTTAGAAATCGATTTCGTATTCTAAAGTTTTAAATACTTATTTTAGAGAATTTTTTGTTACGAGTGTCTACAGGATTTTGGATTGTGAGTTGTAGCAATGTCACAACTGTGGCGTAATTTTGGCAATCGGTACCATTAACCTACCTACATTTTTAACCTGAACTATTTTCAATGGGATGTCTTTTTAATGTATGTATTTGATAACATTCTTTAATTTTTATAAAATAGTAAGTAATATTTGACCATCACATAGTTATAAACCTAATAATTTAGTCGTCAAGGAATGAAGTGACGTATTACCGAAATCCTTTGTTCTTTGGATATTCTGGTTGCACATCGGAGTCAACTCTTGCACAATCAAGTAACCTTCGAAATGGAAAAGAAACGCACGCGCGGCCCACGTCGTCGTTCGCCATATTGAAACGACTTCAAAATCGTTGGAAGTTTTTAATTTAATAATTTGCAGGGAACATTATACTGTTCGCCACTCATTCATATATTATCGGTTCTACACAATTGATTGACAAAACATAGTAAGTAGTTAATTTAAATTTCTCTTTTTCGTTCTTCAATATCAAAAAGGGTTAATCAAGTATTTCAAAAGTTCACGTTATGTCTGCATTGGCAATTATTATAGGAGTTTTAAATCAGGACGCGGCACTTGAGTCGCTTGACAATGTCAATTCAGAGAAATGGTCTGGAGTTCAATCAACTGTCGCTTTCATTGCTTCAATATCTCTTTGAAATTGAATTATAATAATAATAAGGTCTTACCAGTAAGGGCTAGTGAGTCCACTGCGACTTAACATAATGCGGAGTACAGTACATGTATATATCTGTAAGCATATTTACATTTTAAACGAACTATCCACAGATTTTTCAGTAGGTACTCTACAAAATAGGTCAATAAATTGATGAGATTTTTCAGTTGGCAGGTATGGTAACCTACCAACGTATATATTTTTGTGTTTTATTTGTTATCTTATTATGGTGGTGACCATCTTTAGATACCAAGACCCCTCCATGCCTGGGAAGTACGATAAGCCGTTGGTCTCCGTTGTAATTCACGGATTTAGGATAGTCGATACGGGTCTTCAGCAGTCCGAAAGTCTGAGAAACAGCCTTACCAAAGGGTATTACCCAATTACTGAGTTGTAAAACCTGAAGAGGTCAGATAAGCGGTCGCTCCACGTAAAATACTGACGTTACTGGGAGCATCCGGTTAGACTGGAAACCGACCGCAACATAGGCAAAGAGGCTTTGGGAAATTAAAAAAAATGCATGTAGGTGGCTATAGTAGTAGAGGAAAGCCAACGAAACGATGGATGAACTGTGTGACGATGAAATGGCTAGAAAAGGGGTGACTAAAAGAGAAGTTTGGAAGCCGAAGATAAGTTACACCGACCAAAAATAAATTGGACCAAGGGCAATGGCAACTAATTATAATGATGATTTTTTTATAATAATCAATCGTAGTGTTTACAAACGTCACAGTGAAACAAAATTAATTTTTAAACATATTCTATCATCATCATGACCATTACAGCCGAAAGATATCCACTGTTTGTCATAGGCCTCAAGCATCGGCACTTCAACGAATTCTGTGCTTTTCGCACATAATACGTCTCCCGGTACGCGGTCGCCACTCCAGTACTTTTGGACCCTGTCAGCTATCTAGTCTGAGCAATGTGCCACTTCAGTTTGCTATATTTTCGGGCTAAATCGATTACCTTGGTTCTCTTACGGACGAGAAGATCGGTTTAGTTAAGTACGTCCAACTTCGAGAGTGAGGTCAATCGTCAAAGCTCAGCTGGGCAGCGTTCGGGAAGCTACGCAATATCTTCTCGCCCGCATACCGCAGTGTCTCAAGATGAAAGGCTTTGACCAGAGCGTGTTACCAGTGATAGCCTTTGGCACTGAAACGTGGTCGTTTTCAGTGGGCCTCATTAGAAGGCTAGAAGCTAGTCTAAGGCTATGCTTGGAGTTTATTTTCAGAAATGAAGAACATGTTCTATACAAAAGATTCATTTTATAACGAGTTGCTGACAAGTTTTCATTGTGTACTTACTTATATGTAGAGTGTACATGATGCCTTTTTTTTTTTTGAATGGGACATCATCAAATGACTTCTCCAGCTCTGGGCGGAGCGGGTATGTCAGACTTTTACTGACTAAAACCCACCCGTGTTCCATCAGTTGCCCATGTGCCAGGGTCACGGTGTCACTTTCGAACAATTTCGCGACCCTGGCACGCATCGGTCCTAGCAGACCCCTTCAGTTCAGCTGACATCTCTTTGAGGCGCGCGTGGAACACTACGCGCCGTCGACCCAAGCCTGGTTCTTACCGGGCGGCGAGCTACCCATTGCTCGCCGCCCGCAAGCTCGCGCCTACGGTGGCCGGGAGTCCGCTTTCGACTCCCGACGCCCGGGGCGTCTCCTCCTGCGGCGGCTAAGGACGTGAGTGCGCAGAGACGTGTAAATGATGCCTTAAGGTACACTTAATGAGTAACTTCGATTCTGAATTATTTTAACTAGCCTAAGAGTGGGCTATTGTAGTAACGTTCTTGGAAAAAAATTAAGAGATCCGTTAGCTATTTGAATTTGTAATCATGGTGTCCTAAAATATACTCATGTCTCTGATGTTTCCAAATTTGAAAATTTGGCTCCATTTTGTTTGCTGTAGGATGAAAAATGAAATTAAAGCAGATAATAAAAAGCTATTCATTCTACTACTCAATTACTTCCACTTTTGTTTATATAAAGTTTGTAGCAAGCGTGTAACATTTATAAAATATATTATGTAAAAAAACGACCCGCTGTTGTAACCCCATAACTGAAACTAGAGACTTTCAGGAAAAAAATAACGTTAGCTGAGAACTGAAACAGTTTTAGGATTGAAAAGTTTAAGAGGTATTGAATTACCACCAAACCCTGTTGTACTTCATCGACATTGTTAAGAAGTACCTATTCCAAATTAATATTGCCCGTTATGGTTTATGGTATTAATCGTAATTTTTCCTTTTCTAGAAATTATGAGTTTAATACTACTGGCTATTGTTAAACGAAATAATCACATACTCCCATATTAGCTGCATTTTATTTGCAACGATGGTAGTAATTTAATCAAACTTGTTTCAACAACATTGTTGTATAATCAATTACAACATAAATTGAAATGTGTCTTCTAGCCTTGTTCTCTGATAACGCAGGTCATCAGTAAATCAGAAGTCAAGTAGACTTGGGAATTGATTCAGGGTTCGCACTGTCAGTCTTCGTCTTTCGAAAGTAATATGTTTGTAGTTTAACCGGGCTAAGGTAATGTAAAATTATGTTGACGCATTACACACCTAGCGTTGTCCGTGTGGCGTTTTATAGATACATTTGGACTCATATCACCGTCTTCCGAGATACGGGTTTTCACCTTGTTTGGCTGCAGATGTTCACATGATGTATTATTCCCAACCAGCTTTTGCCAGCGGGTTCGCCCTCGTGGGGTTGGAAAATTATCCTACGGGAACGTACTATCAGAATAAAAAGTACCCTATCTATTAAAACCAGGTTAGCAACTGTATGTTTGACAATTCTCATCCAAATCCGTTCACCCATTTTTGTGTGATTGAGTAACAAACATACAAACTTTCACATTTACTATTAGTAGGATTTAGGTTACAAAATTCAGAGCACGTTTGCTGTTGCGAATCTCTAACCAAGTCGGCCAAAAAAGACAAGAAAGAGATGGGAGCTCTATTCTTTGTCAGTGATCATTCTAGCCGACCAATACAAGCAAGCCAGAGATGAGGAACAAGAATACTACGGGGAGATGGGGTTTTCCTGACAGATGCCACCGACACTGTTACTACTGAAAGCAATTATATTTGTCAAGTGTAGCACTAATTACTCCTGCCGGGGTCGCGTGATTGTTCGAAAGAGATACCGTGACCCTGGCACATGGGCAACTGAAGGAACACGGGTGGGTTTTTAGTCAGTAAAAGTCTGACATGCCCTCCCGCTCCACCCAGAGCGGGAGAAGTCATTTGAAGATTTCCCATCCAAAAAGAAATGTGGTTCATGTGGTCGGTATTAGCCAACGGGTTGCCATATCCTCCCCTGCGGGTCTCTGCATCTCACTTGGTCGGCCTACTCACCCTAGCTGTGTCCGCCAAAGTTATCTCTACCGACATAGACCTGAAGTTCGAAACGCGCAATTCCTACCACGACGTCAACGTAAACATATTGTGGTGGGGATTTTGTTATTATTCTATGCAGTCCACTGCTGTAGGTACCTACTTTTTGTTCTGAAAGCTGTTAGATGTTTTGACGAGACATTCTATAATCCTTATGTCCTATCACGATTCTTAGGTACACTACTCTCTATCTTGTAACAAGACATGACCTTATTTTTTATGCAGTTTGGTGTTTTAATAATGTTTTTCAAAAAAAAAAGCAGAATATACGGCAGGGGACATCGAAGTGCAAACTGTTACTATGAATTCAGCACACGATTCTAGACACCTATCGCTGAATTTTCTAATGGGTTATAAAAAAAAAACTGGTATTTCATATTTGGAAAAGTGCAAATTCATTGCAGTCAAAAACTATGGAATAGCTATTATTTTTTAATATTAGACGAAACATTTGCCCTGCCACCCTGTATGTATGTTATGTAGGTCTAATTCCAAATGTGAATGGCTACTATAGCGGATTTCATGCCTGAAAACCTTCAATAAAGTATTTTAGTGCATTGAAAATTAAAATGAGCATCGTTATGATATCGCATACTGTATTTATCAAAACCAGAGTCCTTTATATGTCAGAGTGCTCTGTAAAGTAGGTCATGCAGACATATCCAGACAGCGGCCTTACAACAAGGTAAGTAATTAGTCAACTATTGCAATTTTATTACAACATCACTGATATGTGAATGAAACCACCACATGATAGTGGAAAGTTGACTAGGGCAGAAACAATCCAATTTTCAAGACGACTGACTAGTTAACACGTTAACTGCCATGGCTAAAATCAGAAAAAGTCACAAAATGTACTTAGTGTTATTTCACTTTAAATAGATTATTTATCCCATAAATACATTATTTATTCCAAAAACATGGTGGCCAGGCAGCAACGACACGTTCAGATTTGGTAAGTGTTGTCGGTCAGATAGTCCAACAAGGCCTGAATGGAATTAAAAGTGTCGGACACATAGTCTGACTGTTAACGTGTTAAACCCGTGTTAGAACAACGCACAAAGAATAAGAAATGTTTCGAAAATTCTCGAACAGGAAAACCAATGAATTAAAAATGTTTCCTCAGTTTTCCCTGTTAATTTTATTAGGACAAAACACTTTTGTATGAATGTTGGCATTGTAAATTTAACATTGCCGTGACAAAAGGAAAACTTAAGAAAAAAGGGGAAGCTGTTCTCGAACGTACCGACCAGCAAGTGGTCGGTACGTTCGAGAACAGTTAACCCTTTCAAGGGTTGAACAAAAGTTAACAAATTGTTTTCTGTTTTGTTTTTATTTTGTAGGCTTCTCATTCAGTTTAGACGCAATACCTGAAGGGGTGACTCACGTGTATACAGAAGAAATTAAACCATTGCGCCATCTTGTTTCGGTAACTGTTACATCTATACTAATATTTATAAAGCTGAAGAGTTTTATTTGTTTGGTTGAAGGCGCTAATCTCAGGAACTACCAGTTCGAATTGAAAAATTATTTTAGTGTTAGCCCAGTTTGAGAAAGGCTATATATAAAATCCCGCTGCAACCAATAGGAGCGAAGCAGCAATGAAAAATTTTGCAAAAACGGGGAAAGGTTATTCCTTTTGAGAGCTTCCGTTGCGTGTGCTGCTTAAACGGTTAAAGTAACGCCAGAATCATGTAGGACGAAGTTTTTCCTCTCAAAAAGTTCTAAAAAAGAGTCCACGATAGCATATGTCTATCTTATTTTCGGTTGGTTCACTATAACTCTTTAAATTGTAATCAAATCTAAATATTATAAAGCTGAAGAGTTTATTTGGTTGAACGTACTAATCTCAGGAACTACGTTTTGTGTTGGATAGCCCATATATCGAGCAGGGTTATAGACTAATAATATCACGCTAGGACCCTTAGGTGCCGAGCACAATGAAACAAGATCACGATCACGAATAAGATCTCGCACGGGCAGGCGACTCGATGAGACGAGATGGGTCGTGGGAGAAATAAATTTGACGCGGACGAAGTCGCGGGCAGAAGCTAGTATAAATGGTCATATCCCAAATACAAATTATAGAAATCAATCGTGTAATTACCGCCTTAGATAGTTTAACCCTTAATTTCCGTAGACTCATGCGAGTCACAATGGCTTTTTAATTGTTACTGTAATTACGGTATTTTACGGCATTCAACCGGTTAAACTAATTTATTACCTTCAAGTAGACACGAATACATTTATTTGATTTCCACTAAAACAAAAAAACTATCAAATAAGACAATTTAAGTATCAATTTTAGCGCGCCTACGATAAGCAATCCTTTCATCGCAGAGTTCACAACTTAAAGGAAGTTGGCAACGCGTTCAGCTAGTGGTCATTTACCAAAATTTGACTGTTCCTACGAAAAAAGGGCGCTTGACGACGTTGCCAAATCGCGTGCCTGCGCGCAAGTTTATGCATCTCTTTCCTTAATGGCATGCTGTAAATTTGCTTTATTCTTAAATATGTTTTGTTTTCTTAATTTATTATTACGGACACACACTACCTATGTATTTATTATTCTAGCGTATGGAACTCGTGGGTTGCAGCTGAATATCAGCGTCAGGTGGCACACCTAGTGTTGTCATCAGACATTATGCTGAGCCGAGTCTTTTTAGCATTATTATCATCGTTATTTCTGCTTTTTTTGTTGTAAATTTTTATTTTAATGATTTATGACAAAATACATTGTTCTTTTTTTTTCTTCTTTATTAAGTAAAACACTGATTTATGGATTTTAATTTGGCGCATCTCTTCGATTCCAATTTTATTATTGTGCAACTTTCACGAACCCAAATAAATCAAATCGGTGAAATTTTAGTAAAATTTATTTTTCAACGTGGATGTCGGAAATTAACGCAGGTATTTTTCTAAATAGAAAGAATTTTTCTAAATAAAAGTAGCCTAAGTTACTCCTTGTTACATCAGCTATCTGCCAGTGCAAGTCCCTTCAAAATCAGTCCACACATTTCAGAGATTAGCCAGAACAAACAGACAGACAGACCGACAAAAATTGTAAAAAATGTTGTTTTGGTATATGTACCGTGTATACATCCATATACACTTACTAAAAAGTGGTTATCTTAATATTACAAACAGACACTCCAATTTTATTTATTTGTATAGATTAATTGGGAAAATTTTGCTTAACCCTCTATGAAGGTTTGAAATAACTTTAAAAATATATGTTATAGATCATCTTAGTCTTAAGGAAATTAACGGTTTATAACCTCCTCCGTTTTTTTCGTCGATTGAAAACACGATAAAATGTCATTTGCTCTATGATAAAAAAAACCGACACGATCGGAAAACGTCGATTTCAAAATCATGTTTCGTTTTATTTCCCTATTACAGCACAAAATAATTTGAAATTGCATATACCATGAGATAATTCTATTTTATTAGAGAGGATTTAACGGTTGGTTCTTGAGTTTCGTAGATTTAAAAAAAAATCCAAAAAGTTCATCTTTTTCCGGTCCAAATTTTTTCAAAATTCTTTGAAACAGCCCTTGTTCAAAAACATAATAAGAACAACAAATATCATTAGATATGAAATTGCGGTAGCTCAGAAAATATCCTGTCATTATAATATCGTTTATATATTCATAAAATTGTTTTGAGATAGTACGAGCGCTGAAAGGTATGAAAGTTGGGAAAGCTGCAGGATATGACAGAGTGTCTGCTGAAATGCTGAAGAGCGGTGACGGGGTGGTAGCAAGCCTGTTGTGCCGGATCTTTAATATGTGTTGGAGATATGGCCGTGTACCGGATGATTGGTGTAAGGCTGTAATCGTACCACTATATAAGGGAAAAGGCTCACAGCAGGAGTGTAAAAACTACCGTGGCATTAGTCTTTTGAGTGTTGTCGGCAAACTGTATGCGAAGGTTTTGATAAATAGAGTGATAGGAGTGACCGGTGAGAAAATATGGGATGTGCAGGCAGGATTTAGAGAGGGGATGGGCTGTATGGATCAGATCTTCTCCCTAAGGTGCATAGCCGAAAAACATCTGGCAAAGCACAAGAAAGTCTACTGCGCTTTCGTTGACTTGGAGAAGGCCTATGACAGTGTGTGCAGAGAAAAACTGTGGTCAACACTATCCATGTACGGTGTGGATTGGCGCTTGGTACGGGCATTGAAATCTTTATACAAGGATTCCAGTGCTTGTGTTAGGATAAATGGGGCATACACGAACTGGTTTTGCATCTCGAGGGGTGTTAGGCAGGGCTATGTAGCGTCACCGTGGCTATTCAACTTGTACATGGATAGTTGTCTGACAGATTGAAAGACTGATTTGAAAGAGGGTGAGTGTGGATTGACAATGAGTGAGTTGCCTGTCAAATGCCTTCTCTACGCAGACGATCAAGTTCTACTTGCATCGTCAGCAGAACAGTTGCAAGACATGGTGACTGTTATGGATGAAGCATTTAAGATGAAAGGGATGAATATAAATGTGAATAAGACGAAGGTGATGGTGTTTGAAAGAGAAGAGAACGTATCGGTGTGTGATGTGAAAATAAATGATAAGAATGTGGAGCAAGTAAGTGAGTTCGTATATTTGGGGAGTTTTTTTACAAGGGATGGAAAGATTGATAAAGATGTGG
This sequence comes from Aporophyla lueneburgensis, assembly GCA_932294355.1. Lineage (NCBI taxonomy): Eukaryota > Metazoa > Arthropoda > Insecta > Lepidoptera > Noctuidae > Aporophyla > Aporophyla lueneburgensis. Next base: position 19,031,740 of record OW028733.1, read on the forward strand.
AAAGAAGAGTGAATGCGGGAAATAAAGTAAATGGTGCTTTACATGCAATTGTGACCAACCAATTGATGTCCAGTAAGGCTTGACTGGCTGTTCACAATGGTGTACTGGTGCCTACGCTTATGTATGGGAGTGAATGTTGGGTGTGGCAAAAGAAGCATGAAAGTAGAATAAATGCTGTGGAAATGCGTTCCTTGCGAAGCATGTGTGGTGTGACTATGAATGATAGGCTGAGGAATTATGTGATAAGAGAACGGTGTGGTTTAAAAGAAGATGTAGTTACAATAATTGAAAAAAGTATGCTTAGATGGTTTGGTCATGTTGAGAGGATGAATGAAGGACGACTCACAAAAGGTATTAACAAGGCAGATGTGAGTGGAAACACCGGGAGGGGACGCCCTAGGAGGACATATAGTGACCTTATTGGTGATGTTCTTCAGAAAGGTCAGGTGCGTAGTACTCGCAACCGGCGTGTGTATATGACCAATTGTATGAACCTTAAAGAGGCAAAAGGAGTGTGTAGAGATCGTAGCAGGTGGCGTTTCGTGGTTTCTGCCCCATGGGAAAAAGGCGTGATTGTATGTATATATGTGTAAAATTGTTTTGAAATTGTGATTATTTCTATAGGTATGATGATGTTAAATATTAGCTTACAACTGCAGTACAGTGTTATGTCTAACACTGTACAAATTACTATCGATAAAATTATAGTCAAATGCAAATGCTTATATAATTTTATAACGTCGTTTAAGGAGGGGGGGGGGGGGGGGGGGAAGGTATTAAATTATTTTTTTTGCGTTTTTTTTTAATTTTTAACTGAATGCATAATATCTCAGAATATTGTGTAAAAATGTCAAGTCGATTGGAGCAAAATTGACGAAGTTATGAGTATTTTTATACCTACCCGACCCGAGCGCGCTATTGTTACGGCAGACGTTTTGCTCTCTATATAATAACTAATATTACCCCCCAGTTTTATTTATTGAAATTTTTACGCTTGTACAAACGTGCTTAACCTGTACTGGTATATTTTTCCAGCGCAGAGTATAAAATTTAATGTAGCAGTAAATATTCTACCGAACATGGAACGCGCGTGTACGTCACACGCGCGTTCCTATTTTCGCGAGCGCATCATTTTAGCTCCATTGTCATTAAGTTTTGTGTTAAATTATTACTAAAATTCCTAAAACATTAAACGATCTGATAGGCAATCATGGTCCGAGATTATATCGACCTAGAAAAATTGTACCTCCGCAAAAACGTAAAAGCGAAAGCATTTCAACAAGTAGCGCTTTTGGCAGAATTCGTCGTAGACAGGAGCATAAAGGTGCTTTAGACATCGTGGATAATAGCATGGTCCTTTATGGATCTGGAATTGATGATTCAGGGTGAGGTAAGCCGATAAAATTCGCGTATGACCGTTTTATACCAGATTTTTTAGTGTTCAAAACTTTAAAGCGTTCTTCCCAAAACTCACGTTATCAAAATCGGAGCCCCCCATAACTTCAAAACTACTGCACCGATCCTTTTGAAATTTTGAACACTATTTCTATACATAATTTACGAGGTAACGCTGGAGAGATTTTTTCAAATTTGTTAATGAATTTTATTTTACAATAACTAATAAGCCGATTTTGTTCGCAAAAAATCGCGTTTTTGTCTTCAAAGTGTTCCAAAAAACTGAAAAATTTAAATTTCTAAAAACCCTCCCAGCGTTACCTGAGGAAGACTATTATCTTACGAATGAACTTAATTTTTTTTTATTCAAGATGATCCAGTTATGAGGGGCATCGCAATTCTACTTTTTTCCGAGACACCTCCGAATAATTGCTGCCATTGGCGTATTTTTTTATATTTCTTCATGAAAATTTTACACAATATTCTTTGATTGCCATACTTTAATGTACCATTAGTTTTAATAAAGAGATTTGAACTATGTCGTCACAAAAAAATCACAAAATCATGCCATTTTTTGTACGAATTAAGCTTACCCCGCCCTTATGAGAAGTTTTAAAGAAAACTCATTCTCATTTTTGAGTTTCATATATATTATTATATTCACCCTCCAACGAACTGTCTTCGCTACTGTCATTTCCTACATTAATAATTGCTCATAGTATACAATGTGTCCGGCTGTCGGTTTTACCTGTACGTACTAATTTATGAACAACTTCTAATCTGATGATAATCTGTAAAAAAAGTTTTTCGAACAAACATGGATCACATGGAACATGATCATCACAAATCTTTATGATATTTCTGAATAGTGGAGCTAACAACACGAAAAATATTATCTCGAATCCGTGATTTTATCGTAATGGCTCTGAGCGTACAACTTTCAGTCCTCGTTACTAGGTACTATTATATTATCTTATACCTTTAAACGAGCAATTCTTGTATATATGTATATATATATATATATAATCTGAATCTCGGACACGGCTCCAACGATTTTCATGAAATTTAGTATACAAGGGGTTTCGAGGGCGACAAATCGATCTAGCTAGGATTCATTTTTATAAAATGTCGTTTTATTCGTGTTTTCAATGACCAACTTTATCGATAATCAACTTGAACATAAACTTATTATTTTAAACACAATTTACCAAAAAATACCGAGCGAAGCTCGGTCAACCAGATATTACTATATTATATACGATAAAATATCGTATCCTGAATACATGAAAAATATCGTAGCTTGGTTAGGAGATAACCATCTGTGCCCATGATCCAAGGCAAGTCGGCGATGATGTAAGTATCGTAGCTTTATTGGTTTGTAACTTTTAACATATTGATTCTTGCATCTACTTATGCCGCTTTGACAGCGGACGGTTAAAAATATACCTAATTCATCTTGATGTCCTAAAATAACAGATTTGTTAAATTATAGGTGTAACAGTAGGGACGTTACTTGACAATAAAGACAATTGTTCCTCCATATTTTTTCTTTTTTTTGGATGAGTATTCATCAAATGACTTCTCCCGCTCTGGGCGGAGCAGGAGGGCGTGTCAGACTTTTACTGACTAAAACCCACCCGTGTTCCTTCAGTTACCCATATGCCAGAGCCACGGTATCTCGTTTAAACAATCTCGCGATCCAGGCAGGCATCCGGCGTTTCGCCTCCTCCCGTCACTCCCACATATGGGCGAGGATCTTTGCCTCCAGATCCCATGGCGGTGTTCCTTCATATGATTGTTGTTTACATTTACGGTTCTTTATTAGTGGTGGAAAATATCAAAAACTAAAGAATATATTTACAGTATTAAAAGTTACACCATTTTAACTTTTTGTTTACACCAGTCAATAAAAATCTGAAATTCATGATTTTTGAAGATTTAACCACTGCAGAGAGTTAAATTGTGGATGAAAGTTTGAATTAAATTTCGACATTTTTATCGATGAGACATACCATCGGGCTCACGACTTCTACATGATAAAATTCGCAGCCGAAGCCGCTGGATTTACATGAAATTTTGAACAAGAGTTTATATTGTAAAAACCGAAATTTGATATTTTCTATCAAAATACATTTAGTGTGACTTTTAAGATACCCAGTAGAAATCTTGCAATTTTAAACTTTCACTTTACCACCAAAAAACACGTGTATCAGTAACTAGTTTCCACCCACGATTTCGTTCGCGGGGAATTTGTAAGACTCCACAATATACAATAACAGCCACATTTTATAAAACTTGCTGCACTACTTGTAGTTTCGCTTTCAGCAGCCTATATTAGAGTTAGGACTGGTGACGTAAGGGCAAGCATCATACAGTTTTCCGTGTGAGAAACACCTCTTCATGAAGTCGAAATCCTACAGAAACAATCACGTTAACTCTGAACTACCGGTCGGTTGAAAAATTATGGGTGCATTTGATGGATGTTCTTGAGGAAGGTTACTATTCAACACCACGCCACTACTACGATTATTTAACATCACGCTAAAATCCTTAAGAGCTGAGCAAAAGGAAGACTGTAGATTCATAGGCGACTTCGCTTTGGAGTGTAAATGTGTTGCTGTTCCACCATGGGAATGGGACACTTAATATTAGGTCTTTACCTATGAAATTGCCGTTCTGCAGTACTGGCCATTTCAAATCAAAATAATTTTTGTTTGTCTAAGAATTCTAATTTCAAATTAATTTTATTTTAAAAACATGGAATTCTTTTTCCAAAAGTAGTCATTTGTTTATTGATTAGTGTTACATTTTCATCGCATTTCAATCTTTTTCGTCATCATGGATACGTTAAAAACTCGAGTAATTATGGAATATGAGTACCGTCGTGGCAGCAACGCGGCACAAGCGGCACGCAACATCAACGACGTTTACGGAGCTAACACTACAAACCAACGCATCACCTGTTATTGGTTTGCTCGCTTCCGTTCTGGAAATTTCGACCTGAAAAATGAACCTTGCGGTCGTCCGAAGACTTTGGTCGACAATGACGAATTAAAGGCGATTGTGGAAGCTGATGATACACAATCTACGGCTGAATTAGCAGCAGCTTTCGACGTTAGCGTCAAAACAATATTGGTCCATTTGCGTCAAATTGGCAAGGTAAAAAAGCTTGACAAATGGGTGCTCCACGAAGTCAATGATCGCCAGCGTGAAGTACGCGTCGAGACGTGCCTTGCACTGCTCAACATACACACAAATGAAGGAATTTTGAACCGCATTGTTACCTGCGATGAAAAATGGATTCTGTTTGATAAACGCAAGCGCTCAGCAAGTTGGTTGGATCCTGGTTCAGCACCTAAACAATGCCCTAAACGAAAACTTACCCCTAGAAAAGTGATGGTCACTGTTTGGTGATCTAGCGCCGGTGTGATTCATCACAGCTTCTTACCAAACGCGGTGAGCATTACTGCAGATGTGTACTGTGAAGAACTCAACTCAATGATGGAGAAGCTGGCACATCTCCAACCAGTATTGGTCAATCGCTCGTCTCGGCTGCTCGCTCCTGCACGACAACGCGCGACCTCATACTGCACAGCAGACGGTCTCCAAGTTGCAAGAACTGGGGTTGGAAGCTCTCCGTCATCCGCCCTACTCACCAGACCTTGCGCCTACAGACTACTACTTTTTCCAGAATTTGGAAAACTTCTTGGCGGGAAAAAAATTCAATACCCGAGAGGCAGTACAAAATGCCTTTGAAGAATTTGTTGCCTCCCGTCCAGCTGATTTTTTTAAGAAGGGCATCAATAAACTGCCACTGCGTTGGCAAAGATGCATTGATTGCATGGGTGATTATTTCGATTAATACAAATAAAAAATACATGAAAAAAATTCGTTTAATTTTTTTCATACAAAACGGCATTTTCATAGGTAAAGACCTATTATCATGTTTTGCGTGTCCTGTCAGCGGCACGTTACAGGAACTGATGGATGCTAGTAATGATGGCAAATATGTAACCGAATTCTGATCCGAGTGCATTGAGATTGCCCTTGACACGCCAAGACCGTAGTTATGAATAAAGATCTGTAACTGAGCTAAAGATAATATTATTAAATAAATATTCTTCTGGACATTTAATTACTAATGTCGCATATGGGCCATGTGACAGACTCGCGTAGGACTCGCTCGGTTATACTTATATTCTGAATACATAGTATGTAGTTTATTTTGCTATGCTCTCAAGTGGTAAGTAAGTAAGATTAGGGTTTTTGTTTACTAGACACTCCTATATTTTTTGTCTTCTTCTAGACGTTATCTGGAAAACTTCAAACTAAAATATCTTCAATTTTTTAAGTCAAATCAAAATCAAAAGTCATTTATTCAAACTAGGCTGAGAGTCAGCACTTTTTGAACGTCAAAGTTACAAAAGACAGTCCCCCCAAAACGCCCGCCCTTCGACACTTCCTAATGCTTTCACTGGGAAGAAGAAGTGGCGGAACAAACTCCCCAGCAGCACAGCTGTCTGCTAAGTTAGAAGAACTTGATTCTATACAATATTGTGTAAGTAATTAATATTATAAAACAAAACATACATTATTCGCCATATGTAAGCTAGCACACGCCAATATACCAACAAAAAAAATTTAAAACTAAAGTCAAGCTGAAATAATAAAACAAAAACAGAACTTAAAAACTAAATAAAGCCTCCAGGCATAAAGGGCGTGCCCGCTTACATGTTCAACGATGCAAAATGATCCATATACATACATTGATGCATATAGCTAAGTTGAAGTTACAATAGTTAAACTAGCACCTCCGGAATAGAATAAAATAACAGTTAATACAAATAACAATAACAAAAACCATGGTCAGCAAGACGACCAGTCACCACAAGCAGCACCCGTTAACGAGCATAACGCAAAGGTCAGCCATTACCCCCTCGCCATATTTGAGGGAAGGTGGTAACCCGACCCCCGACGCTACCGCAAGCAGTTACATCTAAGGGAGCATGAAGAACTTGCTGCCGGTTGGTCAGGCAAGAGTATTATGAACAGCTGACGAGGTCGCTAGCTAACTACATGTTGCAATACAACTCATTTAAAATCTTTGTAAAGAGTAGATTATGTCCACAATAAATGAAATTAAAAGAAAATAAAAATAAAGTATAACTGAAGAGAAAACTGTTCTGGAATTTGAGCTCCGTATTTATACCTATTATTTTTCATAGGCAGACACAAAACAAAGTCAACAAAAAATTTGTTTGGGAGTTCGCCATTGTTTTTTTATTCTTAGCGGGCTTCCTATTCAGTTTGCGAACAATACCTACATGTGACAAGTCACGTTTAATATCGCGTGGGCCATTTCACGAACCCAAATAAATTAATTTGGGAGGAAAGTGACGTTTCTTTTTTAAATACTGGAGAAAACTTTATATTTATACGTACCTACTAAAGGACATTGGATAACGATCCTATACAAGATTGGCTCAAAAATGGAGACAAATAAAACAATATGTATGTGTAAAGCCCTGTAATGCTTTTGTTCGTCGAAAAACTTCTGGAGGGCCATAGAACCTTTTCCAAATCTGATGACTTCAAAGCTGTCAAAAAAAACCTGTCGATCGCTGAGTAATCCACTGTCCTCGACTTCCTACAGAATGAAATTCTCTCTAATCTAACAACCAGGCGAAATCAGACTAAATAGTCCGACATGCGAGTTGTAGGTAACGAGGTAAACTGCAATCCAAAGGTCCAAGAAAGGTACTTCACCTTTCTTGGACCTTTGCATTACTCAGGAATTCAAAATAGATAGCCGGAAACGCAGCCAATTAAATTGTTTAACAAATCACAAGAAATCACAACAAAACATTCATGATGCTGTCACACGCGACTCCAGTTAAAAACCACCACCAAAGTTTATGTACCCGTCTGACAACAAGCATTATATTTTTGCGCATGTCTTTGTAAGGTACACATAGTTATGTTTTATTTATGTATCCTTTAATCTCTGCGATTATTTACATGTCTTTACGCCACTTTCAGTAGCAATCCGAAAGATGTTGAAGGAAATAGGTACCTAATCCAATAGGAGTATCTCTAAAATCAACATGGCGGAAATTAGAACCCAATAAGTAAAGTTGTGGGGGCTCGAAGAGACGCTTGCAATTTCGCCCCCCATTGGAACCGAATACACGAACCTCCGCCGCCGCCGCGCCGCCCACCGGCCCGGTAACGGGTCCAGTTGGACACAAGAATGACAACAAACGACACCCTAAGTTGATTATGTGAATATAGGTATATAATGCTACCCATCAAATCTTATGAATGTACGTTTGTTAAGAGAATTTAATACAAAAAATCGAAAGTAAACAGCACTCAATCTATACAATACATACATGCAAATAAATAAAGCTGAAGTGTCTGTTTGTAATTTCAGGTTAATAGCTTTTCACTAAATGCATATGAAAGTAAATACGGTACTTACACCAAAAAATCATTACTTTAAACTTTTGTCTGTCTGTCTGTTCGTTCCAGCTAATCTCTGAAATAGCTGGACCAATTTTGACGGGACTTTTATTGGCAGGTAGCTGATGTAATAACGAGTAACTTAGGCTACTTTTATTTTAGAATAATACCTGCGTTAATTTCCGACATCCCCTTTTAAAATTCAAGTCTGTAAATGCGATAATCGCCATTTTGATGACGATGGTGATCGAGGTTAAAAAAAACGTAATAATTTGGGGGTTTCGAACATCTAAACCACAGGGTGATAATAATGGAAAATGTGTGATAATTAAGTTTTTTATAAGCACAGTCGATGTTTTGCGCCAATCATGCGTGTAGTTTTACTTTTCCAATGTGACACGCACCGGTAGATGCGATTTAAAATGTGACAATTAGCATTTAAAAATGTATTTAATAAAATAAACGTAATCTTCATTACCACTACCCAATTTGTGTTCAAAATCGCCGATCAATATTGTATTTTTTTGTGATGTCCAAAAGCGACTATGCCAGACGATTTATTTTTATTTCGATCGAATCCCGTCATTAATATGACGAATGTCCGAAATCAATGCTTAGAAATGAAAATACAAATTGATTTGAAGCATTAGAAACAAAGAACATTTTTTATAATAATGGTCTATAGTTTTCAACCGACGAAAAAAAACGGAGAAGGTTCTCAATACGACGCGTATTTTTTTTTATGTATGGCCACGCATTACTTTTTACAAAGTGGTCCGATTGTGACAATTCTTCTTCTATTGGAAAGGGTATACTCCCAAGGTGGTCCCATATAAATTTGGAAAACAAAATCGAACCCAAAGGGTCGGAAAACAGGGGATGATTGATTGTTCACTCACTGATTGTTATGTATAACCACGCATAACTTTATACAGAGTAGTCTGATTTTGATAATTCTTTTTTTGTTGGATAGGGTATACCTTGCCAAGTATTATTAGTTCATTAAAGCCACAAAAAATTATAAAATTTTAACTTTTTAACAAAAAATTAAACCGCCGAAAAACTGAAAAGCATAAAATAATAAACCTTAAAATTATGAGTCGGCGCTTTGAGTGATCCTTGTTCATTGATTTTTCAGCACCGACGAAAAGTTTTTTCTAATGTGATTTTAATCGTCTTTCGAACAACATATCGACGCTTGGAAGGCAAAATTGACTAAGCGACATAGGGCTACTATGTAGGTAGGTAATGTTAGCAAAGTTTTGTTCAGGATGATGACAAATGAAATTTAAAAACTAAATTAATGAAAATTTTCATATTATTTTTATTCAGTTTCTTTAATACGATTTATATTCAAAGTCGATTTTATTGCCAGTATCTAATCTATTAGGCTGAAATGCTCCATTTTAATCTTAATAAGAAAATCAGCATTAAAGTGCCACGTCCAACACAATCTGATCGTATTTTTATGTACGAATAATAGTCAAACTAAGAACAGAGAGATAATGAAATATCTCCTTTTTCACATTTTCAGTAAGACAGAAGGTTGTTTATGTACACATTTTCAGCGAATCTGTGTTGCCTATGTTTCGGATAGGTGAAGTAATACCTACCAGGCCACTCAGAAAGTATTGTGAAAAAAAGTTTTTTTGTATGAGAGACTGGCCAGTTATAACCTATTATAAAAATAATGATTATTATTTATAAGTAAAAATAGGTACGTTCCAATTTCAAAATTTCTGTTATTTAATTTTTGCGAGCTAATTAAATTATCGTGTCTCATTGGAAAATAGATTTGCACCGGGAACATTTTCGCGTTATGATTTTTACGATTTCAAGTGTCGCCTGAAACCGGACGAATCATACGATAGACTTCAAATTGCATTCATGGATGGAAGGCCCTTCCAAGGCAACTGTGTATCGGTGGAATAACGAATTCAAACGTGGTCGACTAACTATGGAGGATAAAGAAAGAAGTGGTCGCCCTTTGACGGCTGTTACGGAGGAAAACATGCTAGCATAGCAGTGAAAAATTTAATCCAAGACAATTGGTGAATTACGTATCAGGAGATTCAACACATACTGCAGATTGGATCGGGAAGCCTTCACGAGATTTTTCACGTGCATCTTCGCGTGAGGATGTTGTTTGGGACAAATTATAAGTATTGATTGATTAATAAATAAAATATATGGTGCGGTGCAAAAGTAAAAAATGTAATAATATAATAATTTAATTAATTACTTAATAGCTACTTAATGCTTGTGTGTGCATCTATGAATGAACATATGTATGTGTGATGTATGTGTAGTGTGGGGTGTGGTGTATTTGTGTGTATGTGTATGAATGGGGTTGTGTGACTTTATTTTATTATTTTATACTTTCTAGAAGTTTTTCAGTATTTCCATAATTTTGAGAGAGAAGGAAGTCATTTATGGTAAGTTTTAGTTTACTTATTGGTAAGTGATGTAGCTGAGTATTTTTACTTATTTTGTTATATAGGTATGGACCCATATAGCACGGTTGTCTTCTGAAGAATTCTGTTTTACATGGTTTCAGGTCAAATACTAGGTCATTTCTGCGTTTGTTTTTCAGTCTTACCGGGTCATACGTTGAGCCTTTGTGGCTTATAAGCAGAACTCTCCTGATATAAAGTTGTCGAACCGTTAATACCATACAATCCTTATATAGCTGCTCCGTTGAATACTGAAAGTTCTTTTTGTGCATTACTTTGAGAACTGCTCGCTGGGATCTTTCTAGGTTTAATATATGGGTTTTGTGTGTACTCCCCCAGACTGTTTAAACTTAGAAGGTGACTATTATTCAAAAGGTTAAAATGAGTAAGTAACTTTGAAATGAACAATGACTGTGTTATTACCATTCAAAAGTCATTGTAAGTGTATAAAATAAGTCAGTGCTTATGAAAAAATTAAAAATTATAAAAAATTAAAAACTGTTTTATTTCCAAATGGCGACTTATTTTCTGAACTGACAAGTACTAGAAGGTGCTCATAACACCTTATACTATCATTCCTTACACTATTTGTAAGTGTTCACTGTGGGCCACGGTTGTTCTAGTATGTGGGCATTGTCCTTTATGATATTATTGCATTGTCATCGGTCTTTGACAGGTGTGCAAAGTTTGAATGAAATCTGGTCGTTTAAAGTGGGTCATAATCGCGCTATAAGGAGTCGGTTACAAACAAACAAACATACAAGTGAAGCTAATATAAAGCGTGTAAAAAAGTAGCTGTTTCAGTTGATAAAAGTGTTAGCGATCTTTCATGTTGTGCATTAAAACATAAGAAGTAATAAAAGTACTTCTGTAAAATCAATTAAATCAACCAAATCAACAAAATTTCGTATACGGCCTCTAAAACTTTTGCAAAAGTTTTGTATCAATGTAAAAGTAATTATTTTTTATAGGCTTCGTATACATTGTGTTCAGGTATACTGTGGGGGAAAAATTCACGTTTCAACGTCGTAGGAAATTTTTACACAATAAATTATACTAAAAGAAAGCAAGGCAGTTTATGAATGTGAAACTTTCAATGTTGTTTTTCTTTTAATTGTTGAAAAAAAGTTTCAAAGGGTTTTGTTCTAGAATGTTTCCTGGAAACTCAAGGGTGTTACATTTCTAATTGTTTACTGTTGTTTTAGTTTTAATTATTGAAAAAAAAAGGATTTGAAGCCGTAATAACCGATTTTAAAAGAGTAGTTCTGCATTTGTCTTTTCTTTTTCTACCCGACTGCGGAAGGTAATCTGTTGTATCAACCTATTGATGTATGTTTGTTCCTTAGTAGCACTCTAGAGAACAGACGGGTGGGCCGAGTTTGATGATTCTTACGTCAGTCGATTTGTCTTAATCTTGCGAGTGCCACTAAAGACATGACAGCAACCAAAATTCAATATGGCGACAACTAGACGCCATTTTGGGATACAGAACAAAAAAGAAAGTCGATAAACTATTTCAAGTGGGGGTATCATTGAATAGATCTTTTAAAATCATCTTAGGTCTCACTTATCATTTATCATTTTCAATCAAACCATTTAGCATCTGTTATGACTTAAAGTTCGTTAGCAACCATTCTCACAAAAAATATATTTTATTAAAGCGGAGATAAGGTTGTTATACAATTATATATATTTAGGTATCATTAAGGTCAAAAATAATTATAGGTATTAACATAAAGTTTAAAATAAATAAAAAATCCGACTGCGTAGAAAGTGCACTTTAAAAAAGATGGAAACAAGAAAATTTTATATCAAGATGTTAAAGAGGACTGTTAGACTATGTACCGATTTTTATTTGTTTTCACTGTCTCTGTATTTTTTTTAGTGTCAGTTGTTTTTTTTTTTTTTTTTGTGAAATTATACCGTATGCGACGCTAACTTGACGCTCCAGCCTTTAACAATAACTCACGTTTGTACGACATGCGTGGGGACCGAAACTCAAGGAAGTATGTAATTATTTTCCGTATTGTTTTCCTTTTAATTGTGAAGGAAAAGAAATTTTGAAATTTTTCAAAGAATTTGCTTTATTGGTTTCGTTTTCTTCACGGGTACAATAATCACGTTATTAGATCATTTTTGTCAAGTTAAAATTTACAAAAAGTAATCTCAAACCACGTATTTTGAATAAACCGAGTTGAAACCGCCATACTACGGGACCGCATCCGCGTCCGCATCGACCGTATTAATCATCACTATCAGGATATGTTCTTGGTAATGGTAATGCTCCTATTATTCACTGTCATTCTATATCTATGAACGTCTGTTCATAGTATTCATTAGTAGTAGTCTTACTATAGATGCAAAACGGATTTAAAACACTTGGTTTTAAGCCGTCTCTTGCTTAAAATGACTAGTGATCGCCCATTGGTCGAAATTCGACCGTACTTCATTTGAATAGAAATACATTATTAAATGAAAAAAAAATATATATAATAATAAATATATAAAAATAATATGGTTATATTTGACACTAGCTTCTGCCCGCGACTTCGTCCGCGTTAAATTTCGTGTGCCCCCGACCCTTCCCGTCGCGTCGAATCGCCTACCCGTGCGATTTTCCCCGTCTTTGCAACATTTTTCATTACTGGCCGCTCCTCTTGGTTGTAGCGTAATGTTATATAGCCTATAGCCTTCCTCGATAAATAGGCTGCCCAACACAAAAATATTTTTTCAATTCGGACCAGTAGTTCCTGAGATTAGCGCGTTCAATCAATCAATCAAACAAACAAACTCTTCAGCTTTATAATATTAGTATAGATTCAGTAACACTACAGACAAATTGTTGACGCTGTACTACTGTGGATTTGGGTTCGCTGACGGGATGGTGATGGCCAGGACCAGGACGTAGGTGTAGTAAGTAAAGAATACTTCTTCAGGACTCTCTTCTTTATTTTTTTAATACTTCAACTGTTGGATATGGAATGTATTATCATTGAAAGCTCTGTTTTTATAGAATTTTCCCTATTATTTTTAATTAATGATGACAGTTAAAAATGTCATAATTATAACCAGCTTGTACAATCTATGACCAGCCCGTACAATCGTGAGGCATACAACCTCTACAGTTTGCACACGACACTAAGTTTTGTATGGGAAACTTACTAATGCCATACTTGACACTCCCCATAAAACCACAAAAAATATTTCTTTTAAATCTAAAGTAATTTCCTATCGTCGCTAATACATATAATATTAAAGACAAATATTCTCGATATGATCATAGATTTTAAAATGAAATCCATAATCCATAATAATATTATAAATGGGAAAGTGTTTATGTCTGTTTGTCCGTCTTTCACGGCAAAACGGAGCGACGAATTGACGTGATTTTTTAAGTGTAGATACTTGAAGGGATGGAGAGTGACATAGGCTACTTTTGTCTCTTTCTAAACCCACCCCCCCACTTCCCTAAAAAAAAATTTTTATGTAGCAAAAGTATTTGATAGGGGATGGAAATCTGTGTGAGACTCTCCGCAAAATTAGTACAGGTTCTATGATACAAACGAATCACTCTACTATCAAAAGGAGCGGAGCAGTAATGCAAATTCTATGCGACGGGAATGGTCATGGGAGCAAAAATGTGAAGCAGACAAAGTCGCGGGCAGAAGCTAGCTAGTAGGTTATAATCTATAAAATTAATTTATTACCTATGGTTATACTTGACATTCAGTAAGACTATAGACACAAAATATTAAAGACAGATGTTCTCGATTGGACCACAGATTTGGACCATAAACAAAAGAATATTTATGCATGTGTGTATTAAATACACGGTAATGAATAGTAGTGTGTGTAACGTCTTATTTATTGAAAATAATGTATTTTTACGCATAATTTAAAAAAATATTAGCATTCGTCACTTCTTCTCTGTACAAACTTTAAGTGTGCGAAATTTCATACTCCTCCGTCCGCCCAATTTTCGTAAAAAGGGATCCAAAGTTTTTGCTTCACGTATTAATATATAGATTTAAAACCACACTTAGCTTTTTAAGAATGTTTTTTTTTTTTAATATAGAATGCACTCAGGATTCACGCGGAGTATTTTAAACCACAGCTACTCTCTAATGCGAGACATATCAAAGGCAATTAAAATTACAAAAGAAAACAATATATAAGTATTCTTAAACTATGCACTGGCTGAGTAAAATCCAATCAAACTATTTAGTTTTTTTATTGAAAAGCTACAACATATTTTAAAAAAGCGTTTGAATAAATACGCATATCAAGATGGTTTTCAGTCCGTCGAATTCTACTAAAGTAGCATGTATAAGTATGGTAAATGACTTCACATAATTATAATAACTAGTGATCGCCCATTGGTCGAAATTCGACCGTACTTCATTTGAATAGAAATACATTACTAAATGATAAAATATTGATAATAATAAATATAAAAAAAAAAAAATATGGTTATATTTGACATTCAGTAACACTCAAGGTAACACTATAGACAAATTGTTGACGCTGTACTACTGTGGAGAGGGTTCGCTGGCGGGATGGTGATGGCCAGGACCAGGACGTAGGTGTAATGAGTAAAGAATACTTCTTCAGGACTCTCTTTTTAATTTTCTTAATACTTCTTAACTACTGGATATGGAATGAATTATCACAGAAGCCCTGTTTTTATAGAATTTTCCCGGGCTATTAATTTTAATTAATTATGACAGTTCAAAATGTCATAATTATAACCAGCCTGTACAATCGTGAGGCATACAACCTCTAAAGTTTGCACACGACACTAAGTTTTGTATGGGAAACTTACTAATGCCATACTTGACACTCCCAATAAAACCACAAAAAAATATTTCATAAAAATCTAAACTAAATTCCTATCGTTGCTAATACAAATAATATTAAAGACAAATATTCTCGATATGATCATAGATTTGAAAAATGAAATAGGTTTTATATCTATAAAATTAATTTATTACCTATGGTTATACTTGACATTCAGTAAGACTATAGACACAAAATCAGGCTTACCAACTTAGGGGTTTTCCCAAATTTAGTGGGTAAATAAGAGGATTGAGATTTTTTAGGGGCGTTCTATTTTTAGAGGTATCTTAGGGATTTTTTGCCATCTTACATTTTTCATTGTGTTTTTGATTACAATAAAAGTATTAGCGACTTCTAGTACGGTTCCTCGATACTAAGAATGCAGAGTGAATGATTAACAAATGTCGCGTAATAAATATAGACAAATATTACTACTGTGTGCCGGGCTATGATTACTGAACATTCGTTGGTTATTTTCATTATAATTTTTTAGCGGATTTTTTTAGTAATTGTGGCAATTTTAGGGGTTTTTAACTTAAGCTTTAGGGGTAAATATTTCTGAGTGTTGGTAACCCTGCACAAAATAATAAAGACAGAGTGAAGGAAAATGGTGATTGGCGGGAAAGATACAAAAAGTTTTCAATAATTTTATATTTATTAATATAATTCAAGATATGGATGAAAAACCAAATAATGTTGAAGAAATTGATGTTAACAGTTCAGATTTCTACGAAAATGTTAACATTGAAACAGCTGCTTTATTCCACGACGAGATCTATGATTTGCTACTAATTGAGAACGAATCACACGAAAACTTTGAAGATGAAGAATGTGAAGATGAAACGGAAGAGAATACAACAAAAACATAAATACATATTTTAAAGTAATTACTGAAGACATTGAAGCTAAGATTCATCAGTGAAAGCAAATGTACCTATTGTTCTGAAGAAAATGCGGATATAAAACACGTTAGACTGTGAATCAATCGTTCGCCATGCAAAGACTGTTACTTGTCAGTGAAATTCAAAGAGTATAATAATGTGAAATTAGTGATATAGCAGAACAAAACTCTTTTATGTGTTCCCCGCCACGTTCAGGAATTACTTTCCAACACAGTTTATTTCAATTCATTATTTAGATATTTACTGAATACTGTAGAAAAAATTTAATTGTTTCGGGATGTACTTAGCTGAGAATAAGAGTAGTATGTTTAATGATTACGACTGAAGGACATGTATCCATGGTCAGGAATAAATAATAAAAAAAATAAAAAAAAAATAATAAAGACAGATTTGGACCATAAACAAAACAATATCTATGCATGTGTGTATTAGATACACGGTAATGAACAGTAGTGTGTGTAACGTGTTATTTATTGAAAATAATGTATTTTAAGGCATAATTAAAAAAAAATATTAGCATTCGTCACTTCTTCTCTGTATAAACTATAAGTGTGCGAAATTTCATACTCCTCCGTCCGCCCAATTAAGGTAAAAAGGGATCCAAACTTTTCGCTTCACGTATTAATATATAGATAAAAACTGTGAATGAACTTAGGTAATACCCAATCGATGTATGGCCCAAATTCAAAACGGGTTTTAATCCTCGGATTTTGATTTAAACTGTTTATTTAGTTGTTAAACCGCTTAGAATATAAAGCTGAACGCAACTCGAAATATTATATTATATAAAATAAAAACGGTTTGAATGTTAAAATTGTCAGCATTTTATATATTTTATACGAGGGATATTTTTTTGTCGGTATCACTTTTATTTTTTCTTTATGAGGTAATTTCTTTGGCACTAACTTATATAGCTGCATTGATTGTGTTTATTTCATCAATTAAAAAGTGTACTGAATGTTTGCTTCTCAAATATTCCGTAACCCTTCACCTTATTTAGAAATTGTTGATTTGTTAAATAATGTTAGCTGTAGTGTCTCAGGACCTTGGATGGCAGGAGAGGGGGGCGCGCGCGCGGAGGAGGGGGGCATGGTCGCGGATGACGCGCGCCCTACTGGCACACTGACACACTTACCCAGTGACAGTGGTACTGCTTTTGGTCTGACGAGGTCGATGCGTCCTACCTACGTGTAATCTTATGTATATGTACACAGATAAACATAGCTCGTAGTAAACATAGTCCCGATTGAACGAACGAAACCACTGGAAACTCCGCGCTTCGTTCTTGCCTTAACGAGAATGGCTCATATATTTTTATCAGACAAACGTCACATGACGAGAACATGTTTCTTAGGCTGTAGTTGGTGCAGCAACCTACGCAGAAACTAACTATCTTATCATCAAGTTTTGACGAAAAAAAAAAACAATCAGCATAAATCTGAATTTTCTTATTCACGATAATATTTTAAAAAAAAAACTATGCAGCAACTATCAATATACTGTTTTTGAAAAGTAAGAAACACAAGACATCTTGACCATCTATTTAGAAAGAACTAAGTTTTTGGAACATAGCAGAAATAGAAGAAAAAAAAAACTGAATATACAGCAGAAGGTAACCCCAAGTATTGTAGCGATACGCTAACTAAATAACTAAACACACTAGGTAGGTACGTACGTATATAAAATTATTGTTATTCTGTAAAATTAACGACCTTGTAAAATTGCCTTTGTGCACAACCTTGAGTACATAACTACATTCATATCTGTTATTAAACGTTAATTCAATTCACCACCAAAATAAATCTCAATTTCTATTAATTGACGAAACATTTCTGTGTCAAGGTCCTGTGTATTGCACAGAGTTGAAAGGTAAAATCTACATAGTTACTTCAACCTTGCTGAATATGTATTTAGCAATTAATTTTAAATAAATAAATCATTAGTCAATAATGTTCATTGGAAATAGTGATGCGTTATTGAAGCTGAAAACAATAACTAGGAAAACGGTAAATTGGTGACTATTTATTTAATAAGTAATAAATAATAGTTACCTATATAAGAGAGTAGGTTTGTGGAACCTGCTTAGTTTTTCATGAATAGATTGATTCCCTTGCCCTTGGATCTCCGAAAAATTAGAAGCGAGTCTTTTTTTCGCAATATAAACCTACAAATCATTATTACAAAATATTTTTATGTACCCTTCCTGACATATGTTCGAATGTATACACACATGCATAAAAGCAGGGAATGTTCCATATTTTGCTTTATTAATTACGCCGTAGCATTGTTTATTTCACAGTTTGATTCGGGTTGTTCATTTTAGCGATCTCTCGTAACTGGGCAACAATAATGTGACAGGAAGATAAATATTAGTTCGTGTCCTAACATAATTTTGGCCTTGGAATTAGTAGGTAGCAGAAATAAAAAAACATTGAAAACATTACTCGTAAGCGTTCTGCAGAACCCCTTACGACTTATTTTCATCACACTTCTAAGTACATGTATGACGACATGTCATGTGTGGTTTTGCAGTACTGTGAAAAAGGTTGAAATAAGAAAAGTCAGATATTCTCACAATTTTTTATTATGAAAACTATGCCGATGCCGTAGCAATTTTTTGCACTTGTGAATTGGCAAGCTACAACTGAATACTAGGTAGGTATTGCTAATAAAACTACTCTGTTACGTAACCATTTTATCAGGTTGTTAAGACAATGACACCAAAATTGGCAGCACGGGTAAACAATCTGCCCGTAATTTGTCAATTAAGTGAGTGATGCTCATAACGTATCTTACATGGACTAGTGGTCCCAAGAGGACTTAAGCTCATGATTGGCCTTGACACGAAACAGCGGAAAACTACAGCTTTCGCAAAGTCTATAATAATTTGACACGAGAAGAATACTTTTTCAGTTACAGAATACTTAATTGCGGAATAAGACTCTTCCACGACTAATATAACATGAATAATTTCTAGATAAAAACTAGAAGATGAAGCGTGAAAGATAAAAGAAGAAACCTCAAGCCTTTTCTCTTAATTTTATTACAGTGAAAAGCTGTGCTGTAAGGGAAATGAATATAATTATATCAACTGCGTCGCCAAGCAGCAAATTGTAAGCTTTTTTTTATTGTAAAATGTGTCAACGAAATTTGCAGATCGAGAGCTATCTCGTACTGCACAGAATTATTTATAAATATATGTCAACAGTTCGGTCACAATCTTAAGCCGAGCCTCTGTATTACACGGCGGCACTAACTAACATCTTGTCTACTCTCATTTCCTATCCCTAAGAATATTTGAAATCTGTTAGTTCTGCCGAAAAAGCTGAATTACGAGATGAATTTTGAGATATTATGTGATAACTTTTTTGGGGCACAACCCCAAATATTATGAAAGCAGTGAACGGGTGCATGCCAATCGATTTAGTTTTTTAACAATTGTCTACATTAAACTGCTGTGTTCTTAGTAGAGTGCCTAAATCTTCAGATGGCCAGGAGTACCGTTTTCAAATATACATGAAAAACAATCTCTTTTCCAGCTAACTTAATCGTCCTCGACACAGTTTCTGCAACACAGTACCTAATAGATTTTCCTTATTAATCCACCTAACTACATTTCTTCCAAACAGTAGGTTTTCATCTCGTTTTATATTGCATTGTAGCGTGGTTTGCATAAAAAAAAACGTTCCGCGCCGTCAGGTCTTTTACTTTTATACAATTAACTCATATGAACATGATAGAATTAATTACCCAGCAAGTGGAATTGAATTCGCACATGCGCAGTTAGTATGTAGTGCTACCTAATGGAAACCCTGACTTTGACATAGATCTCATAACCGATGGCGATGTTCATTGACTGCACTGAAAATAATGTTACTTGCAAATCTGTCTACACTTGATAGACTGTCTACACTTGCAAATCTGTCTACTTCTATTCATAGTTTCTAAGCTGATCTCTGAAAGATTAAGAGTCACTGCACTGTTAATAAAAAGGTAGGATTTATCCAACTAGATATTAAGAACAAGTTTCCTCGAATATGACCAGATACGTAATTATTCTAATGTAACTAGAAAATAATTAGGTACTTATGCACTTCCTGCGCATTTTATTTCCAGAAGACTATGCCAAGGATTTTCTTGTTTTAAGACTACCCGTGAAACAAATAATTCAATAGTATCAATCGATCTTAACTATTTAATTTTACTATTGTTTTAAAGTTGACCTTTCTATGTAAGGCTGCATTGTTTTTGTCATTGTTGTAGAAAAAAGGAACAATCTGGCCTTGTCATTGCGAGTAGCTGAGCCGGAAAAAAGATTTTAATTAAATATAATTACTGGACGATAATTATCACATCGGATCTGTAATGTCTAACAATAAAATGATTGCAAGTAGTAAGTTATAAGCGCATTGTAGTCATGTCTGTCCATAATGTGTGCCGTATTACAGGCCTGAGGACTGTATTTTCGCAGTTCGACTAAAATATTAGATAAATTACATTTTACTATAATAACGAACCTCTCCTAAGAATAAGGAATGAAAACGTAATAATAATAAAAATAGGAAAACAACAGTAAAGTTGATAACAGTCTGTTACTATATACAGCTTTCCTGTACGAGAACAGGACAATATTAAAGTAGGTCACGGGTAAGCTTAGTAAATAAATTAGTTTTTCTCCGTACGTAATGAAATAAATTATTTAAACGAAGTTCGGCAGGTGTCTTTTCCTTAAAATATGGATGATTCGGTCATAATCATTTTTTTTTAATAATTAAACTTATAAAAGTACTAAGTATAATTATTGTGAGAATTCAGTGATTAATCAGCACAGAGTTAAACAAAGTACATCTGGTATACGTACGTATTTATTTCACAATCCGTCACTCACAAAAACTGAGCTGTGCCTTAAAGCGCATTATAATAGAGGTATTCCATTATAACATCGGTATGAGCAACGTCTGAGGTCGACGTGAATATAGGCCAAGTTTATACAAAACTAGGTCAGGGGGATTTCAACAACTGGGAGTTAACGATCGTTCCTGTACGGATATTTCTGTACTCACGTTTCGAAATTGTTGAATGTCTCATGTACCAGATTTTGTAATGATATTTTTATCTAAGACGTTTAGGGCTACACATTTTTTCATAATTAGGCTTAAAGACTAGCTTAACTCCCATCTTCTCCTAATTAGTTAACTGCATTTTTCTCGTGCAGATTGTGTTACGTCGGTGAAGGTAGGTGTAACTTATTTAATCACGCTCCAGATGAACATGACGGACGGGTCATGATCATTTAGAGAAATAGGTCAGAGGGGATCGCATTCATGCCCCACCCCCAGAGCGTAGGGTGGGAAGCGTCGGCCGCGGGTAGCCCTGCCCTTGCTCGTTCTTCTATCCAGCCAAGGCAGTACAGAATCGCTAAATGTCGTTGACTAGACTGCATCTATAAGTACTACATATGTTTATTCTGCGTATGGTGTCTATCGTCTTGTGTTACATTTGTTTTATGGATGTGCTTTTTCAAAGTGTACCTACTCATTACCTGACGACGTTCATTTACGAAAAACTGTTGCAAATAGTATAATTTTCCTCCATTTTGAAATAGCCTACGCCTCCTTTGTATTTATTTCAAGCATTTCAATCCGATCCCATTGTTCGCGGATGAATAATTCCCTAAAGAACTGACTTTTGGATTTACATATGGTAATGATTACATTATAGCTACCTCGTATACCAAAGTAGTGGAATCCTTACAGATTTCCGTACTAAGGTAGACCTACAAAAGAAAGTGGAATCACCGTATATGGCCTTCACGTACATAAGAATCAAATTTACAGCATTCACAAAAGCATCTAAGAACTTATTTAGAAGCAATCGTATGTTAAAATAACATAGATACTACATAGGTATAGTATAGGTAACGTATGGCCACTATTATGCTGCCGTGTTACCCTTGAAGTAACCGTGAATGCGTCGCCTGCTCTAGCACACTAGCGAGCACTCGCACTGCATACGCATAATCGTGTTCCCCACATAATAATGCATTCATGTACACTGTTTATATCATTTAAACATCCATATATACTCCCGTAAGTAGGTCAAGTTTATAAAAACCAGGACAGAGGATAACATAAATGCAGTGGACAGAATAATGTAGGTCACACAACACTATACGTATAGACATAAACACGTGGATATGTTTAATGTCATACGAATTACGTGCACAGTTATTTCTGAGGTAAATAAGCGCAAATATTTAAAGTAGGTTTGGGGTGACTGTTCTAAAGGACAACGCGCACATTATGTTATGTTATGTACATACATCAATAAAATTACAATTATTTATTTATCCCAACGTGTGAATTGGAGTTGAAATTGAATTTTTCAATACGTTTATTAAAACTACATTTGTGATATTATATTGGCGAAACTTTTCAAACTGGAATGTGCCATAATATCAGCGTTGTCCTGTCTAGTACAGCTTTAAATTGGTTCGGTACGCTCATTAGACAGCAATATAAAATACTCCCAGGAGGTCTAGGCGTTCTACAATAACTAATAAATAACACATGTAAACTCTGTGGAGCGTGGTGGTAGCTACCACGGATGATGGGCCTCCAGCAAAGAATGCCGCAGAGAATAGCCGGTCTATTTGTTATAATTAGGTACTTTGTTTGACATAGTGATTGCATGGTGTCATGACATGTAGTAAGTGAGTAACTACTTACTGCCCGTTAACCTGAAAAATTACAATCCCTTTGTTGCCTTTTCCAAGTTCACTCGCGTCGCAGGACAAGACAAATATGTCATTGCCTATACTTAGTTGCGCCTGCGCTTCCCTAACCACACAGCATAACGTCGTCTGTATTATTGTAATTTTATTAGGTCCCGCACCGTACACCATAGTTACACAACAATTTTCCTACAAAATTGCAATTAAGTACCCCTTTCCGTTTTATTTCTGGATATTAAATTACATATTGTATTTCCTCTGTTTTGTCTAGCATACTAATTTCTTGAGTTTCCATTATGTGAACAGTATCTTTAAATTACTTTCTGGTGTGTAATTAAAAATGGCTAATATGCTAACAATGTAAGAATAAAGGAACGTCCATGATGAGACAAAATTATCCTTAATTGAACCTTACCCGGCGCAACCTGTTGTTTAAGTGCTTTCTTAGGTTACATACAGACGTTAATGTTTTCCTGTAATTATACAAGATTTTAAGAATAGAACAGTGTCTGAAGTTTTTATTTACAGCTTCACACAAACTCCCCGCAGCCGAATATGTGATTTTCCCATATGTACGCAGTAGGTATACGGGGAAACGGTCACCTTCCGGTCGAGCATTTTAGCTCTTTTATTTGTTAGTAGCTTCTGCCCGCAGCTTCGCCCGCGTGCTTGAAGTACATTATACCAAGGGAACGTGCTACCGGGACAAAGAGTAGTCAAATTTTATCGCAATTGCTTCAGTGGCTGAAGCTAGGTTTCTGCCAGTGAAAATCTCGTGAAAAAAGGTACTTTTTTTGTAGTAGTAGTTACTGAATTCACTTTCTTCAGCATTTAGTAAAGAGCAGTAACTTTGACATTAGAAACAAACACTTCAATTTGATTTATTTGCATCTGTAGACAAAACGAATGTCGCGATGGGTACCTACGGGGACGCAGACGTCGAATTACAACAGCGATTGTGCTACGCATGCAGTTGTCGCACAATGGTTGCTTTAGTTCAGTATCGCAAAAATATGTCTCTAAACATGACAGTTCAAACCTAACTCCACAATAATCTAACCATGAACATATTATGAAGCCAAGCGTGTGTGAACATGTACATCACCGACAATTTTGTAACACATTATGTGTAATACCACACAGTTAAAAAAGAGGGAAAGAGACAGATATAAATGTTTTGAAAAGATTCGCCCAGTGGCTCGATCCGAACGAGCGAATAAGTAGGCGAAGGTCAAACGCCATTGTAGTCGACGTGAATATGGTGACGTTACACCTTGAGACAAGAGATAAGCTGTGGTTGTTGCGTGAAACTGTTGTGCTTAGCAGAACAACGCTGCACTCCAAAATATCACTTTAACACCTCTGAAGAATCCGAAAGTTCTCAAAAGGTTCGTCAAGGTGATGAAGTTAATTTACGAGTCGTGTGGGATTTAACTTGTACTGGTTTCTTTAGAAGAAAAAAAAAACTGACCAAGTGCGTGTCAAGGTAGAGAGAGACGCACATGAAAGGGGTCACAATGAGAAAATTTCATTTATGTACGTGTCACTTCCTTTTTTGGGTCACAGGAATTCATATTTAAGTATACCAAATTTTAATTTAATTGGTCCTTTAGATTTAAAGCTAAATGTGACAGACAGACAGACGTCAGGAATTCGAAAGATATTTTTTAAACTAGGTTATTGCTATGTCACAAAAAACCTTCAATAAGAAAATATTGAAATAATATCTAACTATGCTAGGTAGGTAAATATGTTTTTTTACTATGATTAGACTAGGTTAAAACGACTCCCACCGTCTCCTTTCAGCATACTGTTTTAGGCCCACGTAGGGACCACCTATACTGTAAGTATTTATGGATTGAGAGTATTTATAAATGGTTTCATCAATTCTTATTTATTTCTTGTTACGTACCTAATTTATTAAAATAAACTCATTCTATTTCCGAGAAATATTAAATTTTATAACAGTCTTTGAGACTTGCTACTGCTCCATTTGACCAAATAATATATGTCATATGTATTAGTCCATACAGCCTACAATCGCGAGCGTTTGCACGAGGAGCTCTCGGGTCGTATGTCCCGAATAATTTATAGGACGTATCATCGTTATGTGCGTCGGCTCAGAAATCCAAGACGACGGCATGTAAAGTTAGATGTCAATTTACATGGGTATTAAAGCTAGGGTTTTTCATGGGTTTTCATGGCATGCATTTTCATTCGTGCTAATATCGAAAAAAGATGCTTTTTAAATATACTATGGGGCGCCGATATCGACTCGTTAAACTCCAGTGGCGGTTTATTTCAGTTTCCCTGTCGTTTTCACAAAGCGCTGATGCGTAATGTGGGGTTTAGCTTATTATTATTTTTTACCACTATCATACTGCACGTATAAAGACTGAACGACGGTCGTAATTCGCGTAAAATTATGTTAAAAGGATATATAACTCTAGAAAGTTCTGATTTCTGTGTGGGCCTCAACTTGTTAGTGCAGTTTTGATCGAAAGAGTTGAGTATTGTTGGGGCCATTGCTCTACTTTCTATTCCAGTAATAATTTATCCCATATTTAACCTTGGTAGGGGAAACAATCTATGAATAATTGAGATATATGTAGTTGAGAAGTGCATTTATCTGTGTTTTTGATTGGAATCGATTTTATGCTAATTGGAGAAATCTTTATTTTAAATAAGTCATCATCATTTCAGCCAAAGGACGTCCACTGCTGGACGTAGGCTTCCTCCAATTTGGAAGGTTGCCACAATCGCCGTGCTTGGTAGGCGGGCAGTATTGTGGTGAAACGTAAAGATAACGCTGCTGACAGTTTTTGTCCTACACTTCGAAGTCAAAGCATTTATTTCAGTAGGCACAACAATGGCACTTTTAAACGTCAACGTTTAAATTAAAATAGAATTAATTCTAGTCACCCCCTCCAAAAGGTAGATTCGCATGGAGAAGAATGGGCAAGATACTCCACCGTTACTCTTTAATATGCTTTCAATATTAGTCCCCAATATTTATATAATTATATTGTGTGAAGACAATGTACCTAGAATAAAATTACTGTACCACAACCGAAAAATAATTGAACTCGTGTGTGTGGTATACCCGTATTCTTTGACTATGGAAGCAATTATGCAGGAAAAGGGGAGGCAAACACATAGGGGTGTTAACACGAGGGCGTAATCGCGATTTAGAGAAAGTGGCGCACCCAAAAACAATTAGTTCGAGTTAACTCATTGTTATAGTACTTTCATTTAAAACCAGGCAACGATCTTGAAAAAAAAATATTTTTACGGTTCGGACCAGTTTACAGAAGAACGTGAATAAAGGCTTGCAGATTTTTACGGTAAATAACGTGCGTAGGTAGTGTTCATGCTTGCTGGTTCGCATGTTTCCTAGCTTATTCATTTACATAGGCAGACCTGAAACTGGTACCCACATTTGTACCGATCGGCTTTTTGTCATTTTTATTATGTCAAAGAATAGCAAAAAAAAAGCAAGAGGGCCATATGATAATAAGTGGTCACCTCTACTTATGGACATCGGCAATAACAGAGGTACCACAGGTACTAGATATTTTACTTTCACGAAGGATTCTAATTGCTAATGAATTCTGTAATAACAACCGATTAACGTTAAGTTATAATAAGTAAAAATAATACTGACTTCAAATTTTATAATTTGATAGATTCCTTTCCTTTTATGCATCCGGTTTTTAAGTCGGCATGGTTAATTAATTATTTCATAATTTTACTTTCTTGTTTCTCTTTAAATCTAAACTATTGATACAAATTTCAGGAAAACCGTGACCCGCGCACTATTTTGATGACTTCCAGCCTCCTGAATAATCCGGATTCCATAAAGACTTCAGCACTGTGGACCAAATCGTACGCTGCGGTAGTTTACGCAGAAGACCAAAGAGTATATAACTTGCCTAACCACTTCGAGTCTGTGGACTGATTCAATCGAGACATGGAATGTACTGCAGTCTCTTCAACAGTGCCAGATCGACTATCGATCGATTCTAGGATCAGACCTCGAAACTTATCTTTCCTCAGCGAGGTGCGAGACAGGGAAATGTTCGAAAAGATCTCTACGAAAATCTTCACTGCTAGACTAAATGATGTCTTCAAGATTCAGTACTGGAAAAGCAGCCCCTTTCCAGTCAAGCATCAACATCAATGGCGGGTACATTACTCACTATCGGTTTGCCGACGATATAGTAGTGGCTGAGCCAATGGAGGACCTCAGTACAATTCTCGATGAACTCAGCAAATTCTGTGTTGAGTGAATGAGTGGGTCTTAAAATGCCCATGTAACACCCACTCTCATGAAGATTGGAGACGCTACACTCGAAGTTGTGGACCAATATGTTTACACCAATTGTCCAGTTAGTTAAGCTAACTTAGAGAAAGAGTCAAATCTAACTCGGTAAGGCAGCGTTCGGGAATCCAGACAATATATTCTTGTCCCGCGTACCGCAGTTTCTCAAAACGAAAGTCTTTGACCAGTACGTGTTGCGTCCAGTAATGACCTATGACAATGAAACGTGGACGCTCACAGTGGGCCTTATTAAAAGGCTAAAATTCACCCGAAGTGCAATATAGAGGGTTATGCTTGAAATTTCCTTTCGTGATGGAATCAAAAATCAAGAGATCCGCAGGAGAACCGCATAGCCTGAAGATTGCCAAACTTAAGTGGCAGTGAGCAGGGCACATTGCTCGCAGAAAAGTTGGCCGATGGGACCGCAAGGTTCGAAGTGACATTGTGAAGGCCGCAAGAATCCGCTGGATGCGGGAAGCCCGGAAACGATGGAAGTGGCGGTGCTTGAAGGATATCATTTCCAGCAGTGGACGTTTTTTCGCTGAAATGATGATTATTTAAAATGATTCCGAAATAGAGATCTCCGAGTAGGTGCAGTCTTACAATAACAAACAATTTTACCTTGAATCAACACGTTGAGATTGTACGAAGGTTATGTTGTGTTGGTACACGGATCACACGCTTTAAACATTTGAGGTAAAAGAAAGGAGTCAATATCAAGTATCTAGTAGTGCATGTTACTTGAACTTACTGAATACTTTAGTCGGTCGCTAATTGTTATTAACAATTACCTGTATGTTAAAACGAGAATACAATTTTTCTCACAGATTTAAAGTGATTTCAAGCTATTGGAACTTTAATTTTGTAAAAAAAAGATTAATCATGACTCAAAATACTTGGCATAAGTTAAAAACTTTCTTGGAATGTTCTCGCATTTTTTACGAACATCGATAGAAACCTACGTTCTTTCTGAAGTCATACAGTAAATTTATGTATAAGTATGTAAATTTATCGACGGAATTACTTCAGGTTACAGTTCACATGGAGTTCTTGTGTAAAAGATTAAATGTTTCTGACATTTTAGGTTAATATGTAGGTATCTCAACTTTTGGCTGCCATCAGTGTTAACAACTAACATAGTATATAAATGCAATATATATGTCTGACAATCTGACCACATATTGTGCCTTTTACCATTGAACCATCTTCTCAGAAAACAAATACGATAATTGAAGTTGAATACTGTTCAACATTCCTTTTGTTCCTAAATGGTCGAGAACAAAGTCAGCAAAGCAAGCAATGGACATGATAATATGAACAGGTCCGCGGTGTAAATCATGACACTGACATCGAGTTGCTCTCCTCGACCTAGTCTGCTGGTGAGCCATCTAAGGAGAATTATCGAGAGCAGGGCCATCGAGCTCTTAAGGGGGCATTGTTGACTGCTTATTTACTTTAACATTAAGCAAAACAAAGATCGATCATTCATATTCAGGCTATGTCTCCAGAATTTTAGGTGCAATTTGCGGAGTAGCGGAAAATTTAAAAAAAACCTTTTAAGTACTGAGACCTTCTCAACTAATAAAGGTTCAGAGAAAACCCCACAGTTCCATGGGTTCTCTTAGCAATTTGATCACGGTAATCTACAAATTGGCAACTATCGTAGGTGAATCAGTTTTGTAATCACCGCTACAGACTTCAAGTTATAGTATAGCGTGTCGATGCGTTAAATTAGATGCCGCTGATGTCATCATTAATATCTAAACAGCACGCTATGACATCAAATCTCTGAGTAATGCACTGAAGTGTTGGCGAGCATAGGTACATAAAATTAAATTAAGTTTCAAAACTTGGAAGACCATTTTACAAAAAAAATAATTAAATACTCGAAAACTACGAGTATCGCTCGTTGCGACACTGAATCGAATTAATTACCTCGCAACCGGGCGTAGTATTTAAAAACGGTTTGCGCAAGAGTCGATCCGCACCTTGACACAGATAGCACTCAAACTGTCGTTTTGAATACACAAAAACCGGACGCTGCCTCACTATTTTAAAGTTACTTGTGCACAGTCAGACTCGCACAATATTACACTCATGCACTTGTCATAAGCCTAGGGAGAAAGTAATTTCATAACTAAATAACGACGCAGATACTGAGAAATTCTGAGTTGAGCAATTCAGTATTGATCAACTCGGAATTTCCAAATCAAGATGTGAGGATATATTAACTTTATTACTAAATAATTTATGCTTATTCATTTTCAAATGAAGGCAGTAATACCAGTTTTTTTTTCATCACTGTTCAGGGCTTTATAAAAACGGCAGCCCTAAATGCAATGTTAAAAAATGGCTAGAAATTTGAATTGAGGTTAAGACATGCTAAGTTATTGGCAAACCTCGCGAGACAAAGAAGCTCATACAAATAAGACGCTACACGTGTCCGGAGTTGCGTAAAAAGCACTCTGTTTAAACGTGCTTATCTACGTATTGGCAGGAGTGGACAGGGAATGAGGACGATTTGGAAGACGTATGGCCTCCAGGTGTACACAGTTGATTTTTTATTTATGAAGATATCAAGACTTAATAAAAAAATCTGAGGAACTCATGTGCTATGTAAGTATAAAACGGTTTGTAAGACATACTGGTGAGAAAAATACACATATTATATAGGTATTGTGATAATAATTTATGTTACTTTACACATGAGCAACCAAATTATAGACTGCAATGAGCAGTGCAATTAGATGCTAGACTGGATGATAAGTTGTTCTTTCAGAATATTACTATAGGTAGATGGATCCATCTTTAACTAGTCGGTATTGTTCCATTGTAGGGCACAAACCTCCCTCTCCCTTTTCCACACAATTCTTTCATTTCCTAATGCTGACCAGTCCTTTCGATGGGAATAAAGCTCGTCCCGTGATGGCGTCGTGCATTTAGCGGGACTCAATCGACGGTTCATTCATAGCCAATTTGTCATCATAAATGAACATTACATAAATATTAAACACTTCTCAAATGGATTCTAAAAATAAAACATGGGTCCGTGCTTCATTTATTGATTGATCAGTATTGCAGTTAACAGCAATTCAATCAATGGAGGCATCTTCAAGTAACCAGCTGCTGTCAATGCACAAATAAAAATATAAAAGTTGATGAATCAAAAGGATTGCTTCGTCTGTTCGTTTGCCTTGCAAATCTTTTAGCAATTGTTCATTGATTTGGAGGGCATCACTTAGTCTGCTTGTTCATTTTTCTCCACTATAAAAATTAACTACTTCCAAGTCACTTTATTATTTTTCCCTCATGACCAGTGATGGATTAACCCTTAATTAAATTAAGCAATTGCCTAGGACCAGAAAAAGCACAAAAAAATCCGTTCTTGGGGAATCACGTCTCACTCTCACGTCACCAAAAACCACACCAAAAAGTTTCTAGGACTAATTTCAAAATTCTCGCGTTTTAAGTTGACATAAAGTCAGACCTTGAGTCATAACCCCGCTCCCGCTTGCCCACTCGATGCCCGCTAGTGTATTCGGCAATTTCGAATGCACCGGAATTTCCATCAGCAAATCACAAACCACCTCTACCACGCGTGCCCCCCGCCGGTAGCCCCCGCAAATCTGTGTCAATCAAATGTTTTGTTTTTTGAGTAATTGTGCCAGCCGGCTTCTATGCGTACGTAATATAATTAATTTGATAATTAATAAGTAAGTCAATAGTTTCAGTAAACTAAAAATCTACGGTGTTGTGTGAGTCACACATAGCGTTGCCAACTTTTTCTGCAAGAAATAAAGTATATTGCGGTCTGAAAAGAATATTAAACAGTATTTTAGAAAAATTAACAGTATTTTATTAATTTAGTCTTTTAAATACATATTCTTAGAGCTTCTCGCACAATGCATAGTCTTTTTTAAAAACTTCATTCGCCTCACCACAATTATAACTAAAATTAAAATAAATGAGGAGCTCATTTTTTATTAAAATAATAGTTGCTCTATTTCTATCCTCCTGCCACTTTGCATTCATTACTGAAAAAACTCTTACAGTAAATGCTGAGGTGGCGGGAACAGAAAGTAGATATGAGACAATTCTAGAAATATTTTAAAATTCTTCTGAGGTGTTTACTAATAAATGGCTCCACTTTTGGCCAGCACTCCTTACAAGAAAATCTTTGTTTTCTGATACTTTTTCATAAATTACTTCGAAATTTGTTAATTCTGAATATAAATCATCCATACCAATATTGAGTCTGTACAAATTTAGATTATCTATAATTTTCTCAAAATGATCAAATGTGACCAAAGACGTTAATGACAAACAGCTTATTAAAGAAAGCCAATTAGTCTGATTGAAATCGAACCATTTCTCGAAATATAAATAAGCCTTATCAATAAAAAGTATGAAGTTTTTAATAGTTCTATCAAAAACTTCTTGGGAAGACTGTAATACTTTTTTTATTACTTTTTTGTTTCATAGCCAAAATACTTAACATTTTTGCTTTGCCAGTCAAAATGTTATAAACATCTAAAATAGTTACATTATTTTCTTGTATTTTTTATTGGAAACTATGAATATATGCCATGCATAAAGAAGGTAACAATGAACTACAATATTTTCCATTTCTCTATCCAACGTTAATACATTTTGTAAAATCATTGGACAGTCAACATCCAAACTAACAAAGTAGTTGATAAAATTTAAGTAAAATTGTATCTATTGCTGGTAAAAATTGTGTGAGCGTTTAAGTCTAACACTTATTAGAGATGGGTCGTCGACGTAATTTTCGTTAACGAAACTAGACCGTTCATCATCGTTCATCGACGAGTCGATCAACTAGTTGAAGTCTTCGACTAGTTCGCTTGATAACGATGCGTTCAATGTAAAAGTATAACGACGACGTTTTCGGTACGACTGTGGACTACTCCCTCGCATAATTCTACCACTTCTCTCTAACATTTCAACTAAAATCCACTCTTTTACTATAGACCTAACGATCAATTTCGCTGGTATCAACGCCCGAACTTATAATAACCTACTAAGTTTGGGCATCGTCGTTGAGTTGGCCGTATGTACGAGTAAGAACATAGTGGACTTTTGATTTCAGCCGTCTATGAATCGACTAGTCCACGCTTCAATGATAGATCGTCCACGCGTTGGATCTACGTCGACTGTCGATTTAAACCGTTCGTTCATTCGACGCCCATCTCTAACACTTATAAGTTAAGCAGTTAGATGCTGAAAATAGTATTTTGTATTACACCATCTCCTCTTTGTATTTGCTCCGTGGTCGCACCTACTCCACTTCTAAGGTATGTTACATCTCATCATCTTATTTTACAAAAAAAACGAATGTTTTAAGGCGGTAAAGTTTTAAAGACCGATTCTAGTTGACATACGGATAGGGGGGCCCCTCAGGCGTAGATTGCTTAGGGCATCAAGTAGTCTTAATCCGTCTCTGCTCAGGACTGGCATAGCATTCGGCTAACGGCATATTTTGGCCACAATATTTATTTTTGAAATCATGTATATACTGTAGTGACAGTAATATAACTTCCCCAGAGGACTTCGTGTTGCACAAGCTTGAATACAATGAATAAATATTACACGTGCTAGGTAAATGTTACTAAGTAGGTAGATAGAGGCAAAACTTTGTGATTATGATCAATATCATGCACTATCCGGTCAATACGAATGTTAAGTGCAACAAATAATAAAATTCATCTAGTGAAAGCAAAAAAATTGCTCGTAGGGTCTTTCAAGATTCAATTGAAAATGACCGACATCCCGCACTTAATGTCGTTAGACGTAGCTGGCATAAGAGGATGGTCCATTTCACGCCAACTAAACGGATTACCGACACTTTACTGCGAAGTAAATCAATATATCGAGAGAGTGCTATGGTCCGTCTTTTGATATGGCTGCACGTTGTGATAGTAGAGAATATGCTTTTACCAATGGTATATTTTGGGAATAATGTTATGGGAACGTTGGGACCAAATACTTTAATAATATAGTCTTCGATTATAGAATTGCCTATTGCGTACCTACTATTGTACAGAATCAAGTTTATCTAATTAAACTAACAGCTATGCTACTGGAGAGTTTGTTGCGTCAATTCTTCCAAGCTAAAGCACTAGGATGTGGTGAAGGGCGGGCGATTTGGGGACTATACGATCGAAAAGTGCTGCTTCTCAGCCTAATTTGAATAAATTGACATTTGATTTTGAAATGTCATAAATACACAGTTTTAGCGCAGGGTCGGAATTGATTGATAAATAAGGTGATCATTATCAAATTTTGGGACTGATAACTCGTCAATGATTTACTGAATTTTATTTTTTAGTTATTCGTTTAGTCAATAATCAGAAAGATGTACTCGTTTGCTAAGCTGTTGCTTTTCAACTGCAGTTTTGAATTACCCAATGAACTTACTTTTCGTCTGATCATATATCTCTCCCAAGTTGACACAACACTGACAACACCGTGCCTGTACCGTTTGTTACTACGTTCCTTCGGTGCACTCAGCCGGGGGACCCAGACCCAGATACCACCAGCTTTGCAGGAAATTATGATACTCCGCGCTGAAATTATCTTCTTCTGTTTATTAAAGATAGGACCATACCACATACATAGTTGCACAGTGAGTTCTTTAGGTTGTCGCTGAGAACCTAAGCAAGTTAGTAACTTACTACCTCAAAGTTATTAACCCGTGTCGTTTACATTATTCAAAGCGTTTATAGTAAAACAATACAATAGTATTCTCTTCTCTTTTATTCGTGTGATCACCACTTACCCATATCTGCTGTTTCCATCATAAAAAACGGACATTTCAAAGTTGATGTTATATGCATGAGTTATTGGGAATGCATAATAACTTAAGATTGCCGGATATAACCTGTACCACGACCTTGTAATCTTCGTGTATATTTCAAAGACCCGACGTGTCCGTGTTGGTCACCCGTTGATTACATAAGATTCGTTACATATTAATAAAGGAACAACACCTCAAGTAATGCTGTTACAATATATTAAAATAAGTTGATGTATTCAAAACCCGATGTGAGACGCGAGTTCAACTGCCAGAAGTTTGTTGACAAGATGACCCGCACATGAATAACGCATCTAAAGTGAAATGATTGCACAACAGGACAAGGCACTTGCCAAGGAACTAATTGGCGATATGTGTGTATTGATTTCAGATTTTGGACACATATTATGACGTCTAATCTAAATTATGCCCGTTTAGGTGCATCCACACAAGCCGCTGGCTTATGCTGCCGGGTTTGCCGCCAGCTTTCAGGCTGCCTTGCCACTTAATTTGCCGCCGCCGGCTTTACCGGCAGCCTGCAGATGCGGTTGCAATTTTCGCAGTAGTGTTCCGAACTTCTGATTATCGTCGAAGGTAGTCGTGTACGTAGGATTGGAATTAACAAAAGTACTGCACTATCATCCCAGTTAAAGGATGTTAAATATGAATACGAAATATTTTCTTACAACACTACCACTCCGTATCGAAGCCGCAAGCAAACAGCCGCCGGCAACCAAAAGCCGCGCGTGCCGCAGGTTTAAGATGCGGTTTGGTCGCCCCCTATTACATTGGACTGAAACACGCAAGTCACACTGAAAGTTTTTAGAAAAGGCCAGCAAGAAAAGCAGCCGATGAAAAAGTTTATTTATATTTTGAATAAGGAACTCTTTGGGAATTTGTTAATTTGTAATGAATTCATATGTCATTTGTTTTTACTAAACGGCGGCAACTTAAAAAGTGTCGCATCGTGCGTTGAAATGAATTTGGCTAGAGAGAATTTTCGCACGATTTATTAGGACTTTTGTTGCGGTCTTAATCTACAAAAATGTTACGATAAACTTCGTAATTAGCATTTCATGACGAAGCCCCATTAAAAAAATAAAAGATAACCTTAGAGGAATTCGTTTTATGAACCCCGAAGATGAAGTGGCTGCGTTTGAAAAGAAGAGTGGGCCGACTGCGTCAGTCAGTGGTTCCATTGCATGAAAGGAACAGAGACTACTTCGAAAAGTAATAAAAATAATTAACAGGCTTCTATACCATTCCGTTTTTTATTTTCTAAACCTTTCAGTATGACCCACGTAAGTAGCGAAATGTGGGTGTAAAGGTCTACCTCTGCCGTACCCATCGGGAATACAAGACGCGATGTCATGTTTTGTTCTCAATTATGGTGTATTGGACATTGGTGAAAATTAGCATGATGGAGGCATGTGAAATAATACCGAACCGAATGATGAGCAGGAGAGATCAACACCAATAGGCCAGTCAGGGAAACAACGGTGCCTTTGACGATGAAAAAACTTAAAATACGTAACTCTAAACAATCTCGGATTTTAATGGCAAATGATTCCGGTAGATCGTCGATTGAAAATAGGTTACCGTTGGATAGAATATTTTATGTAAAATCATTCAAATGCAAGTTTGTTCACTGACGTATCTAATTTGATTTTGTTATTACTCGTCTTTGTTTTCGCAGATATGGAATATCTACTCAAATACCTTTTTATAACTATTATTTTGAATTTTGATGGGTAATGGTGTTGTTTTCAAATACGTTGCCGTGTAGTACGTGACATTATTCATATTATGTAGTATTGCTGTTTGTTACTTTTATTAAAAGCATTTTTATGATGTAACCGGCGGCCGGTGACCGTCTAAACAGATTTAGGTCTTTCTTTCTTAATGTCGTTTTAATTATAATTTAAATCATAAAGCATAATTACACAAACGTTTGATATTTTAGATTAAATCACCTATCAAGAACTATTTTGAAGTATATGACTTTATTATATGAAGTACCTAAATATGGAAGTATTTTTATGAGTCATTTCAGCCAGGAAAGGGTATTTCGGTGAATGGACGTGATTGAATGTTTTTATTTTCTAAGCCAACAACAATTAAACAGATGAAAGTATTTAACTATTCATCTTGGTTATTAAGGTATTGTAGTGAAACCTTGGAAATAAAAGCTTGTCTCAATACCTATACAGTGTATCTACAAGTAAAGCCCCCATCTACTCATTACCAAGGATACGGCTCTTTATTATGCCAACTTTTCCATCAAACCCACCGTTTTTGCGACCTTGTTTAGAGATTTTCCCTAGTGTTTACCTACCTACTCTTTAATATCTTGCAAAGTACCTAAAACAAGAACAGCAAGAGTTACTGTTGTTAAATAAAATAAGGGAATCCAGACTGGGTGTACACGAGTCTCTGATTACGAAATATCAAGGACATGGTCCCTTCAATACACCGGGAAGCCTTAGTTGTTGTTACGTAAATTAAGTACCTACCCACCACTCAATTGCTAGCGATCGTGTGGGTTTCCAGTTTTTTTTCAAATTCATCTACTTTTGCAATATTTCTTATTCATCTTTCGAAACATCCGCTAATACCGACTAATTGATTTATATACAATTCAAAGTCGCATGTGGGTGTACTGAGATTTTGTCTAGAATATTCCACAAAATGGCCTTTTGATCTTTTATTTCAATCTCTTCTTAACTAAGGTTCTTTTTCATTTGTAAATTATTTGAATAAGGGCGTGCTTTTATTTTGCGATAAGTTTTTTAACGTAAGTATAAATGTAGAGCATCTTTACATCGCATAAAACAAAGTCACATTTCGTGTCTGTACGCTTAAATCTTTAAACTACGCAACGGATTTTAATACGGTTTTCATCAATAGACAGAGTATTCAAAATTGTATTTGTATACTTGTATATTACTATAAAACGAAATTACTAAACTTTATATTTTAGACATAAAAGAAATAGACACCAAACAGCCTGAAAAAAAATATTATTAACTTCTGCCAATGTCAGGAACAAAACAAGATGAATATTTTTTTATTTATTTATACCTGGTAGGTATACCTAATAGTGTAAGGTCTTTCAAATGATTTGAATATTGCATTCCGTGAACAATAGGCAAGTGTTTCGGAGAGCCAGGACCAAAGTATTAGTAAAGTTCAAGTATTGTTTGAGAACACTAGCCGGCTGCTGCCATAGTTAAACTTTGTACCCGCTCAACTTCAGAAATTTTAACAATCAAAGTTTTGATGATCTAGCCCTGAAAGTTTAATTTAAAATAATACTTTTGATGAGTCGCAGACGCTGCAGTCGTCATTACTGTGCCGTTTACATGACGGTGTAATTAAAATAGGATATCATCCCAATAAGCATTTGAAAAGGATTTAAGAAGCCGTATACGAAACTTTGTCGATTTCGCTGATTTACTTTATTTAACAGACGTATTTTCATAAGTTTTAATGCGAGATCGATTCAATTATTATGTAATGAACTTGATTTAGGTTGTTTCAAACGATTATTTAATGCAATTTTTTTAAAATTTTTTGCATTGTGTTACGAATTAATTTGTTTTGAACTGAAGTTTATTTCTTTTTTTATGGACAAAATCAAAGTAGCCGAAATTAAAAGCAATGATTCACCAATTTCTCGGAATTTCGACGACGTTATTATTATTTTAATATGGCACCTACGCCTGCGATTCGTAAATCGTATAGATGACTTTCACAACAGCACATTGTAATTTTTTCATATAGTAAAGACGTCAACGATTCAAAAATATTCTTAAACTTACAACAAAATTCACAAAACAGTCACAAATAGTTTGAGATAGCTTTATTAAAATTAAACAATAAAAGAAACCGGCCAAGTGCGAGTCGGACTCGCGCACCGAGGGTTCCGTACAAACCTGTTTATGCATAAGGTTTATGTTTATGAAATTATTTTTTTATTTTTATTTTTTATATTTGGGTTGAATGAATGAAAGGTAAATTTACGATTTATGACGTGTTAAAAAAAACGACTTACTAGATCTCGTTGAAAGCAATTTTCGGTGGAAGTTTACATGGTAATGTACATCATATATTTTTTTAGTTTTATCATTCTCTTATTTTAGAAGTTACCGGGGGGGACACACATTTTACCACTTTGGAAGTGTCTCTCGCGCTAACTATTCAGTTTAGAAAAAAATATATTAGAAACCTCAATATCATTTTTGAAGACCTATCCATAGATACCGCACACGTGTGGGTTTGATGAAAAAAAAATTGAGTTTCAGTTCTGAGTATGGGGAACCCCAAAATTTTTTTTTTCTATTTTAGTGTGAAAATCTTAATGCGGTTCACAGAATACATCTACTTACCAAGTTTCAACAGCATAGCTCTTATAGTTTCGGAAAAAAGCGGCTGTGACATACGGACGGACAGACAGACAGACATGACGAATCCATAAGGATTCCATTTTTTGCCATTTGGCAACGGAACCCTAAAAAGGACCTCTTTCATAAAATCATAACATAAATGATCTTTCGTGTTGTGCATTACAACTTATAGAAATTCAGTATTTTAATTGTAAAATCACGTAAATTAGCGAAATCCGAAAAAATCGTTTATGGCCTCTGAATAATTCATGTGTCATTCATCACCGTTAGATGGCTTGTGAAAGGCATGAAGGGCTTTATGCAAAGTTGATGCGAGAAAAATCTCCATGACAAAGACCTAACCAAGCGCAGACAAATAATTGCAGGAGGCAAATATGTCTATTGTATTGTATCAGTATCCAGGAGACATACTTTACTACAGTATATTTTTGGAACGTTGTATTGAAAACTGAAATTCAACTTACAAATGATCGACTTTTGCCGTGTAAAAAAAAATGTTTTACTACAGCTTAAATATTCATATTGCAACAATAATAACTGTGAATAATTACTTTTATAGCTTGCCTTGGCCTACTTTAAAATTGAATTAAACCTAAAAATATGACCACATTGTAGTCTTGGGCATAGTAGTTCGCGACTTTGATCGGTCAGTTTAGTTCACCGCTCCTTAACGAACTATTTCGCTCTTCTGGTTCATCAGCTCCCAGCCCGAATCAAAGAGAGGCAGATCGTTCGATCGTTCGCTCGTTTTGATATTGCTGCTATTGCATGCGACAAGATTATGGAATGTTCTACTTTTACCTACAATGTTTGGACTCTAAAAACAGCTAAAACCTTTGAATGATAATTCATAAAATGATTATGATTGTAAATAACACCAAAGTTTATTTATAAATAACTACTTTAGTGACTACAAAAACCTTTTTGTATTTTGTTCCGTGTATTAGTTCGGTTGATGCCATCCTCGCTCATTCGGTCACGAACTGATGAGCTAACGAACTGCGGATCGGGGAATGAGGGAACTAGTTCGCGTAGTTCATCTGTGGGAGCGCTCTTTCGACCTAGTTCGTTCGCGAACTACACAAGACTACCACATTGCAAACGAGCTCATTTTAATTTCTCAGTAAGGTAAACATTTGTAGATAGTTTGAAAATGAGAAGAATTAGCGCTGACTTGTACTAACAAATCAGTATGAAGTCTGTATCTAAGGTGTTTTATAGCATATTTCGGGTAAATTAGGAATTTCGGCATGAAAAGTATGTCGCAGTAGTCGGCGCCAACTGATGTGTGCCAGCCTGCCAGGTCACGAGGGCTGGGCGTCATTCGTATTATTTTTACGGGCTCATCAGAATGTTGCCCGCTTTATGCTTTTATTAATTCGTCTTTTTTTATTTAAAGAGGATTATTTAAAAACCCGTCCAATAGAATTATTACAAAAAATATGTTTTACAATTTTCCCCAACATTACGATTGACCTAAATTAGTCGTCGAAATGATTGCATAGCTACGTGCAATAATTACTATTAAAATGAACGAAGTATCTGAAATGTGTTATTAATGGAAATTGTTTAAATCACTAGTTTGTGTTGTAGCATACCTACATGATAAATACGTAGTTAAATTCAATATGACTGTGTGTTCGTGTATTGCGCGTGTGTGTATTTTTGTGGCGGTGTGTTAGTGTACAGACTGTTGAATGTACGTTTGTGGACGATACAAGCGATTGCTACTCTGACGCGTAACTGGGTCACTAGGTCACAGACGAGGTCCACTGATAGTAAAGAGCTGTTGTTTCCCAAACTACTTACAGTTTTATAGAGTCATAAGTATTCAATAGGTACTGACCGTACACGTATCAGCAGAAATAAATACTGACCATAGACATCATATTACTCATAGGTACTATATTAGTAGAAGACGTACCTATGTAGGTAGAGTTTCATTATTATAATTATAACTCTACAGATGGACTCAATTGATATCGAATTGTAAAAGAACTCCAAATTTTTTTTTTTAATGGAAGAGTGAATAAATATACTTATACCATGATAGTTTCGAAATAATTATGCGAAAAAAAAAACATGATTGTTTTGATCGAAACGTGATTAAAGTACGTGTGAGACCTCCATAGGATAATGTAATTTATTGACAGTAAATGAAAATGAGATAAATAAATAAATTAAACAGTGGAGTAGTTAGCTCGAGCGCTGTGTACATTGAAGTGTGCGTGCTGTAAGTTATTTGTTCTATTTTAATGTTAGTCGAACGCACCAACCTTGCTCCACATTCAAGATTACAATTAAATAAAAAACAGCTAAGTGCGAGCCGCGTTTCTTGTAATAAAACTATTTTCATACAGTATTTAGATCATTTTGTTATTAGTGCGTTAATATTTATTGCGCCTCTACAAGTAGTAATTTTTATGTACCTAATTTAAGGTTTAATGTAATACTAAATGTTCTTCTTCAATTTATTTGAAAAATAAATTCTATCGACCTAAAAACGGTTATTTAACTAGAACCAGATTTGTTTTGAAAATCCTAGATAACAAAATACCTACCATATCGTTATCACACAAAATGTTCTGAGTGACGAATTGTAGATAGCTCGTAGGCGTATTTTTTAGCTTAGGAAAGTCAAACAAGTAGACAAACTCGTTCTATTAACTTGGTGCCTGCAAGGGTACCTAATCACTTTTACCTGTGCGTACCTACTTGGTGCTAATAGCGGACGCTGTGACCCATCATTTACTTATCAGTATATTTTACAAGCTAACTACAAAATACCGTCATCGAAATTGGCTAGTTCCTGACTATCGTCCCGTCGAATTTAGCCGTTTACAGTTAAATGTGTTACGGAACAAATAAGCAGTTTGCTTCACTGGAGACCGTCAGGTGCAGACTCACGTTGTTTCCCTCAATGCTGTTGAGAAATAGATAGGGTATAATTGACATCCTTGGCATGACTATCCTACCCTTCTACCCTAGCCTGCATTGGACAGCCTATATAAAAAATTCCATGATTTTATGCAATCCAACAAATCGATTGTTTTTCTGTCTTACTATACAGAATATTTGCCCGCAAAAACACAGCAACAATACTTAGGCATGTGTCATGCAAAATATAAGGCCCAAGAGAACGTAGTCGACAAAGATGTTAAAGTTAAATTACAAAAAAAAATTAGGAAGTCCGGATTCTCGACAGTGAAGAATCGAGTAAAGCACAGAAGGATGTCATGATTGAAGAGAAATTCTAATCGGTTTTTTTTTTCTGAAAGAATACATTATACTAGTGATGTAGTGATACGGCGTCCACAAGAAATGCCTTGAAATAAATACTTAAGAATATTAGGCAACGTGATAGCCGCTCGTTGTGCAACGTACATTGTTATGCGTTCTTTTACAATACACGTCCAAGGACCACCAAAACTTGACGGTTTCAAATACTAAACATCAAATTATGTTGAATGTTTCAAGTTGATAATGAATTCATTGTTTTTTTTTTAACGAATTATTTTATTTATAGTTTTTCGCACGTTTTATAACTAATTATTTTGTGTTTTTTTTAGATAAACGAATATAATTATGTGTTTAAGTCAAAACGATACATAAGAACGTTGGTCTAGTTGATGGCATTTTACCAAAATTACTAGTCTAACTCAAAAAAGTCATTCTAACCGCCGCTAATAAACGTCATTTTAACTAAATGCTTCTGACGTATGTATCGAGTGCTGAAAAAACCAAGTGACTTGCGTAGTAAATAGAATCAATAACGTCGGTAGCTGTCCAATACACCACTATCTGTTTTGCTGCCCTGGTTAAGGTAGATAACTATAAGAAGAAATTACAGAAAACGTGTACCAAGTGTTAAAAACCGGATCTGCTTTTAAACATTATATTTATGCATAATAGTTATTTTGGTATTCAAGTCCTATGCGTGGGTTTTTTATGTGCGGTTATAGAAAACGATTTATCAGTAATGATTACTCATTCGTTATGTTTTAACGATATGCTCTATTTTTTTGTGTTTATAAGATACGTTTAAAAGTCTTAAAAGAGCAAGCAGGCGTTGACCAATCTATTTATCTCCTGATAGCATCGTACTGATAATTCCTAGATTCTTTAAAGATTACAGGCATCCAATAAGCCTTCAGTGAAAAAATGTTAAGCTTGTTCTAATCAGACTAGAAAATAGGTCAGGAAACCATACCTATCGTTCGAATTATGAATATTTGCGATGATTTCAGTTTATTGTTTTTAGGGTTCCGTTGCCAAATGGCAAAAAACGGAACCCTTATAGATTCGTCATGTCTGTCTGTCCGTCCGTCCGTATGTCACAGCTACTTTTCTCCGAAACTATAAGAGCTATGCTGTTGAAACTTGGTAAGTAGATGTATTCTGTGTACCGCATTAAGATTTTCACACTAAAATAAAAAAAAAACAATCAATTTTGGGGTTCCCCATACTTAGAACTGAAACTCAAAAAAAATGTTTTCATCAAACCCATACGTGTGGGGTATCTATGACTAGGTCTTTAAAAATTGTATTGAGGTTTCTAATATCATTTTTTTCTAAACTGAATAGTTTGCGCGAGAGACACTTCCAAAGTGGTAAAATGTGTGTACGCCCCCCCCCCCCCCCGTAACTTCTAAAATAAGAGAATGATAAATCTAAAAAAAATATATGATGTACATAAGCATATAAACTTCCACCGAAAATTGGTTTGAACGAGATCCAGTAAGTATTTTTTTTTTAATACGTCATAAATCGTAAACCGCAGTTTACCTTTAATTCAATCAACTCAAACATAAAAATAAAAATAAAAATCATTTAATTTCATAAACATAAACCTTATGCATAAACCGAGGATACCTACAGGTTTGTACGGAACCCTCGGTGCGCGAGTCCGACTCGCACTTGGCCGGTTTTTTGAAAAGACAGCTCACATGGATGTTACTTACTTACTCAAGGCATCAAAAACACGGTAAAAGTTCACCATATGGCAAGGCAATAAAAACGAATGTATTATTGAATATCTAAGTACCTACTGTCTAGTAAATTTAGGCGCGGTAGTGCAAGAATTCAGCCGATTGGTTAAGTCTGGCGAAACAAAGGCGTCATCATCTCAACAGATGCATGCCTTTAAACGTAAGTCGATCGACACGTTCGCAGTTCAGGCAACATTTGGGGCAAGTCGCAGTCACGTACGTCTTTCGAGGCTCATTTGCTCTCGAAATTATTAACTGTCACTGATATTCATTAAATGGAATTGATTTTAGACACGTTTACGGCTTGTACTGTGCAATTACAATTTGAAGACAAAACATCACGCCTACATTCCCCGAAGGGTTAGGCAGAAGTGCACCAAGTACACCCACATTTCGCCAGTTATGTTAAGTCCCATGTAATAGAGTGCGAGCCTATCGCCAACAACTGGGCACTAATCCAGACTTCGGTCTACTACTGATGAATTGCGGATTGTAAAACCCAAAAACAGATTGCCCGACCCTGGAGTCGATCCCGACCACTACTCTAGTGGTCGCAAGTGCTACTCCTGCTAAAAACCTTAAATACAAAAGTAAGAAAGTTATATAAAATCGAAATAAACAAGCATTAAATGTGGCACTTCACGTACAAATAACAGGAGCAACTTCTTTGTCTTGTTACATTCCTAAAATTGTATGACGTCCATGGACATTTTGAGAGTATGTTCTTGGAAGTACACATTTTCAATGCACGTCTTGCTTGTTTTACATTTAGAGACTAGTCCTGGGTCAATCATATCAGGCACGATCTGTCTCTAGCCGGAGTATCTATCAGGTTTATTTTTACGGTATTGTTGCGGTAACTTTATTTTGTTTTAACATCGTAGTTTAAGCAGGATCAGGACCAAAAATCTTTTTAACAAAAAAAACCGCAGAAAAAACTGAAAAGCATAAAATAATAAACATTAAAAGGCAAGGTATACCCTATCCAACAAAAAAAGAATTATCAAAATCGGACTACTCTGTATAAAGTTATGCGTGGTTATACATTACAATCAGTGAGTGAACAATCAATCATCCCCTGTT
Source organism: Aporophyla lueneburgensis (assembly GCA_932294355.1). Taxonomy (NCBI): domain Eukaryota; kingdom Metazoa; phylum Arthropoda; class Insecta; order Lepidoptera; family Noctuidae; genus Aporophyla; species Aporophyla lueneburgensis. Next base: position 19,076,133 of record OW028733.1, read on the forward strand.
TTCCGACCCTTAGGGTTCGATTTTGTTTTCCAAATTTATATGGGACCACCTTGGGAGTATACCCTTTCCAATAGAAGAAGAATTGTCACAATCGGACCACTATGTAAAAAGTTATGCGTGGTCATACATAAAAAAAATATACGCGTCGAATTGAGAACCTCCTCCATTTTTTTTCGTCGGTTGAAAAACGGGTCGTAAAGGTTGTAAATTAACTCAAGTATCACTCATTTCATGGAATGCACCGAATTGCAAATAACTGCGTACATAAAAAAAAATACGAGACATGCACCCGTGCTTTCTCTATAGGTAATTGACAACAATGCATCATCTTTACCATCATGACAATCGAAAGTTAGGTAAAGGAAAATAGGCAAAATTTGTGAATGAACGTTGGTACGGGGAACCCCCGAAACCTTTTAATTTATCGATAATAATATATCATATATCGTCGACCGTAGGTTCAATTAAGGTAAGGGACAAAATACGATTTTTCAGGAGAGGCCGACAAAGTTTTTTTTTTTGACTAAATCGCCCATAACTTTTTTTGTTATTAACCTTTTTCGGGTCTGATTTCACACATAAACTTGTATTTTAGTGCTCTATCTACATGTGTGACATTTATTTAAATAAGTTAGCTATTTAAGAAAATAGATGTCCCTTACAACAACGTATTTTGTTAGTAATGTCCCTTACTGACCAAATATCTTGTAGTCCCGTCCCTTACATTAAATTGACTTCTACGTTGGATCCAATCTATTAATGAAAAATTAGTGTAAAGGACTTGTTGAAAAAAATTATGAAAAAAATACAGTGTAAAGAGATTTTTGACACAAAATGAAGTACACACTTTTGACGTACGGATATCTTAAATTTGGAAATCGTTATAAGAAATCATTTAAAAGACATGAAAATGTATTAGAACCGTGTATGTGCTTTTTTGTGTATCGCTTACATGCAATGTTTGTACATTGTAATAGCCAATTTGTATTAGTTTGAATAAAACAATTTATTTGAAGATGTCTATTGTAATCAAATGATTAAAAAAATGGTAACAATTTTACCTATACTTACTTTGAATTCTTATTCAAATATAAGAGTAGCTGGAAATAATCATAATAGAGCCTATAAGGCATTGTTAATCAAATTAAAATAAACAATTTCACTTCTAGCGCTTAATCAGCCTTCTACATGTTATCTATGTTTAATCATTATAAAAAAATATATTAATAAAATTGACATCAATAAATATTTCAGATTTAGACGTTTTTTTCATCACCATTATCTTCTTCATCCGTTTGATTCAAATTGTCAATCACTTTAGCGCAATATGGTAGCTTCAAATAATCTTGATGAAATCTACTGGGCATAGCATTCACGCACAATTTTTTTAAATCTTTGTATTTTGCGAACGATATTGGCAGCCTGGTGTTATACAAAGGTCTTAGCTCTATGCAATTATTGTCCACTGTTATATCAGGCGAGTCTGCTAGTTGTGACGGCACACTAATAGATGTCTTACTCTTAACCTTATCCTTTTCCGTCCCTTTTCCTTTTCGCTGCCCACTTTTCGTTTTACGTTCTGAATTACTCCCTATCTTTTTGGCTGCCAATTCTCCATTTATTTTGATGACATAAACAACCGCTTCCTCCTTCATAGAGTATTTAGTCCAAATGGTTTTAAGGTCTTTTTTCTTTATCATAGCTATTCTAATTTTTGTAACTTGCAAGTCCTTTGTCTTTTGTGGAAACAGTTTTTCTGTAACAACTCCCAGTCAATGAAATCCTTGTGCTCCATAACGGTTACGACGTAGGGACGAGGATTCTTTCTAGCAGATTCCATGTAACTAGGCCATTGCGTGTTACTCCAAACAGTCAATTTTCGCACTTCTCGTTCAATAACAGAGTGCATGCTGTCAACTGGCATGTAACTATACCGGTCAATAAGAAGTTAATCTGAATCGTTTCGACATTCTTGGAAATTGACAAAAAATAATGCAATATTGCCAGCATTGTCCTATTACAATTTTGCCCAGTGCAAGCATCGCAATACAGGATAACTTTTCTTATTCCTCTATCATCAACATCTTTCAGATACATGAAAAAGCAGGACCCTATCTCTTTTGACCCTCGTTTTCCGTCGCATTCACCCCAAACATAGCAAAATCCGTTTTGAGTAGAGCTTTCATAAATCGTAAAGTTATACACAGTGTATTTTCTGCTATAGAATAACAAAATATTGTCACCAAGAGGCGTATTTAAAATCTTTTGTAAATCAAAGCTTGCCACTAGAGTGTCCTTGTTTACAGAATAGTTTTGATGACTAGTAAATCTTTCATAAGTAGCATATTTTTCTTCCATGTGATCTTTAATCTTTTCTTTGTCCTTTTCTGCCTCCTTTGGATTGTTTTCATGCTTAGCGCAAATGTTGCACTTATCCTTCTTCTGATTGTGAATAGTTATGTTGTTCTCTATCTCTGTATTCCTTATGGAACAGATTAATGGAAACACGTTCGCTCCGGTAATTTATCTTTTTCTGTTCGCATTAATTTCGGTATAGGCGGTATAAGTTTGTCAACGTTTTGTATTCTTGTGGTAAATACAGCCTATTGCTTGAATGCCTACAGTAATGTGAGGGTAGTACCGGAAGGCAAAAACCGTGCACAATCCCGACCAAACGACACAAATGAACTTGCACTGATAGCTACTTTTTTGATGCCCGCGCGCTGCTTTCGCATTGGTATCATCCTCTCTTTCGCACACAGAAAGACGTTGTGAGATAGAAAAGGATGGTAATAGTGTAAGTACGTGCTATCTTGTGTTATGAAGTTAGAAGTGTGTATAAATTAAGGTAACAGGGATAAATATTCATTACTTCTCACGAGCAAATTGGTGTAACGGACACCGAACCTAAATATAATTCGATTCAAATAGGTGTAACGTTGACACTGCTTAAAGTATGACAATGCAAATTGGGGTAAGGGACAACTATGTCAAAACTCGTGCAGTCCATTTAAAGTATAGAAGATATTTATTTTTTGAGATAACAAAGACATTAGTGTAAGGCCAGTTTTATTATTGTTTCTTAAAAAATAAACCATGTAATGGTAATTCGTTGATTGGGAAGACCCTTACCTTATTTGAAGTGGATTGGCGGCGATAATTACACCATTTCAAGTTCCTACATTGCATAGTTTTTCAGATACATTGTTAATATGGGGCTGATTCGAAATTTGGACCCAAAAATCATTAGGGTAAGGGACATTTTTATTAAGCTAGAATTTTTTCATAATCACCATTCGATAGAGCGAAAAATTCTGAACAAAACTGTATACTCAACTCATTTTGGGTATTTTGTCCCTTACCTCAATTGAACCTACGGTCGACGATATGTTTATCTATCAGAAAATTGTACCAAAATCTGCCAAGGTTAGTTTGGAGCTATCCCTGTATTTTTTTTTTAAACGACTTCAAAAAAGGAGGAGGTTATCAATTCGACTGTATTTTTTTAAATGTTTGTTACCTCGTAAGTTCATAACTTTTGACTGGGTGAACGGATTTTGATGATTCTTTTTTATTTGAAAGCTGGTGCTTCCCGTGTGGTCCCATTTTATTGGTTCCATTCGGACAATGGGATCCATGTAAAAACCATATAAGTCTTAAATTTGCAAAACGACTGGCCTGTTAGTCTAGTGGTTAGTGACCCTGACTCCTAAGACTGAGGTCGTGGGTTCGATTCCCACCCAGAACAAATCTTTGTGTGATGAGCATGATCATTTGTTCTGTGTCTCGGTGTTATTTATCTATAACATGTATGTATTTAGAAATATATAAGTATGTTTATCAGTTGTCTGGTTGCCATAGTACAGGCTCTGCCTAGTTTGGGATCAGATATCGTTGTGTTGGTTGTCCTAAGATATTTAAATGAACGAATAACGCGATTAGATTAGTGCGGGGTATATACCATAAGAAAAAAGTTTAAAAAAATACAACCGCCTTTCTAAAACAAAAAACACTACAAAGTGAAAAATAACTTGAATTTCGGAAGTCGGTGGCAAAGAAACCTTAACTACAGATCCCAAGACACCGACTTCCGAAATTAAAGTTATTTTTCACTTGATAGTGTTTTTTTTTAGAAAGTCGATTTTCTTTTTAGGGTTCCGTTGCCAAATGGCAAAAAACGGAACCCTTATAGATTCGTCATGTCTGTCTGTCTGTCTGTCTGTCTGTCCGTCCGTCCGTATGTCACAGCCATTTTATTCCGAAACTATAAGAGCTATGCTGTTGAAACTTGGTAAGTAGGTGTATTCTGTGAACCGCATTAAGATTTTCACACTAAAATAGAAAAAAAAAACAATAAATTTTGGGGTTCCCCATACATAGAACTGAAACTCAAAAATGTTTTTTTTCATCAAACCCATACGTGTGGGGTATCTATGAATAGGTCTTCAAAAATGGTGATGAGGTTTCTATTATCAATTTTTTCTAAACTGAATAGTTTGCGCGAGAGACACTTCCAAAGTGGTAAAATGTGTGTCCCCCCCCCCCCCCCCCGTAACTTCTAAAATAAGAGAATGACAAAACTAAAAAAAATATATGATGTACATTACCATGTAAACTACCAACGAAAATTGGTTTGAACGAGATCGAGTGAGTAGTTTTTTTTTAAAACGTCATAAATCGTAAACCGCTATTTACCTTACATTCAATCAACTGAAATATAAAAATTAAAAAAAATATATATATTTTTAAACCGAAAATACCTACAGGTTTGTACGGAACCCTCGGTGCGCGAGTCCGACTCGCACTTGGCCGGTTTTTTTAATTTTTTGTTTCTTTACCCTAAATACGGTTTTCCGACGTCAGACGCTGGCTGAGGTTAACCTACGTCGTCTGTGGAAAATGAATTCTACGATATATAGAAATGTGCCTACAGAATTTTGTAGTTACAGCTTTAGCTTTCAACAGTTATTTTGTGTGATGATGACCAGGTATGTGCTTATCAATTCTCAGTAACGAAGATAGTTAGGATCACCTAACTTTCGAAATTTTGGTTACAGAATATAACAAAACAGCTTTTCCTTACAACAATAAACTAGGTACGGGATCAAAATGTATGAAACAGCTGTTTTTATTTCCTTTCAACGTTCGTCCCATCCGTAAACGTTGCTCATATTCATGAGTACTGTGTTCTATATATTAGGTCTTTACCTATGAAATTGCCGTTCTGCAGTACTGGCCATTTCAAATCAAAATAATTTTTGTTTGTCTAAGAATTCTAATTTCAAATTAATTTTATTTTAAAAACATGGAATTCTTTTTCCAAAAGTAGTCATTTGTTTATTGATTAGTGTTACATTTTCATGGCATTTCAATTTTTTTCGTCATCATGGATACGTTAAAAATTCGAGTAATTATGGAATATGAGTACCGTCGTGGCAGCAACGCGGCACAAGCGGCACGCAACATCAACGACGTTTACGGAGCTAACACTACAAACCAACGCACCACCTGTTATTGGTTTGCTCGCTTCCGTTCTGGAAATTTCGACCTGAAAAATGAACCTCGCGGTCGTCCGAAGACTTTGGTCGACAATGACGAATTAAAGGCGATTGTGGAAGCTGATGATACACAATCTACGGCTGAATTATTATTATTATTATTATTATTATTTATTTCTCAGACTACAAATGTCCATTATGTTAGTAACAATCTTACTTAGCCTATGTTAGTACTTAATAACTAAAACAGATCTTGTTCGATCGGCTAACGCCCACACAAGCGGACTATCTGCCCGGGCGGCTATCGAGTGCAGAATGATGTTGGGACTGTCACGCAACCTGCGAAGTAGCGAGGCAGATTTCTTACGCCATACTGCGTCAAAGCTGTCAGTGCGCGCGGCGGCAAACATCGCCGACGCACTGCAGTAGCGTGGCAGTCGCAACAGCACCCTGAACGCATTGTTATACTGGATACGCAGAGCATTGCCAGCCTTTTGGGTATATTTGAACCACAGGGCCCCCGCGTACAGTGTTGTGCAATATGCCTTAAAAAGGGCTATTTTAACTTGGACTGTACAACGAGAGAACCTGCGGGCCAGCATGTTCACCCGGACTGACAACGCTCTGCGCTCCCTCTCCAGATCTAAATCGTCATTCAGCGAATCTGTCACCAGGTGGCCCAAGTATTTAAATGTATATACCCTGTTAATTGGGTGACCTTTGAGTAACAGAGGAGGGACCGTAGATGGACAGCTGGTACCAGACCTGAAGACGATAAACTCTGTCTTTTTGTTGTTGTATGTCAACCCATGAGACTCTGCGTACGACTCGCACACAGCCAATAACTTTCGGAGAGCATTGACCGAGGGAGCCAGCAGCACCATGTCGTCCGCGTAGCTCAGATTATTAAAACAAACACCATCCACGTAGCATCCGACACGCATGCTGCTGAGTCGCTCAACCAAGGCATTCACATACAGACCGAAGAGCAAGGGCGAGGACAGTCCCCCCTGTCTCACCCCACACACCGGTCTGCATGGCTCCGAAAGCTCCCCAGCCCATCTCACCCGAGTCTCTTGATGAAGGTACCAGTATTTGAGGAGAGATGCGAGCTCTGGCGGCAGTGTTGTGTCTCCTAGCTTCTGCCAGAGTAAATCGTAAGAGACTAGGTCAAAGGCCTTGGATAGGTCCAGGAAAACCGCGTAGACTGGTGTCTGTCTATCCGTGTAATACTTAACAGCGTGCTTCAGACTAAGAATGGCCGTCTCCGTTGACAGCCCTGCCCGAAAACCGAACTGGGCATCATGAATCTTGACATGCCTATTTAGATGCGAGTTGAGCACGCTGTCAAGTACCTTGGCTATGACGGTGGCTAGAGAAATTGGCCTGTAGTTTGACCTGTCCGATACGTCTCCAGTCTTGTTTTTTACTACTGGCACCACCAGAGTCCGCATCATGTCCGAGGGCAAGTAAGAATGAGACAGACACAAGTTAAACAGTAGTGCGAGAACTCGTGGTAAGTGCGCACCAGCATGCTGTAGGTGCTCGATGCTTAGCCCATCGTGTCCTGGGGATTTTCCTCTAACCATATTTTTAATTTTGGTCTTCACCTCTTTCGCCAAGACCATCGTTGGTACTTCCTCATCGTTGGGAAGAGCATCGAGCTCCCTGCATGGTGGTCCCAGGGGCGACTGTGTGGTAAACTGAGTTTTGAACAACTCAGCTATTTCTTTTGGGTTGGCAATCCCATCGACACTCACAGGAATACCAGGCTTAGGATTTAGCTTATTAGTACCTTTCCAGAAACTTTTAAAGTCTGAATTGGCATAGTGCTTTGCCAGCGAATCCATTTTCAACTGGTCCTGGTGGTTTTGGCACCATTTGACTTTCCCTTTGAAAATTTTCCGCGATTTCACCATTGAGTCATACATGGGACCCGATGAGGGCTTTCCATAGTCGCACCATGTAATAAAACCCAGCCTGGCATTTCTATGAGCCTCGCTCACATACCTGTTCCACCCAGCTAGTGGTTTCCTACGTTGACAAGACTTTTGCTCGTAAGTAACAACAGCGTTCGTACATAATATATTTACTACCTCTTTATAAACACTATCTATTACCTCTCTGTGAGAGGTCACATTACAATGTTTCCCACAGCACTGTTGTAACTCAGTATGCAAATCAATGAGCCTAAGTTTTGAGTTACATAAGCTTTCGTAAGCCAGACATTGACTTGCATTCCTGTCTCCCCATTTAATTTTGTTACAGACAGAATTTATTGGCAATGCCTTTTGCTTGATTACATCTAGATTGCAGTTGATGACTAAAGGGAGATGATCTGACCAATAGACGTCATATTTAACATATACGTTGGTAATACAATCCAAAGCTGCGCTTGTAACCATGCAATGGTCTAGCCAGCGTTTGCAACCATGTGCCTCACTAATAAATGTGAACGTCTCAGATGTTAGCTGCAACCTACTAGTGTCCACACATGTCCAGTCTTGTTCCAGGGAGAAAGTTAAAAGCTCACTATAAAAACGCTCACCTGGATGTGCATTGAAATCCCCTAGCATGATGACGGACTCGGTATCACTCTCATTAATTAAGGCACTCACCGCACTTAAACAGTCTGTGAATTCCGGCACATTTTCCGCACAGTCAGTGGGCATGTAGACACTAAACACTAGCACTGGCCGATCATTCGTCATCACCCGTATAGCTGCAATACGAGGATTCCCACACGAGACCACAGAGACGCACGGGAAAACCGCCTTACGCCACAGCAGTGCAACTCCACCGAAAGGCCGACCTCTTAGAATACCAGCGGCCACGTCGACAGCCGACGTTCCCGTACTTCCAAACTCACTGTGCACGTCAGCCAAGTACGGCAGCTCATCCGGCAGCAACCACGTCTCTTGCAAGGCAATTATGTCAGCAAAACTACACAGCTGCTGTATACCCTCGACGGAACGCTTGATATTTTTACAATTATATGTCACTAATGTTGTACTCATAATTGAATTAGCAGCAGCTCTCGACGTTAGCGTCAAAACAATATTGGTCCATTTGCGTCAAATTGGCAAGGTAAAAAAGCTTGACAAATGGGTGCCCCACGAACTCAATGATCGCCAGCGCGAAGTACGCGTCGAGACGTGCCTTGCACTGCTCAACAGACACACAAATGAAGGAATTTTGAACCGCATTGTTACCTGCGATGAAAAATGGATTCTGTTTGATAACCGCAAGCGATCAGCAAGTTGGTTGGATCCTGGTTCAGCATCTAAACAATGCCCTAAACGAAAACTTACCCCTAGAAAAGTGATGGTCACTGTTTGGTGGTCTAGCGCCGGTGTGATTCATCACAGCTTCTTACCAAACGGGGTGAGCATTACTGCAGATGTGTACTGTGAAGAACTGAACTGAATGATGGAGAAGCTGGCACATCTCCAACCAGCATTGGTCAATCGCTCGTCTCCGCTGCTCCTGCAAGACAACACGCGACCTCATACTGCACAGCAGACGGTCTCCAAGTTGTAAGAACTGGGGTTGGAAGCTCTCCGTCATCCGCCCTACTCACCAGACCTTGCGCCTACAGACTACTACTTTTACCAGAATTTGGATAACTTCTTGGCGGGAAAAAATCCAATACCCGAGAGGCAGTACAAAATGCCTTTGAAGAAGTTGTTGCCTCCCGTCCAGCTGATTTTTTTAAGAAGGGCATCAATAAACTGCCACTGCGTTGGCAAAGATGCATTGATTGCATGGGTGATTATTTCGATAATACAAATAAAAATACATGAAAAAAAATCGTTTAATTTTTGTCATACAAAACGGCATTTTCATAAGTAAAGACCTATTATAACAGTTTGTCTAGGTATTTTGTATAAACACAAGATGAAATTAAATCCGCTGGGGAACCCTTGTATCTACTTGATGAATTTCGGCTGTTAATTCAAGTCAACTGTGTATTTTCCATCATTTAGTAACAAAGTTAGATGTCTGATGATGACTGGAATTAACTACATGATAGGTATAACTGGACTATGATGGGTTCAAAAAACAAAACGTATTTATATTTGTACTATTTTCAATATGATTTAATTCAGAAATCTTTCAAAATGTGAATTTTTGGATTTTATTTGGTAAAAATAACACGCATAAGGTCTAAAAATTAAATATTTAAAAAACCTCCGACACAAAAACCTAATTTCCCTTTAAAAAGTAAAAAATTATAAAAAAAACTCAATCTTCGCAAGGAACTTGCCGCTGGGCTTGTGACACGAAACTCGTGACGCGATATATCAGTGTTTCGATGGCTCTTTTTATCCTCCGAGGCAAAAAGAGGGGTGTTATAAGTTTGACGTGTCTGTCTGTCTGTGGCATCATAGCTCCCGAACGGATGAAGCGATTTCAATAAAAAAAAATATATTAAAGGTGACTTATGTGCGAGTGTTCTTAGACATGTTTGATAAAGTACCTAAGTAGGTATTAGTAATTCAAAAAAAAAATACGTCGCGTTGGGGGACCGCTCCAAACCTAACAATTTATTTACAAATAGTCTATTACCTAAGTAATTAAGAAAAGAAAACTTTTATAAAATTACTTCACAATATTGCATTTAGGATACGACCGTCAACGTCTGCCCTCGTGGTACCCCAACGCGACGTATTTTTTTTTAATTTTTATTTACTATACTATACCTACTTAAGTACTTTAAGATTGAGTTTTTTTTTAAGGGAAATTGTGTTTTTGTGTCGGGGGATTTTTATTTTTTTATTTTATTTTATACTTTTTGTAGGTACATACTTATTATAATGTAGTATCAAACGAAGCTAAGAACACTCTCGATTAATTCATCAATATTCTCTGTCAGTGCGCTTTCATTTGAGACCCCAGTCGAGTATATTTGCTGACATTCGGTTACTCTTCCCCACTTTCTCCCCCACAACTTTTAAACGGCTCAACCGATTTTCATCAAACATGTCTAAGAACACTCGCACATAAGTCACCTTTAATATATATTTTTTTATTGAAATCGCTTCATCCGTTCGGGAGCTATGATGCCACAGACAGACAGACACGTCAAACTTATAACACCCCTCTTTTTGCGTCGGAGGATAAAAAGAGCCATCGAAACACTGATATATCGCGTCACGAGTTTGTGTCACAAGCCCAGCGGCAAGTTCCTTGCGAAGTTTCGTGTTTTTTGTTATTATTTAAAATTGATAAAAGAAATATGGAAAAGCAAACAATATGTCGTACCTCTCACCGAGAGGAGGCCTGTGTCTCAGCAGTGGGAATAATATAGGCTGACAAAAAAAAAAAAACAATATGAATTAATAAATAGGTCAGTACGTTTTAATTGGTGCAGAATTTATCCCGGGAATATTCAGCCGTTACTGAGAACATTTACAATTTATATTGAAGACTGTTTACTACTAGGTTTTACCAAAATTTGGACAAGTTTATTGAAATTCTAAACAGTACAAAGAATTTGTGATGACCTTACGTATGACATATATTATTTTGTATGAAAAACGTACGCAAGGATTCGTCAACAAAATTCTTTAAACATACGGTATTTTTCGAATATGAGCCATGTAATCCCTTAATATTAAAAACGCATGTACAGGATTTAGCCACTTGTGTCAAGTCCTTGTCAGCTATACAAAGCGGATAACCCGTCATGCAACAGTTTTATAAATGCACGTGTCCAATTGGACAAGGGGGGATATTTGCACGTGCCTCATGCCTAAATACGCGTAACCCGTGTTCTAGATTCGAACCGATCTTAGACACCAATTTTTCCATAACCACCAACCAGATTGGTGCAGGTTTAGTACTTTTATTTAATTTTGTGGTTGGTGGCCTGGTTTTGCCTAATGAGTATTCATACTAGTGTCCTTTATCTATACTATCACTACATAGTATAAAACAAAGTAGCATCCCTCTATCTATCCCTATGTATGCTTTGATCTTTAAAATTTCGCAACTGATTCGGCTGCGGTTTTTTTTTTAAATAGGTAGCGTGATTCAAGAGGAAGGTGTATACGTATAATACGCGGGCGAACCCGCTAGCAAAAGCTAGTAATCTTATAAAGCTGAAGAGTTCGTTTGTTTGGTTGAACGCGTTAATTTCAAGAACTACTGGTTTAAATTGAAACAATATTTTTTTAGTGTTGGGTAGTCCATTTCTCAAGGAAGCCTTATAGGTTGTATAACATCACGCTACAAATAGGCTCGGAGCATCAATGAACAATGTTTGCAAAAACGGGATAAAAATATTCCTTTTGAGAGTTTCCTTGCGTGCTTGCGTGCGCTGCGTAAACGGTTAAAGTAACGCAGCGATTATGTAGGACGGAATAATTCCTCTTAAAAAAATCCGCGATGCCATGTCTATCTTTTAATGTTGGCTCACTATAACGTTTTTAATTGTAATCAAATCTAAATATTATAAAGCTGAAGATTTGTTTTAGTTGAACGTAGTCGTTAATCTCAGGACCTACGTTTAGTGTTGGATAGCCCATTTATCGAGGATCGCTTTTGACTATATAACATCACGCTTGGGGCCGACTATATAACATCACGCTTGGGGCCTTAGGATCCGAGCCGGCTAGGGCAGGCGATACGATGCGACGGGTAGGGTCGGGGGAGCAAGAAATTTAACACGGACGAAATCGTGTGCAGAAGCTAGTGTTATAATAAAGCCACTATTAGAATCATTTTTAACCGACGAAAAAAACAGAGGAGGTTCTCAATTCGACGCGTATTTTCTTTTTACACGCTTTTATTAGCTTCACTTGTATGTTTGTTTGTAACCGACTCCTTATAGCGCGATTTTGACCCACTTTAAACGACCAGATTTCATTCAACAAATTGCACATCTGTCAAAGACCGATGACAATGCAAAAATTTCATAAATTTGTGCCATTATCCTTGCCAGGGTTACCAGGACAGCAAAAAAACTGTCTTCTAAAACTACGCTGACATACGTCACAAACTACGCTGACATACGTCTCAAAACTTGAAACACCCTAAAAATAGAAAATAAATAATAGTTTTAAAAAACTAAAAAACACGCTTCCATAGAAAACCAAACTAAAAAGTAGAAAATAATGGAAAAAAAGCGCCCACGCTTTTTTTGATCAGGCACCCCAGTGCCTGATCAATAAAAAAATACCTTAAAAAGCGCGCCACGCATAACTTTTATATAGTAGTTCGATTGTGATAATTCTTTTTTTTATTGGAAAGGGTATACCCCTAAGGTGGTCCCATATAAAGGAAAACAAAATCGAACCCTAAGGGTTTGGAAAGCACGATGTTTGATTGTTCACTGACTGATTGTAATGTATGATCACGCTTAACTTTATACAGAGAAGTCTGATTTTCAACCGACGAAAACGTAAAAACGAAAACGATTCGACACGTATATTTTTTTTTAGTTTTTTTTTTATGTATGACCACGCATAACTTTTTACGTAGTAGTCCGATTGTGATGATTCTTTTTTTATTGGAAAGGGTATACTCCCAAGGTGGTCCCATATAAATTTGGAAAAAAAATCGAACGCTAAGGGTCGGAAAACAGGGGATGATTGATTGTTCACTCACTGATTGTAATGTATAACCACACATAACTTTATACAGAGTAGTCCGATTTTGATAATAATTTTTTTATTGGATAGGGTATACCTTGCCAAGTATTATGAGTCCATTAAAGCCAAAAAATTAAACCGCCGAAAATACTGAAAATAATAAACCTTAAAATTTTGAGTCGGCGCTGAAAAATCAATGAACAAAGATCACTCAAAGCGCCGACTCATAATTTTAAGGTTTACTATTTTCTGCTTTTCAGTTTTTTCGGCGGTTTAATTTTTTGTTAAAAGTTTTTATTTTATATTTTTTTGATAATTCTTTTTTTATTGGGTAAGGTATTCCTTGCCAAGTATCTATATATATATATATATATATATATAAATGAATCCCTATTTCCCTTGGTCACGCCATCACGCGTGAACGGCTGGACCGATTTCACTTTTTTTGTTGTTGTTGTGTTTGTTATTGTCAGGAGAGGGTTCTTATGAAGGAAAAAATTTAAAAAATTGCGCGGGTAATTAGAAAATCCGAATTGAATAAATATTTTTGTTTTGGGTAACCTATTTATTAAGGAAAGCTATACGCTATATAACATCACGCTTCAATTAAAAGGAGCGGAGCAGCAACGAAAAATAGACGAAAACTGGCAGGCAATTCGACGCGACGGGAAGGGTCAGGAGACCAAAAATTTCATGCGGACGAAGTCGCGGGCAGAAGCTAGTTATAATCCATACTTCCATACTATCCATACTTCCATACTAATATTATAAATGTAAAAGTAACTCTGTCTGTCTGTCGGTCTGTCTGTCTGTCTGTCTCGCTTTCCTGCTAAAACTACCGAACCGATTTAAATGAAATTTGGTACACAGATAGTTTAGAGCCTGAGAAAGGACATAGGCTACTTTTTATCCCGGTAGTATGTTCCCGCGGGATAATTTACGACCTCCAAGCGGGTGAAGCCGCTGGCAAAAGCTAGTATTAATATATTAAAGCCACAAAAAAATTATAGATCGCGAATCAAAACCGTTATTGACCATTATTATTAAGAATGAGGTTCGTATTCGTATGAAACACTAGCTTCTGCCCGCGACTTCATCCGCGTCAAATTTTTGAACCCCTGACCCTGCCCCTTCCCGTCGCATCGATTTGCCTGCTAGTTTTCGTCCATTTTTCGTTGCTGCTCTGCTCTTTTTGAGTTATAGTGAGTCAACCTTAAAAGATAGACATGCTCTCGCGGAATTTTTTTTTAGAACTTTTTAAGAGGAACAATTCCGTACATCATTTTTTCATTACTTTAACCGTTTACGCAGCGCACACAACGGAAACTCTCAAAAGGAATAAATTTTCCCCGTTTTTGCAAGATTTTTCATTGATGCTCCGCTCCTTTTGATTGTACCGTGATGGTATATAGCCAATAGCCTTTCTCGATAAATGGGCTTCTCAACACAAAAACAATTTTTCAATTCGAATCAGTATTTCCTGAGATTAGCGCGTTCAAACAAACTCTTCAGCTTTATAATATTAGTATAGATTTAACTTAGCAAAGTCAAAGCGCGGTTTATGAATCCCGTGTTTTGAATCATGCGCAGAATTTTAGGTATTGCTCTATCTCGGGCTGTTTCGGGGTATGAAGTCGGACAAACAGTGAGCAAATGTATTCTTCCTTGAATCCAATACATTCTAAATTTGGTTTTCTCCGTTTCATAATACAGAAAAATCTATTTGGTTTTTCTCTGATTCACAAAACAGATAAATATGTGACTCGTCATTAATTACATAATATCTTGCTTTACCGAAAGCGCATCCATATCCTTTACAAGGATGAATCATACGGTACGCATAAAGGAATATGTGGGATGTGTGCTGATTACGAAGTGAAAGATATCTACTTATATTTCTCGAAGTACAGGTGACATAGTGATGTTGTATTTCTCCTAGATTTCTTCTACAAAAATGAATAACCTTTGAATTTTAGAAACAGCGTTTAAAAATAAGTAATTTACGAACTGTACTTACTTAATCGCGTTGACTACAACTCATAACAGACGAATTCTTGTACAGTCAACAAGAGTTAGTTATGCAGGCAGGAATTGAAGAGCTCTGCATAATCTAGCGCGGCGTTCCGTATTAAGGCTCGTTCAGACTAGCGCGACGCGACGATCGCGCGCGATTCGGCGATTTATATCCGTAGAACAATTTCTATGAAAACGCGCGCGACTGTTCACACAGGGGCGACCTGTCGCGCCGCAACACGGTCGCGCCGCGTCGAGTAGAGCGACAGCTTATTGGTACATTTTGTATGGTGTCGCGGCGAATTCGCTGCGACACGGCGACGCCATACGAAATGTACTAAAAGTTGTCGCGCGCGATTCGCCCGCGATTCGCGCACGAGTGTTCACGCCAGTGTGAAAGGTGTTGCGTCGCGATATATCGCAGAATCGCCTCCGCGACAGGTCGCGCGACATGTCGCGCCTGTCTGTACGACCCTTTTTACGCTCACATCGATTTGAGCGTGTTAACGCCCGTTCCGAATTGACGTGAGCTTGATAACGCTGTCCCGTGAATCGTCATTGATGACGTCATGAGACGCGCCATCTTGCGATAGCGCCGACCATGCGCTACACTGATATCACCGTGAGCACTGTCAAAAATGACAGTTTTGCTGTTTGGTTTTAGGTCGCATCATAACTTAAACTAAATTGGATTAATTAGATATTGTGCTTGTGCTGGCTACAGTCACGACCAAATCAAATCAGAAGAATAAATTTGTTCTGTAAACAAGTTTTTTATGGCCTAAATGGGTTTTAACGTTGAGTGAGCACTGTTAGCGCGCTCACAAGCGCTCCGTATTGTGACAGTTCTCAACTGTCATAATTGATTGTGATATCCAAATCGGAACGTCAATTTATTGCTGTGAGTGCCGTGAGCGATATTTTCTTATTCGGAAGGCACCCTAGGCAATACCAATTTTCTTCTCTCATTTTAGAAATAAAACCATCTCAGACCAGCTGTGTCAATAACTTGACTACTCAGAACCGCACAGCATGGGGTAAGCCCAATTAGTGATTGAAGTAACCTGTATGTAACTTTTATTCCACATTTTACCTTCCTCTCGCATCTTTTGTCAAAGTTTTATTTGCTCGAATTCTGGCATTGGCGAGGATTAATTCCTAGTTTGAAAATTCACGAACTATTGTAACTTCAGACTAGTTTTTTTTTTTTTCAATGCCTCGCGGAAGATGTCTTGAGTAAAGCTTGTGCGATTCAGTTCATCGTAATCTTTAGATGCTCTCTTGTTAGATTCCAAACAGAACTTCATTTGCCCTACTTCCAAAAATATACCAAACAACGCGTCATTATGACAGGCAATCTGTAGAATATCAAAACGTATGAACAAACTGCGATGGTTGGCTCCTATGATGCAGTGACTGGTAAGTAAGTGTACCACGTCAAGACGGTTATTTCATATGGTGTAACAATCGGAATGCCATGCTCGAGCCACTGCAGCCCGCTGTCAAGTAAACGTGTCCTACTGACACCAAATGAAATCAAAATGCGACGCCGCACCACCCATTGAATACAAAACCACACAGCCGTTTGACAGTGTACTTATGTACATTTAGTCACTGTGATGTAGTTTATTATACAATCAAACTATTCTCGAAACACGTTCTATGAGCCACTATTATTCAGTAAGTCTTAAAACACTATTTCACACAGCCAACTCTATCGCAGGATAGCGCGAAAAAACCAATGCGGCGTTGCCACACCGTGCAGCCGAGCGTACGAGCAGGTAGACTCCACAATGCATATACATAATGTAGCTATCTAATCTATGTGCGTATTATTATACAACAGTTGTCTTTGAATAGCTAATGATATTCACTGCGTACAGGTATTTATCTCACAGCTCAGACCTCATGTCCCCAATTAATTAATCTTAGTAGACTCCAATTTGAATAATAATATTGGCACTGAAAACAACACTTCATATACCATTAATACATACACCAATAATTAAACAGGCATTTTCAAAGATGCGTTTCTGTTATGCGGACACTATATTACTCAAATCTGAGTGAATAACATGCTCGAATTGGTACTTCTTCAAGTCATTTCCACGACGTTCACTAAATAATGGAGCATCTAGAAGTGTAATTAGAACAGCATGGGGCACTTACCGCTAGTGGGGTTCACATAAGCAAGTTTTAAGTCCATTTCAATAGTTTGTGCCGGTTTTAGTTCAACAGAGTTAATTTCATAGTCCACGGGGACATCAGTCACGATCTCACTCTTCGCCTGGCTCGTGGAGGCGGCTAGACTTTGCGCTACACTCATTTTTGGAGCGTCTTCGTGCATTATACACAAATAATTGGACAGGGCGACAGAATAATGCCGCCCAGACAACTTTAAGTATTACACCTACGTCTTATGAGGATATGATTTATCTCAAAAATCACGCATAAAAGCGATAATACGTTTTAAAAACAAAATGTAGGTCTCTAGGCCACTTCACTTAAACTTTGATATTCCGACCGACATAACTCAGGTTCAATGGAGCAACCGTACTCATGACTGACATTGAACTAAGTCGGTAAAGGGCAGTGAGAAAATAACCCAATTAGAAAAAAAACTGTGTCATGACCTATTTTCTAAATAAATAATACAAAATGACTTCTTTATTCCTAAAATATTTTCATTTAATTTAAGCAATGCTAAAATGTGGTACGGACTAATGAAAAATAATAAATAGTTCTTTTTGCGTGTTTATTTCAAGTAAGTCCTGCAAACTTTAAAAAAAACATGTAAATTATGCAAAATGACTACGTTTGCTTATGAACATGCCGTGTTGTGTAATAAATGACCGTTTCTATTGCACAATCCTTTCACAAGGGCTCCGAATGTAGGTCAATCTTTATGAGCATGATTGCAATGTTATATCTTAATAAACAAACGTCTGGATATACATTATGTTTTAATTATAATTTATTTTCTTTCATATTTTAGTAGCCTTTTTCACGAATACGTTTTAATAAAATGCTCTGAATTATTAAAAGTGAAGTTAAATATAGCACTGCTTCCGGTGCTCTGTAACGCCATCTGCACTGTATTTTGGTTTACCTTACGATTACATAGTAGTTTCGGTAATAATCAATAGATGTCGTGTTTTGGGGAGTACTGACTCACGGACTACACAAAAAATAAAATAAATCGCCTGTGTGCAATTTGACTGGCATCGGTACCTATATAATATTTTTATACACTGCAATCTAAATTGTGACTAATATTTTAAGCGGTTCATCACGACGGTTTCTAAACGAAATAACAGTGTTATACTGCTCATGTACGGTCGACAGTCCCCGGAGGTTCCACGTTTATTGGTCTTCCTAGTGCGGAGCATACAATGCAAACTGTTATTTCATTTAAGTATAGCGAAAGTGGTGCCTACGTATTTGAAACTCACCTTTAGCGCAATCCCTGAATATGCCTGTTGGTTAGCTGTATAGTAACAGAAATACAGTTTTAACACAGGATTCCAATTACATGTTTCTAACCCAGATAGTCTCCTGAAAGTAGACTTGCTAAAGAATACCTGCCGCAGCGCTGACTTGTGCGTGTTACGAGCAGACATATCGACGGGTCCAGATAAATGTTTAGTGTAAAGAAAACTAAAAGTCGAAATACATACCGCGAAAATTTATTAGGTTGGCAGTCATTTAAAAAAAATGCCGCAAAGTTGTGGTCTTCTTATAAATAATGCTATCATTTTATTTAAAATACTTTGAGCATGGATCGAAATTACGATTTAAAAACAAACATTCTAACATTTATTACAGCTGAAATAGCAATTTATAAACATTCATTTATGTACAACGATCGTTTTCAATGATCATGATAGAGAAATAAAAGTGAAACAATGCGCGCAATTTACACAAAACATAACTTCAAAAAAAAAAAATATAGAAAGGTTTTTTTTTATTAATTTGTTTATCTTGATTTACATAGTGAACAATACTGTACATATCTGTTACACAACTTATTAATACAAATAACTTGCAAATCCTTATAGAAAGTGATAAATATACAATTTATTTAGTTGGATTGCATGGCGTTGGTAATGATTTCCCTGGAGATAATGAGCCTCTGGATCTGTGATGTGCCCTCATAGATCTGGTAGATCTTGGCGTCCCTCATTAGTTTCTCGACGGGATAGTCGGTGTTGAAACCGTTTCCGCCGAAGATTTGGACGGCGTCCGCTGCAGCCTTGTTGGCAATCTCAGAAGCATGGCACTTCGCCACCGAGGCGAGGACCGTGTTCCTGATACCTGTAGAAAAGAAAACATTTAATTTTCCATCGAAAATGTAACAAATTCTTTCTTTTTAGATCATACAGAACAAACGATGGTACATTTCTTATATACTACATAGAAAATCGAAATACAAATATATCATCATCATATTTGCACATTTCGGCAGCGGCGACGAGAGCCGAATTTTAATGTCACGTTTCATGTATAAATACTTTAACCTACTTATTCGTACTGGCGTTTTAGGCTGATGTACATATTTCGTCGCGCTTCTAAATGTATATACTATTGATCAAACATCGAAACATGGCACAGAATAAGCATAGCTGCAGGCCTAAATACACTAGTACCATCAAGTAATCGATACAGAAAATTGTTATTAATGTATGCCAAACATTATCTTGGTGTATATGCAATTTTCTACTGTCATCATCATTTCAGCCGAAAAACGTCCATTGTTGGACATACGCCTCCCCCAAAGGCAACCTCCCGTTGCCATAATCGCTACGCTTGGCAGGCGGGCTGGCGATCGCAGTATAGTGGTAAGATGCTTAAAGAACGCCCTTAGTCGCCTACGACACCCACGGGAAGAAATGGGATGGTGCAATTCTTTCCGCCCGGCAACACAAGGAGCTTTTTTACTGTGGCTCTAAGTTATTAGTGAATTAAAATAAAAACATGACCAAAAACTTAGTTTATCAGAACGTAGGCACGTCTGCTTAACTCTGCTCTAAATACTACATTTAAAGCAACTTCAGAGCCTTATTTTGTAGTAAGGAGTTATAATAAACTGTTTCGCTGTAACAGCGACAACATCTGAAAAAGCCATGCTGAAGTTTGTGAAACATTATTTTTAATTGGTAAGTCATAAATTATACCAATTCTCAAATGTCTTCTAAAGGATAGACTGTTCATAATAGTATGGTAACACAATATCAAAAAACTAATTGTAGTAGGTATAAAGGGCAATTAAAATCAATAATTTGCCATAGTAGAGCGTGCGAAGT
This sequence comes from Aporophyla lueneburgensis, assembly GCA_932294355.1. Lineage (NCBI taxonomy): Eukaryota > Metazoa > Arthropoda > Insecta > Lepidoptera > Noctuidae > Aporophyla > Aporophyla lueneburgensis. The sequence goes on from OW028733.1 coordinate 19,096,542, forward strand.
AGGTCGTCCGAAGAAGTAGTACAACGATATCTATATCCATGGCCAAGCAGCATTGCTATTGGGCTCTGAAGCCGATGTCGCCGATGAAAAAAGGGTGAACGAGCCATTTCAGTTGTCTCTGGGATGAAACGCCAGTCTTTGGTATTGTTAATGTATTTGGCGGCACTGAGTTCTTACTATGAAGTAGGCCGTTGGCTTGCATACCAGTTTTGTAGATGTTCATTAGCATCCGCGATGGCCGCTACTGTAAACTAGTCAGATTTTAAGCCGTAAATAGTTACCATAATCCGCCATCCAGGCGGCCTTCATCCATGCAAGACGCGCGGTCTCGACGCCGATGGCCATGTCAGCCAGCATGAAGGCCACAGCCTGGTGCCGGGCGATGGGCACGCCGAACGTCTTCCGTTCCAATGCGTACTTGGTCGCCTCGGTCAGGGCGCGCTGAGCCAGGCCTGTGGCTCCCGCGGCGACCTGTGTGTGCGTATGATAACTTAGAAATAGGAAGGTACAGAAAATGTCTTGCCTAAACCGAGGTCCGTACTTGTCAAGACTAACAGTACTTTCATTATTCAGCTGCAAGACGACCACTGTTGGACATGGACCTCCCCAAGTATTACCAGACAGAGGATTTTTTGCATCCTTATTTGCTACTTATTGATAGACGAAATACATATGCAAAGTATCCGGCAGACTCAAGTTTTCGTCTGTAGATCTCGATAAACAGAACTGTGCCGTACTTTTAAATCTTTATATTTAAATTGCTAAACGTGATTTCTACACAAATCAAATGCGCATTTAATACAACGACTAACTCTATTGCAGCTAAACAAAACAAATGAATACGTATCGCATAATTACCTCAGTGACATGCCACTGACATCTTGCAATTGGAGCACTTGCCGACAGACCGCCTGTTATTAGCCTAGTTTAACATGATCGATCCATACTTCGAAGAAAATATAGAATTAATATTCTATTGTTAAAGTGGCATAGGGTTGAAATGATATTGTATTCTTTTAGTACTAATTTATGTATCTCTTTTGAGAAATTAAACCTGTTACATATCCTTAATTATGGTAGAATACTAAGTGGCCTAACTATGTCTGTAATGGTTTTTGAAGAAAAAGTCATTGCAGCCCTGAGTTCAGCTGACGCGACAGACGGTACAGATGCTTTACTCAAAGTCGACATAACAGGACTCATTGAATGATTACGTAAATCATCGTGAAGCTAAATAAATTTTAAGTTACGTTACCGGTGGGCGAGTCTTGTCGAAAGCTCCCATGGCGATCTTGAAGCCGGCTCCTTCTTCAATCAGAACATTCTCTTTGGGTACACGCACATCTTCGAACGTGATGCCGCGAGTGTCCGAAGCACGCTGTCCCATGTTTTGTTCCTAAACGGGAAAAAAGCACGTACTCGTAATTACGAGCATTTTAAATAATTTCCATCTATTTCAAAAGGGTAGATACTAGAAACCGGATCGATTTGCAGTAAGCGGTGTTTAATTAAAACTAGTAAAAGCGGTGGTTTTATTAAGTACCCGTTTATTAACATTCAAGGCTTTTTATTTCCTGAAATAGATAGAAATATGAACGGAGTAAATTAAACCTTAGACACCATTTCATTTTAAACTAGCTTCTGTTCATAAACAGAAGCTAGTTTAAAATGAAAGCCAACAAGTGGTGACAAGCAATCAAAGCTACATTAGTGCCAATCGGTTGCTAACAAGGTGCAATTGACTCCGTTTAAAATGGCAATGACCGATTGCACTGGATGTTTCACAATTACATGCTACAACCAGTGCAGTCGGTCATTCCATCTTGATAGATATATTAAGAATAAAACTAAAGAAACTTTAAAATATCCTTCGGTGCCAAACACTCAGTAAACAAAGATCACTCCTTTGAGTAATCTTTGTTTATTGATTGTCACCGACTCAAAATGACTGAAAGGTTTATTTTTTTTTTTTGCTTTTCAGATTTTTCGGCGGTTTATTTTTTTTTTCTTACAGCCGTACAATTTATTTTTAATTTTTGATGCGACAGACTGCGCGCCTGAAGCGAAAACTTTGAGGTGTTACCTTGCGTCCAGGGGTGACTCCAGGAAAATCCCTCTCCACGATGAATCCGGTGAATGCCTTGCTAGCAGGGCACTTGGGGTCGGGGTTGGTTCGTGCCAGTACGAAATACCTGAATTTGTAACGTGCCTCATGTTAAAGGAAAATACAAAATAGTTTATTTTTTATTCTCTACTCCCAATCTGCATAAGTTGACCTCGGCGCGTTTCTCAATAAGGTCTTTTGACTCCTTTGTCCCTGTGAGCTATTGATATTTACAAAGAGTTAGGCATACCAGTTAGCTACCCCTCCGTTGGTGATCCACATTTTCTGTCCGTTGATGATCCACTCGTCTCCTTTCTTCTCGGCCCTGGTCTTGACACCGGCGACATCGGATCCCGCGCCCGGTTCGGTCACACAATACGCCTGAATAATAAGACAAACCGTTTAGCTTACTATAAAGTTGCAGTTTCTTATGAATATGCTAATAAGGGCTGTAGTAAGCACACCAGTTTAGAATTAGAATGCAGATGTCATGGGGTGTCTATATACATACACATTCTTAAGAAATATTTTTTTGTTCCCACTATTTACTTACGGCAACTATGGGCTCTTCTACGAGCCTACCGAGATACTTCTTCTGCTGTTCCTTGTTGCCAGCGATAATGACCGGCATTTGCTGAAATACAAGTACAACGATATACCAAACAAATATATTTTAATCCTGTTCTTTATTGAAATTCATTTCAATAACTATCTACTTAAATGAGATGCCATAACGTATATTGGTTAGAAAACAGAAAAAAAGCGGAAAATGTTACAATACAATACTTGTAATTTAGCATAATTATATAAAATTAATACTATAAACACTAGGCCTATATTTTTACTACAATGTTATACCTGTTAGTTTGTTAGCAAAAGAAACAATCAATCTGCCATTTTTTTTTTACTTTGAAAGGGTAATGATCATATTTTTATTTTCGCTAGAGTTCAGGTTCCATTTTCCTGACCTTTTATTTCTTTGTAAATCAATAATTCATCAATACAGGCACTACCTTTCAAGTTTTCATGGAATAGATCATTATGAATGCTGGTTACGTGAGGGTAGGAAATCACACGTGCATGCTGTAAATTGTTTTAAAGGTTACTAAAGCAATAAAAAATCCAGAGGTTATTATATGAGTCGTAATGCGAGGTTGATGTAATTGGGGCAGAAATTCATGCATACGTAAGCTAAGCATGACACACGAGCCACTCACTCCAAGACCACTGGCTTCCATAGCAGTCATAATGCCAGTGCACCCGAACGCCAGCTCTTCGGCAACCATACACCCGTCAAAAACATCCATATTCATACCACCTGCAGGAAACAACACTGACAATAAGCTTGATGGATAAGATATTGTTTCCGATATCTTTCTCTCTTTAATAAACCTGATGGTTATGGAAACACAAAGCTCAGAAATACATATAATACATAAATAGCGTAAATGAGCCATATGACTCCTTGTATAGCAAATTGCTTCCTAACTCGGTGATTTGTCCTGTATTGTGAGTGCATTTTGAAACACAAAGCTCATAACACATAGTATTGTCACGGTAATAATATCATAGTCTTGATAAGCCCTTCGTATAGCATATTGTTGCTTCGTCTTCATCAGTATCTAGTTAGCTAGCTGGGAGTATTAAGTTACCCTCCTACGCTCCTGCGCTCCCTCGCTACCCTCACCGATAATCACGTTATGGCCTGAGCACAGTGAGTTATAAACATCGACCTCATTGTATTCTGTGAAGCGTGAGAACACATAAAAATTATACGTACAGTCAAATGCAGTATTTAACTGTATATCAGAAAGCAGGTGATAATGTTAGGACAATCGTAGTAAATAAGCACATTTTTGTGACATTGAAAAGCATTTCCGTGCCAAATAATAAGATAGATATATATTTTGAAGCTTACTGTATAGTAACGCACACATTTATTTTAAGAGCAGTGGTGGCCCAGTGGTAATGGTTAATCACCAATCCTCTCAAAACGGTGAAGGAAAACACCTTGGAGAAACTGGCACGTCCTAGAATCGGAAATTCGATGAAAGGGACCACAAACACAGACATCTACCAACCGCACTAGGACTGTGGCCCCGGCAGTGGAAACATTATAGCCTGATTATGCTTTGCTATATTTTCGGAAGTATAATAAAATAAGATGAATGTCCATATCCATGTGAATGTTTCTGAGCAGTGAATATACACATTAAAAGCAACATTTATTTATTTGCCTCTATGCAAGTGTGCGATTATATGGTTTTGTATTGCACGGTGAGAACTCTTATCTGGATTTTTGTCACTTGGTTGACCTTGAGACGTTCATGTGCAAATTATATTTCTTTTTAATGGACAAAAGGGTAAGATCGTTTTATAATAACGTATAAGGGGCCTTTTATAAGGGGCTTTCATCTAAGTCTAAAGGTAGTTTTTAACTTTTGTGTCACTTTGAGAATTGTTGGTATTCGGACTTTTTGAGAGAGTATATGTTAGTGATACGATCTTGTTTCAAATTAAATAACATTCCAGTTTTTGTGTCGTAGCTTTTGTTTTGTACGATTCTTTACAACTTTTTTTAGCCACGATATAGTCATAACGATGTATGTGACAGTAATTTTTAGTTTATTTTAACTTTTATCCAGCATGGGAACTCCATACAGTTTCTAATATTTAATTGTATTTTACCGATGAATACAGTTGTATTTCAGTAACAACTGCAATGAAAATACTTTTTCATCCCACCATCTCGGAAAGAGTATTTTTAATCTTCAATATCTGAGTGGAAAAGCCGTTTTTATTCTCTAAAGGATAAAGTAAATTGAATTTAGAACATCGTGTGCACTAAGTTTGTAAATTCAAAACATCATTAAACCTATTTACTTCTACCTCCATGGTGCCGAATTTATCATACAACCTTTTTCTAATTTGTTAAAAACTCAGACTCGGAACTTTATTGGTGTACTTTTTTTTTAATTTACTATGCGCGCCCCATTTTCTTTTCACGTCACTAGCAAAAATATTACACTCTACTTAGGCAGCTGTAGCAACTTTACTTTAAATTTTTCTTAATTATACCTAAGTATTATCCACACTAATATTATAAATGCAAAAGTAACTCTGTCGGTCTGTCTGTCTGTCTCGCTTTCCTGCTAAAACTACTGAACCGATTTAAATGAAATTTGGTACACAGATAATTTAGAGCCTGAGAAAGGACATAGGCTACTTTTTATCCCGGTAGTATGCTCTCGCGGAATAAATTCCGACCTCCACGCGGGCGAAGCCGCTGGCAAAAGCTAGTTTGAAATAATTTAAAGATAATTCTGTAATACTTACCTATCATAATGTAGTACCTAATAAATATTAATACCTAAACTGAAATAAAAGTATCTTGTGATTGTAAATGCTTTTTTTGCATTTAGTCATTTCCTCGCTGAGGTGGGATGAAAAGTTACGTGTTGCACTCGAGTGCAAAGATTTTTCACCTCGTGCTCTTTTGATTCCCTCGCTAATGCTCAGGATTCTAATTTTTGAATCACTCGCTGCGCTCGTGATTCAATTTTAGAATCCTTCGCTTGCTCGGTCATCAAAATTGAGCACGCGGTTAAAAAGCAACTTTGCACTCTTGTATAACAAATAACTATTAAAGTTTGCCGTTTTAAGATTTGAAGAGAGATTAGAAAGAGTATAGTTATGGCATTAACGTAATTTATTTTGAGTAAAAATACTTCAGTAGGTATTTATTATTAGCAATTACGCGAGTTCTACTTCTTATTTTTAGATGTTATATAAGCAACTTTTAGAAGTCAGTTTATCATCGCAAAATATTCTTTCGTTTTAGTTTACAGTTTACGTTCTTCCACATTAAGTACCTATTATATATTATTTTCCAAATTTAAATATTGAAATTATTTTTGACGTTTAAATCTCTTAATTTTAATTAAAGTACATATATAAAAACCCCAGCCCGTCTATTCTGTGAAAATGTCACTAAGATAATTAAGGTGATATGGCACTCCACCTGATGCTAGGATTGACATTATTTACAAGCCTACATCAACGCAGTTCGCCCAAGTTTCACGGTGAGAGTTTCACCTCAGTCCTATTGATTCCATGGTGGAATTCCTCTTAAACTGAAGGAGATATAAGTAACAACTTCTAGACCTGCTGTCTTGTATGGATCAGAATGTTGGGCCACAAAAGGGATAATTAAAAGTAATCGTACCCAACTGAGAGGAGAATCGAAGAGAGGGATGTGTGGTGAAACACGAATAAATAGAATAAGAAGTGCCAACATAAGAGGAAGTCTGAAAGAGTCACCGATAACTGAAAAGTTGTGCGAAAATCGGTTGTTATGGTATGGACATATTATACGGAGGAAAGAGGAAAATGTAGATGGCCATAAGAGTACAGAAAGACCTCAGAAATAATGCATAGAGTTTGTGAAAGATGATATAGCTAGAAAGGGGGAGCTATGGAGATGACGACCAATATAGAAGTTTGGAAAAAAAGACATGTCGCGTCTACCCTAAATAAATTGGACTAAGGGTAAGATAATGATGACTTTTACAGAGTAGACCGGCTGATTAATAGTAAACTTCGTGCATTAAACATGCGTTGTGAAATAAATATCGGCTGTGCCAACTATTTATAGTAGGTAAACACCCTATGTGCGCTAATATTGACCATATTGAAAAAGTGAACAGATAAATATATTAAGCAGTAAATAGATTGTTTGCCCAGTAAATAGATAGTGACGTTGATGGCACCTCCGGTAGATCAATTTATAGCCGATTGATATAACTCACTCCTAAATTGGAACCGTCAAGTGCTGTCGTAATGCCAGTGCATCCGAATGCCAACTCTTCGACTGCTAAGCACTCGTCTATGACTCCTAAGGTTCCAACGCCCCCTGAAATGTCTCTAAAACTTCAAACGGATGATTCGAAACACTAACAATGTATGTTGGACTTGACTGCCTGTCCAGCACCCTAACCCCGCGTTCTAATTGAGAAGATCATTCGCGCGAATTCGCAAGCGCCGTGTTCCTACGTCACTCACTTGTTCGGAAAACTGGAATGCATCCTCTGATGATCATGCATTCTGGTTCACTGGACAAAATGAACGGAACAGTCGCTTACTGGTTTGGCTAGGACTCTAATTGTGTAGGTAAGAGACATCGAATGACAGTACCTTGTAACGATATGGTAAATTATCTGTTAGAATGATGGTTTTAAGTGTATAATGGGAGAATTAAAAGTGTGCGTACCTTTGTAATAAAATCTATAGCAATTTTTATTTAAATTTAAGAATAATTCTTTTTAGCAAATTAAATATTTTTTCTGCTCTTCTTTTACCAATTTTTGTAACTGTTTGCCGATGTTTATAATTATGTCACTAACGATATTGAAGTTATTTTATGAAGTTTAGTCGTTTTTTTTTAATCCGAATAAATTGTTTTTGTGTACTATTTATCTCACGGATTCCTAGGAAGAAGTAGTAAGTAGGTAAATATTTAAAAGCAACTTAAATAAAAATGTTTTCCCCATAACATGCAGTATGAATTTCCTACACAGTATTTTTAGTCAGTTGATGTTCTTTATTGTTAGGACCTTACTTTATTTTGTTACTTTTCGCTTAGAATTGTTTCGTATATTTGATACTTTCTCCGCGAAGTAAAGAGAAGAGCATTTTAGGCAGTTGATAGTGACGTTGATGGCATCTCAGGTAGATGTTATTACCGCCGATTGAAATAACTGGACTCACTCCTAAGTTCGTCCCTCCAACGGCAGTGGTGATGCCTGTGCATCCGAAAGCCATCTCCTCGCCTATAATACATTCATCCAGCACTCCGAGGGTCCCAACGCCCCCTGAAATTAGTCTAGAAACTCAAACGGACGGTTCATTGTTCACCAATTCTTGTCAATCGTTTGTATATAACATCGAAAAATATAAACTGACTATAATATTTTTAACATTTTGTCGAACAATTTGGAAAAACCGCCATCAAATAGTTATCAGGACTAGGGAATCTCTATATCATATCTACGATTATGAAGTGGGAGTATTTAAAAGTAAAAATATAATTAATTACATTGGATATTTAAGCATACCTACTAACTATGAATAGGTTATAGTATATTAACTAGTGGTACCTTAGTAAACGACTGTAGCAAAGTTCTTATAAATGAAATAATGACTGATATGACTGAATGTCTTATTTCCAAAGTTTTGAAGTATGGTATGACAAATACTGCCCACACCATAAAACTCTAAATCGTAAAACTGAAATAATGAAGTTTAAGGACAGATTCCACATCAACATGCTATCACCGTAGAGAAATTATCCACACATTACAGTAACTGCTTGCTTACTCCGACTTCCGTGATAGTCATCGCTGCCATTATCCCTGAACAACCGTACGCTAGCTCTTCGCACACGAGACAGCCTTCTACAACTCCTAAGCCTAAGCCTCCTGCAAATTGTCGTCGACGATCAGATTAAAACTCATAGAAGTGGTCACGCTAGTGGTAAGCAGTTAATAAATATTAAAACTGATAAATTTGGTAAAAGCCTTATTCCATGAAAACCGTCAGCAGTCCAGGTGCAGCTGTAGGTAAAGTTTTGAGTGTCATGCCAATGACTTACACCGATGGTGCTAGTAGAAATGGCGGCATTTGTGCCAGCGCACCCGAACGCCATCTCGTGGGACAAGAGACAAGTGTCTAGAACGCCGAGCCCCATTCCTCCTGAAAGGCAGTTATCAGTACAGTTGGTTGTTGATACGGCACAACCAAAATTTGGTTTAAATGGCATGATTTATTTTTAATTCCAAGTGTCTCTATAGAACTCGATTTGCCATATTTACTCACGGATAATCTATACAAATAAATAAAACTGAAGTGTCTGTTTGTTATTTCAAATTAAAACCTTTTCACTAAATGCATATGAAAGTAAATACGGTACTTACACCAAAAAAACTTTTTTTAAACTTTTGTCTGTCTGTCTGTTTGTTCTGGCTAATCTCTGAAATGGCTGGACTGATTTTGACGGGACTTTTATTGGCAGGTAGCTGATGTAATAAGGAGTAACTTAGGCTACTTTTATTTTAGAAAAATTCTTTTATTTTATAAAAATCCTTTTAATTTAGAAAAAATATTTTATTTTAGAAAAATACCTGCGTTCATTACCGACATCCAGTCAGAACACTACAACTCTGCCTACTTATTATATTTTCTTTTGGCATAAATGGAAAAATAGTTACGTTTCTAGTCCTTTTATATCTTTTTAGAACTGCTACGTAGCAACGGAAATTAGTGTCGTATGGACGAAGCGTAGGGAGATCACGATCATATTAAGATGTATTTTTACACTACTGTGTTCCTTTGTTGTTTTAGTTATCTGCACGTGGTTGTTTATTCCCATGATTTACCGCATTAAAGACATTTGAAGGCTGCAGTAATCCATGAATATAGATTCCTATTTCACAATCGTATTATTTGTTCCACTGAACTTCCTACAGCTATCGCAGTTGAATCTGTGCAAGATTCATGCCTGCCTGCATATATGACTATAAGCATGACTAGGTATAATTGGACGACCACCTATATTAAATATGACGCTTGTAAAGGGTCATTGTAAAAAGAGTTACCTATTTAAGATTACTGCAATATTTTGAGACACCTAAGGTCGAATTTCATAAATGAAACTGCGCACGCTGCTAAACGTGTCTTAGATGTGTTGATCGTGTTCAGTGTCCTTAGACAAGTTCGCCCATAGACTTAAATTCGATCTCTAGCCACATTATTAGATTCTGAATAGCATTACCGCAGTGTTCAGGGATGTGTCCGTTCATTAGTCCGATCTCCCATGCCTTCTTTACGATGGGCCATGGGTACTCCCCGGTCTTGTCGTATTGCGCCGCTACTGGCACGATCTCCTCCCTGGTGAATTTGCGAGCCAAGTCTTGTAAGGCTTTCTGTTCCTCGCTTAGCTCTGGAAAGAAACAGAAAATGTATTTAAGTAAATCGCTTTACGTAGTTAGTATGGATCTCAAAATAGTTTAGTGATCGTCATCGTGTAAGTAGCAATCAACTTAAACGTATAACAGCGAGAAATCTGATTTACTTTTAGGCACGGCTCTCTGATAGACGTATGTCATGATTTATATCACGATGAAAAATCATTTACAACAAAGTAAAGCCGCCTATCTGGTTCTGAACCCACGACCTACAACTCGTAAATCGAGGCCTATACCACCGTGCCACCACTACTCAAAGCAATGGCATCTTCGAATAAAAATTAAATACAAAACAATATGGTGCACTTAGGCGCTTTTATAAAATACAATTAAAGTACGTATGTAAATACTACGCACTTGCCACCCTGCACTGTCTTCATGTAGAACTGAAGGCAGATTTAGTGCCATGGACCTAGGATGGAGCCAAGTGGGCCAAAGGGGCCCAAATACAGACACCCAAGCTGCTACTGAGACATTCTATGGAAACATCCCCGATTACAAATCGTAGTGGAATTTTATTTTATTATATTTTATAATAGACAATAAATATCATCTCGAACGAGCCTTGAAACCAATGCCATTCTTCTCAATGCCGGAAAAATAAAGATAAAAATAACGAAGGAACGAATGAAGGACGAAGATTTTATAAAGGAACGGGAACGTCAGTGCAATGTTAGAAATAGCAATTTAATTGAACAACAGACCTTGCTGTAACTACTAGATCTCGTTTCCAAGAGCTTTATATTTTAAGGTACAAGAAACATCTCAGTCTTGTAAATCATTAAACTGTATGGAAGACGAAGGTTATAGTTATACTATTTGTGAGAACAGCTTGTAACTAGAGCGTTTATTTCATATCTAATTAGCTGTAAGTCCTCCATGTTCTAAATAAATAAATCTGAGTACTTTCTGTATGTTTGTTCTGTTATCAGCTTTGGACTTTACACTTTACAAGATATTAACAAAATAGTTGGCTTATGCCGAATGTTGATCCACGTACTCCAAATATTTTGTTACTAAATACTTCCAAAATCGCGGGCCAAATCGCGGGCATCTCAGCCCGCGATTTGGCCGCATGAAACAGCTCCCGACCAACCACGTCGCGTAGCATTGGCCGCCCGCGCTTTTACTTCGTTTTCGCTTTATTAGAAAAATAAGCGAAAACGAAGTGATTTACCCACCAACTGACCCACTTTTCTGTATCTAGGTTTCAATTAAACAAATTATCGTATATTGGTACTTAACCTAACCCAGCAATGCAATTACGGGCAGAGGCAGCCGATGTCTAACAATCAATGGCCTGCGTTCTGCAGTCGGCAATTTCATTAGAGCTGGCTGCCTGTATTGTTCGCACTATATTCTCAATGGTCAATGAAATTCAATTAGGAATGAAAAGAGTGTGCGGGGTCCCTAATTGAGATTCTCGCACAGTCGTTTAATCTGCACATAATTTGTAAGTGGCGTTCGAATGTCATTGATCATTTGTTTATAAATAACTGCAAGCATTGATTGGAAAATGATCCATGATGGTTGCTGCTCTTTGAATGCAAACGAGACTACGCCGAACACGCTATCTGTCGTGGTGTCATTACAGGCCTTTGTACCGAATAAACCTTTGTGCCTTTTTATCTAATGAACTTTGAAATTATCGTCATTCGTAGGTATGAATTGGTATAGTTTGCCTATGAATGACGGGGAATTTCAAAGTTCATCGAGATAATGATTATTCGATAACAATTTAAGATAAAAAAACCGCTAGGGTTCAAGTGTGCCACCAAAGCCGGATAATACCCCGATAATATAAATGATAATATCTTGACTTGTGTGAAATAATAAAAAAAATGTTTTGTTATTGTAATAAGACACCTCGCTGACATCAATACTCAATTGTTAAAGATTTACATTTCAAACCTGGCAATTTACATGATTTTATGCGAAATATGTGCATACTACTCATAATAATAATGGATGCATTTGAATTGACATATTTAGGTCGACTTCTTTATTCTCTCGTGTAGGAAACGGCCTCAAAATGCCAACAGGCTTGCGCCCCGCTTTATATGGGCCCTATTTCCTGCAGGCTTAGCACGAGCACCCTTTGTCGACGGAAGAGTAGACAAAAATGATGATTCGTGGCAAAGTACTGTCAACGGCACTTTAAAAAAAAAAATCTAAACTCTTTTACATAAGTCGACTTAGAATATGTACTTTATTTTGTCATTGGATTTTATTTCTGTTTGATTCTCAATTTTACTAATATTAACAATTGATTTTGTAATCACCAAGCTAAAGCCAGTAGAAAACTTTCTATGACGGCCACAAAGTATGTACGGTTATTTACAAAATCAAGATTTTACAGCAGAGCGTTTACATTACGTACATTACAACTTATAGAAATACAGTATTTTAACTGTCAAAACACATCTATAAAATCATAAATCAGCAAAATCCGAAAAATGTCGTGTATAGATAGCCTCTTAACCATTTTCTTGGTGATGTAAAATAGGAGAAGATAGCTTATTTCTTTTTTTAAATATCACAGTTTTGGGTCCATAACGCTCTCTTGGAAAATTGTTATTTGTAGATACATTGTAGCCGTCGAGTAGAAAATTTTCTACTATCTTTAGAATGACGATTTCAAAATCAAATTGTATTTACTACCCTAGACAAATGTCAGTTTTCAGTGTGATTTTTACAGTTTGGGATAGAAAACTTTCTTCTGAAATAGTCTAAATAAAAAAGGACTTAAACAAAAATCGTTAGAAACGTAATACAATACAAAATGACAGATTGTAGAAGGATTTCTACGGTGCGATGTCAAAAAAGGAGAAACGAAATGACACTTCGGATAGAAAGAGTTGTGTCTATTCTTTATAGAAATAGAAACGTAATGGTAAGCCTGAAGCACGCGTAGCATGACCACCATAGAAATAACTTTGTCTATTCTTGGTAGAATAGACATAGAATTGTCATGCTACGCCAGCATAAAACGGTACAAATCTTTCTACAATCTTTAATTCTGTCTTTAATCTTTCTACAATCTGTAATCTATACTAATATTATAAAGCTGAAGAGTTTGTTTGTTTGTATGTTTGTTTGATTGAACGCGCTAATCTCAGGAACTACTGGTCCGAATTGAAAAATTATTTTTGTGTTGGGTAGCCTATTTATCGAGAAAGGCTAAAGGCTATATAATATCACGCTACAATTAAGAGGAGCGGAGCAATAATGAAAAATGTTGCAAAAACGGGGAAAATCGCACGGGTAGGCGATTCGACGCGACGGGAAGGGTAGAGGGAACAAGAAATTTAACGCGGACGAAGTCGCGGGCAGAAGCTAGTTTTGTATATTCTTCCGTCGACAAAACCCATTTCTACGGTGGTCATGCTACGCATGCTGGTTGTTGAGCAAAATGAAAGTTCTTACCAAAGCACATTCCAGTCGTTGGCAGGGGTTTGGCAGCTGCGACCGGGGCTGTAGTCGACAGCTTTCTGTAGATCGGCCTGGTGGCGCGTATCACCTGAAAATGTAATAAATGGTTTGAAAAGGACTTCTTTTAGGCGGTGCTTAGGCATGAGTAGGCAATGCATTAATATACCGGACAAGATATTCCGGATTGTGTTCATGTTTTCTATTCATTGTACTGTACTTAGGTGAAGATTGCATATCTTCCTCGTCGTTCCCAGATCTTTAGTGTACTCTGATAACACTGAGTGTATAATAATTGAGATCTCTCTTTAAGTGTTGATTTTACATCGAGATTTTAGAGTTATATGATATATTAAGTAACAGGGAAAGCATAATATAATACTATTTTTTGATTTACAGTCTACCAAATCATCATCATCATCATCATTTCAGCCGTAAGACGTCCACTGCTGGACTTTGGCCTCCCCCAGTTTGGGGGGCTTTGCCATAATCGCCACGCTTGACAGGCGGGTTGGCGATCGCAGTAAGGTGGTAAAATGCATAGAGAACGCTGCTGCCCATTCTCTAGTAAGTCCCTTAGTCGCCTTTTACGACACCCACGGGAAGACATGGGGTGGTGTTATTCTTTACGTCCGGCACCACACGGTACCCCAAGTCATTTTATATTAAGGCCAATTAGCTCATAAAAGATGATACCCCCCTAAATTAAAAAAATGTTAGATGTTTATCAATTGATAGATGACATAATTATATCGGTTGGCCAACATTATCTTTACCTGCCAAATGACTTTCAATCAACCTCGATTATTATTACTGGTACAATCAGCAATAAACTAAGTGTTGATCGAATTTTGTTGCTGAATGTGCCTTAAGTGGTTTTCGAGTCTTATCAAGACGAACATGTCATTCACAATCTTGTTTATTAAATTCTTTACAAAACGTAGTTTTTTGTCTTCAGCAAAAATATAAAAGATAGACTTTGAACATGTTATTTCGACGAAGATACTGGCATGACGTTCGTAGTTATTCAGTAACAAGTGCTTATGTAAATAGCTGATTAACATATTTATACAATCCATTTGAACTGTCCAAGTGTGATACTGATATCAGTTCCCATGTGTTATATTTCCTTCAATATACAGCATTTGGTTGAAAAGATGTCTTTAGATTTAGTACCTACCTACCAAAATAAAACAGTACGAATAACGCAAAATTTGGCCACAAATATATGGTTTATTTTATCTGTGTCTGTGTCAATTTTCGTAGAAAATTATTAAACAGTCACGATCAAAGAGATTGAAACGATTTCCTGGAAGTTCGACGTACACTGTCACTACACACGCGGTAAAATGAGGGTGCAGGTGGGTCATTTTCAGAAAATCTGTACACTGTTGAAAATATGCCGTTTTTATTTTTTTTCATCGTAAATGGTTTTTATTATTATATTTACAACGGATAGTCTTTTCGCTATTTGAAAATACTAATAGAACCTCTTAATCAGGATTATTTACTGAAATATAACTAATTAACTGAACCTGGGGAACAAAATTTATTCCATTCCGCAACTAATAACTTTTGGATTTAAAAATAAAATAAAACTCGTTTGGATTTAATCAACTAGTATAATTCGTTAACGATCTTTTGTACTTCAATATAAAATAGATAAAAATAAAATTAACACTAGCAAATATACATAATCATCATTTTAATTTCCATTACGTTACTCTTTGTACTAAATTAGTTAAATACTTTTCAATATGTTTCTCAATAAGGACACAAGATAGGAACTCTTTTTTTAATTACATTCATCAAATTATTACACTCTAAATTACAAAATCTACTAACAATTAGTTAGCATTTCGCTCTAAAAATAATATTTTAGACAAAATATAAAATAGGACAGTCACGGAATAGACTGTTCCTATAACGGAATAGAATCCTTAAGACTATTGCACATTAACAAACATATGAAATCATTTTATTTATATTTTCAAATCTTCTCTTCTAATATAGATATTTCAAGTAAAATTGATGTAACTGAATGCTCTTAACATGACCAAATTTTAGTAAGGAGTCATTAAAAAAATGAAGGAAATTTTTTATTGCAATTTCAGAGTCTATCCTATAGTAAAATTTGTTTATAATGATGGCACGAGGCTTGTGTCCTGCGGCAGTTTCGACATCACCAATAAACAAAATCATTGATACATAGTTACAAGTTATAGTTGACTATTGTTGACAAAACTGGCGAAAGAATATAAAAAATTAATTTAGGTATGTTTAATATAATGTATCATCTTCCTAAGAATTCCATTCAGAAACTTTTCAATTCCATTTCTACGTTACCTGCGTTTTGGTTACGGAACGGAAGTATCGGAACCCTTACCTGAAACTCTTTTGTTTTAATTATTTCAACCTTACACATCAAATCAACAAGCTTCCAAGCAAATTAAATTCACTGAAAGCTAATATAGTATTTAAAATAATTTGCAAGAAAGAAACTTGTAAACTTACCTTGAAATTGGTTGCGGCTCTGGAAGATCAAAATCGGACCACTACTGAGGTGTGTGTTGTTAGTCCGCCGGTCGCCCTCAAAAATGCAGAATTACTTGTCGGGACCCGTTGAATGCATTAAAAATGTTGAAGACCGAAAATAAATATTAATTAATGGTCGTTTTGTTTGCATTATCTCGCAAAAATTACGGTTTCGGAAGGGAATTTTCCACTTTAACCGAATTGTGTCCTCACAAAAATAAAATTATTTAAATGTTTTGTGGGATGTTAGGCTATTTTTGTAATTATACAACAAATTGTGCATAACTATACTTTCCAAAAAAACACACACTTTATTATATATAAGTCAACAAAATACATTAAAGTTACGTTATTTTACTGAAACTGGTAGTAGGACAGCGCTAAAATGGGTACCTCCTATCAATATTTTTGAAAATTAAGGTAATATGAGGGTGTTTTTTAACAGCAACATTATACAATACTGCAAAAAACTAACCACAGATCCTAATTTTAAGTGTTGTTTTTCTACAACGCAGTTATTTTTCATTTAAAAAAATACTAAAGTGGTGGGACACGTCCGAAACACGATGTACAGTTTTTGTGAAAATGACCCAGGTGTTATATAATTAAAAGTAAATGAGTACTAATTCCACTTAAATAAGGGCTATCTAGCTCCTGCAGAGGTACCTACTTAGATAGTTAGTACATAATTTCCATAGTAGTCCTTATTATACTTTAGAAAGTGCTTTCTAATTTGAATAGTTTAAATAGCACTTATGTGATTTGTAGTTGTAAATATCAAAAGGGTTCAGCATCTCATATGTACTCTGTAAGGATACTGCCACTAAACATTAAAATTACTAAGTTAATTTGGAATGAAAATCGAATAAGTATGTACATTTTTATAGTGATCATTGGAACCATGACGGTCATGCATTACTGTTGTTCTAACAATTAAGCATAATAGAATTTGTGGGGTTTTAATTTTCTGGCAATTTCTGACATATTTTTATTTTTTTATTTTTTTTATTTTTGTTATACATCTTTTTGTAATATCTTTGAAATAAGTATTCATTTATTTATAATTTTGATAGTTGTCAAATACCATATGTCACAATAATTTTGGCCAAATGAATGCAGGTGACGCGCGCATGAGCAGGTAGATAGTCGCAATAATTGTAGATAGTAATATTTTTTTAAGCACAGCTTGAGCTAATCTTCAAATTACATTCGCAATCAATGCCAATCAGTGCAACTTTTTGTTCTCAAAAAGTTGCACAATGTTGCTTAATCATGATGTTTTTGTGTCGCTGTTTATAGTTTGTTTGTGAAACATAGAATCAAATGTTGCACAACTATAATACAAGGCTTAACAATGTTGAATCTTCTGAATCAAGTGTTGTCTCAACTTATTTTACTGTTGTTGTTGTTTCAACAGTTAACTACAGTGAGCTTTGTTAGCTACAGTAATGCCCAGTCAGAGACTTGTTCATGATTCAGCTTTTTGTAAATATTCATATTTTTATATAACTTAATCATGGTTATGGCTGCTTGTAGAGTCATCATTTCAGCCATAAGACGTCCACTGCTGGACATGGGCCTCCCCCAATTTGGGGAACTTTGCCTTAATCGCAACACTTGTCAGGCGGTTTGGTGATCACAGTATGATGGTAAAATGCATAGAGAATGCTGCTGCCTATTCTCTAGTAAGTCCATAAGTCGCTTTTTACGACACTCACGGGAAATTGAGGTGATGCTATTCTTTATGGTGCTAGTCTGACACCACACGGAACCATGGAGCATGGTAGAAGTAATTCAATTCTTAGAAGCATACATCATATCCCATTGCTGTACCAAGATGGCATTTATGTTTTTTCACTTGCTGAGGGAGTAACCCTATTGAGAATTAATACAACTTAACCAATTGTACTATTGCTATAACATAGTGTAATAAATAAGAGACACATGTTCCATTACTGATTTTCCAGGGTCTAACTATACTTATGCATTATGTTACAGGTAGGTAGAAATCAACAATTTAAATTGTTCGTAGGTGAAAATTTTATTGAGAATAAAACATAAGGAATAATTACATTACAAATACGGAAACTGGTTTCTTTTAACTCCATAAAAAAAGCCAAAATAAACAGCAAATATGAAATAAAAACTAACTGATATTTGAATGTCTTAACTAAATGGGTAGATAACTTATTAAAAAAAAAACATTATAAATAGACGCAAAGCTCACAACTTTTAACAATAATAATGCAGTATGTCATGTATAATGTCTATATCTTAAGATTTAAATACTTGATTCCAAACATTTGATTGACCAAACTCCGAAAAGAGAATTTATTCTTCTATCAAATTATGCACTGGCCTCTGATAGATCGCTATAATAGATACTGGCATAACGACCTCACTTGGCCCTTGTTGGCTTTCGTACCAAATTGCTGTTTATTCCAATTTGTTTTTTAATTCCTTTTATAATCATCCTTAAGTGTTGTTGGAGGCAACTACAAGGTCATTTATGTGATCATAAGCGATAATAATGTAGGTACGGTCTCCAATATATTTTTAAATTGTAATCTTTTGTGTTTTGGGTTGGTTAGCAATAATATATAATTTTTGTATATCTCTTAGTAATCCCACTACCTTATCTTATCATGTAGTAACATTGATCTTTGCTACATGGGGCAATATGCAGCTAAAATATCCTGTAAGCTAATAGTAGAATTATTTGCCCATATTGCTAATATTTAAATGGTTTGGATATTGATTAATCAGGAAACGCTCAGCATTGCATTCATATTAAAGTTATGTCTATGTAATGGTGTAAGTTAGCTTGCAAACAAAATGTTTAATAAACCTAGGGTTTTAAGAAATCGTATCCCAAAGCTAGACACGTACTTGGAAATTTCCTTTAGAATAAACCCAAAAAAAAACTAGTTTATAGGTTAAACCTTCTATTTCGCAAATTAATTTAGGTTTTGTATTAAATTATGTATGGTAAGATGTGTAGATGTGTTTATATTAATGTTGATTGTCATTTGACTACTGTGATAATTACTTTGAACGACATTTGACATGCTATAGACAATAGTCATAAATTCATTATAATTTAAATAGCAAAGAGTTAATACATATTTAAATTGTACGGTTTTAGTTAAACTATACCGTACGCATTTATTTAAGTCTTTAGTACAAAGGTATGAATGCCAACAGTGTTAAGTATACTTTTATTGAGAGTAGATGTAACAGTAACTGTTCAATGAACTTTGGACTTTGGACATCCAACTATATCAGGGTCGTTGAGAAATTTTCCACTAACGCGTCGTAACAATTTAATCTAAACGTGTAAATTAAAATTTACGATCATTCCTTTTGCTTACACCCCGTCCTGATACACTAAAATTACATACTTAATATTTAGATCTAGGTTAAAAAAATAAAGTTCACTTACTTGAGTAATTGGATTCATTTTGGGTTCGTTCCTTTAAGATAGGTATTAACACTAAATTCCCTTCTTGAAGATTATTAGGTTGTTAGACTTTGATCTATAAAATTGGACTATGCCCTTGTTATTCGTGAAACATGAAGACAAACAAACTCCTGCGCCGAATCGACGTAAATGACATTTATATATAACAGGGTCACAGATAACAAATAGTTTATATTTGTTTTCTGTGACAGCGTAACTAGGTTTATCTACGTGCTTGGAGTATAAGTCTTTTAGTCACTATAATGTTTTGTTCTTTATTAATAAAAAGAGTAAGAACTGGACATAATAGACTTAAGTAAAATGAATTCTAAATTACAGATTGGCTCATTCAGCATGACTATGTTAAAACAGAACCTTTTTAGGGTTCCGTTACCAAATGGCAAAAAACGGAACCCTTATAGATTCGTCATGTCTGTCTGTCTGTCTGTCTGTCTGTCTGTCTGTCTGTCCGTGTATGTCACAGCCATTTTTTTCCGAAACTATAAGAGCTATGTTGTTGAAACTTGGTAAGTAGATGTATTCTGTAAACCGCATTAAGATTTTCACACAAAAATGAAAAAAAAACAATTTTTGGGGTTCCCCCATACATAGAACTGAAACTCAAAAAAATTTTTTTCATCGTACCCATACGTGTGGGGTATCTATGGATAGGTCTTTAAAAATGATATTGAGGTTTCTAATATCATTTTTTTCTAAACTGTATTAGTTTGCGCAAGAGACACTCCCAAAGTGGTAAAATGTGTGTCCCCCCCCCTGTAACTTCTAAAATAAGAGAATGATAAAACTAAAAAAAATATATGATGTACATTGCTATATAAACTTCCAACGAAAATTGGTTTGAACAAGATCTAGTAAGTAGTTTTTTTTTTATACGTCATAAATCGTAAACCGCAATTTACCTTTCATTCAATCAACTCAAATATAAAAATTAAAAAAATAGGATTTAATTTCATAAACACAAGCCTTATGCATAAACCGTGAATACCTACAGGTTTGTACGGAACCCTCGGTGCGCGAGTCCGACTCGCACTTGGCCGGTTTTTTAATAAATCGAATTTCCTAGCGGATCATGGTCATGCTCATGGTCCAGCGGATGAATGGGGACGCAGGTAAAAACAAAAGAGGCCAATGAAATTTCGACGTAGGGTGTAGAAAGTGACTTACAATGGAGTCTCATAATCTATAAGGGAAGAACAAGTGACTGTCAACTTCGTTACGGGCATTTTACACCCGAGTACAACTAGAATGCTTACAAAAAGTCTGATTTGAAAGAGAAAAGTAATCTGTAAGGTTTTATAGGTGACCATATATTTTATTCGCAAAGTAGGACACGATGGAAAAGCTGAACTGCTTACGTTATTGGTAATAATTGAAAAAATATTTTGTGTTTTATTTATCAGGCAAGTTAATAGGAAAAAATGAACGAATACGTAATCGAATAATAATAATCAGACTGTGTTGTCCCACTGCAGGGCAAAGGCCTCCCTTTCCTTTTTCCACTCAACTCTATTCGGAGCCAGTAAGGACCAATCCCTCATGTGCACGTCGAGTTTGTTCCGCTATCTACGCCTAGATCTTATGCGATGCCGTTTGAGGTTTTCGGGGACCCATGTTGTGGTGGTCTTAACCCACAATGCATCTGGCATGCGGCAAACGTGTCCAGCCTAGTCCCACTGTGCTTGGCTGCTTTTTGCATGACGTCTCTAATGTGTCTTAGAGAACATTATCGTTTACCATATGTGATCGGTAAATTAAACTTCGAGGATACTACGCTCTACCGCTCAAGCTTGGTCCTCTGCTGAAGTTTCAAAGACCAGTTTTGAGCGTCGTTTGTAATGTGAGGATAGGGAGAATGCACATGTCCATTAATTTGCGTTTATGACAATTGGAAGATCTCGTTTCATAAGGGCTTTCGTCGACCCATAGCTCTTCTAGGCTCAAAATCCATACATTGTAGTTTTTGCGATAAACAGTCCAAACACACTAAACAATAGCACAAACATCCATCCTCGCAAACTTTTGTGTTTAGAATATTAGAAGGCAGCATTAGCAGCACCTTAGGCTGCATTCGTATTTATAATTTATTTTCACATCACACTCTGAGTGACGCATCCACTTCTCTATCAGGTTTATATTCATGTCATTCGTATTTTACGCTTAATCCATCACAGTTACCACTAGTCGGCGACTCGTTCTGCCAAAATTAAGCATTTATTTCAAAGAAACCAATGACAGGTAGGTACTTTTGAATTTTCAAGGGGCGGTCCGCTGCTTTCTGCTCACAACAGGCTTGCACGGGTATGCCGATATCATCAAATTATTCACAACTAAGTACACAAATATTTAGGCAAGTCTCGGTTAAAATGAATGCATCATAATCAATTTATCAATTGAAACCTGAAGATGTCACAGTATCCTTACGCATAACTTTGGATGCATAACTTGCATGGACAAACAGGAATAATCAATTTGCACTATACAAGTATCTAACCAAGTACAAGCACCACCTCCGGTTGGTTGCCATAACAGGATATGGGAAAAACATATTTTGAGCGTGCTGGAGTGACTTAAGTGGACTGGTTAGCAACAACTATGGGAAGACTATAGCCCCTGCCTGATTAATAATATAGGTCAAGGTCTAAGTGTCACCACTGACGTGAGGCCTACTGTACCCTATAAACCTTCCAAAGGCAGGCCAAAATTTAATCAGATGCATCTTTTCCACAACATCAAATATTTTTACTTCTTACGCTACGTTTCATTGAAGACATTATATACATGATATTGTCATCTGCACAATGGCTGCTGTGTTTTTTAAATAAGTCGTCCCTAAGTTAAACACCTGTCTCAACCAATTCGGTCAGTATATTAGATTTTGTGCTCGAGGACGCTGGTAGCATCATGAGGTCCAATATAATTGTACTAGTTTCTTTGTTTGCTACAGTCACGGCTAAAAAGACGGTTTTTATGCGAGAGGGTAGTATTTATCCCACGAGGAAAAGCATTGATAATACTCGTCTGCCAACCACAGGCCGATCACATCTCAGTGAAGCCATGTCCCGGACGAATGTGGGAGAAGCCGTCGTTGAAAATTTTGTCGAAACTCTGATGGCAAGTGAGAGATATTTGAAAATGATCGAAAGTGTGGAACGGAAACTGACCCACTTGGATATGACGTTCCATGAAAGAACAAACAGTATTCTCAAATATTTGTCTGAAATGCTAAGAATGATCAAGACGTCGTCTTCTGAAATGTTAGAGAAGGCTTTAAAAAATGTTAAGGTCGATTTGGAGAATTTGAAGACGTCTTTGTCAGGACGAGGGGAAGAACACCCGAAATTGCGTGGTGAGTGTTTAATTTTCTGCATTGTTCTTGTGTATTATTTTATTTAACCTATCCTATGGGCAGGGCAAAAGTGATGGATTGGATATATTGTTAAGTCATTACTTGGTTACTTAGTTTACTAATTAATTTCATACCGTGTAATATTATATACCTACTTAGGTAGGCAAGCAGTGAAATACAGTTTAAAAATTAAAACAAAAAACTGGTAAAGTGCGCGTCTGATCACAAACAGTGAAGGGTGGTAGTGGGGATGACTTTATATTTTTTATTGATATCAAGTACCCCACGCTTTTTTCCATTTCAGTTTTTTAAACTATTATTTATTTTCTATTTCTTAGTTTGGCTAGCTACAAAAGCGGCTTTTTTTGTTTTTTGTTTTTTGTGTTTTGCTATCCTGGTGATCCTGGCCAGGATAATGGCACAAATTTATGAAATTATTGTATTGTCATCGGTCCTGAAGTGCTCCATCCTGAATCCGAAGTTTTCAAGTGGGTGAAAATCACGTTCAAAGATTCCGTTACATATATACGTACCAAACTAATAAAATCGTGTTAAAAACAATATAAACATATAGAATAAGCCAGGAGGCAACTAAGAGATGACCAGTCCCCAAGTGTCGCCTTCCTTTCACGAACATGACGCTTGCATCAGCACTATTCAGGTCACCCACTTTGAAGAGAGCTAAATAACATTTTAATCCTGAATGAATTCATTCAAGATTCTGCAGGTCCAAAATTAGTTCACTGTTACTATTTCAGTATTAAAAGGAAGAATAAGTGCATAAGATTTTCGAAACCTCTTTTTAGTAAACTAATTAGAAGTCCCTATTTCTAGTATGTACTATAATTATGTCTTTCACCTAAGTATTTTATACTGTAGGGCTTTTACGTAGTCAAAATGTGTAGCACGTATAATCTACCTTAAAAAAAGCCGGCCAAGTGCGAGTTGGACTCGCGCACCGAGGGTTCCGTACAAACCTGTACTGCCGTTTTCATAAAAAAGGGCACAACTAACATTTGTCATGAAATTGAGTTAAAAGCCTATCGGCCTAATTTTTTTTTTATTTTTAACAAAAAAATTAACAGAGATACCATAAGCTTAAAGGGCACAACTGCAACATTTTTAAAGTTTTTAACCAGGAAAAGGGCACATTGTGAGATATGCCTTTTATTTCACCTTTATATTTTTAATATATTTAATTGAAAAGGCGTAATTGGCTTACGTCAAATATAAAAGGCTTATGTGGCAATTGTGCTTATTTTTTTTTTATACCAACACCCTAGCAATTATTGAAGAAGAAAAGTCACAACTAGCAGTTATGTCTTTACTATTTACCCTATGCCATAACCCCCAGTGTGCCTTTTTATAAAAAAAGGCACACTGGCAGTTATGCCTTTACTACTAAATATCTGTGAACGGAGATGAAGTGAGGGGGCAAGGTTATTTACACGTCCCACTGCAGGGACACAAGAAAGTGCGTAATAAGATTGTTTTTATTCATCAAGAAGTATAAAATATAACATATTCTAATATGTTACTGTATGTATTTTACTTATTTTTTATTTTTTTTATTTTAATAATATACAGTTAAAGGCACAATTGAATAAAAGTGCCTTTTCAATGTAACATTTTAAAATTTTACATTGAAAAGGCACATTTGGTTGTATATGCCTTTTAACTGTAATATTGCTCCTGTTATGTAATATTTTATGTTAAGTTGAAAAAAAATAAGCTGATTATTTATTATATGCATTAAAAATAATAAAAAATATCGCTATAGTCTTATGTGTACTATATACAACATTAATTTTTGTTTATGCGAAACCCGAAACACGGGTCTAGTATTTTTGTGTAAAGAATCTATGAAAAAAATTTCAAAACTGTATCATTAATAATCACAAAGTTATAAGCTTGATAAGTTACCTGGTTGTCCACGCAAAAACATATGCAGATCACCACAAACAGCTAGTGTACGTACCATCTCCGTGTAATGGACGTTTGAATACGAGAAAGACATGATAATTTTAAAATCGAAACAAAACAGCGCGGCCCGCGACTTGGAAGCGTAATTAAATATTTTTGGTACAAAATATAACATGGTGTAAAAATTATTGGAATCGATTCAGTTACTGATTCTGAACAAACTATATTCAGGTTTCGCATATACTAAAAATAATCTTGTATATGCAACTATTTAAATTCATTCACAACACCATTTCGAAAAACATAGTTTAGTAGTGTTTTTTTTAACATAATTCAAAAAATATTTTAACATCGATTTTCTCAACATTTACAAAATGCTAGTTGTGCCCTTTTTAATAATGACGGCAGTGTAGGTATTCTCGGTTTATGCATAAGGTTTATGTTTATGAAATTAAATGTTTTTGCTTTTAATTTTTATATTTGAGTTGTTTGAATGAACGGTAAATTGCGGTTTACGATTTA
Organism: Aporophyla lueneburgensis; assembly: GCA_932294355.1. Taxonomy (NCBI): domain Eukaryota; kingdom Metazoa; phylum Arthropoda; class Insecta; order Lepidoptera; family Noctuidae; genus Aporophyla; species Aporophyla lueneburgensis. Next base: position 19,121,903 of record OW028733.1, read on the forward strand.
TACCGTATAAAAAAAAAACTACTTATTACACACAATCTCGTTCAAACCAATTTTCGGTGGAATTTTACATGGTTTTGGTTATGTATATCTTACTTTTTTTTAGTTTTATCATTCTCTTATTTTAGAAGTTACGGGGGGGGCGGGGGGAAGACGACACACATTTTACCACTTCGGAAATATCTCTCGCGCAAACTATTCAGTTTAGAAAAAAATGATGTTAGAAACCTCAATACCATTTTTGAAGACCTATTCATAGATACCCGACACGTAAGGGTTTGATAAAAAAAAAAATTGAGGTTCAGTTTTAAGTATGGGAAACCCCAAAATTTATTGTTTTTTTTTTATTTTAGTGTAAAAATCTTAATGCGGTTCACAGAATACATCTACTTACCAAGTTTAAACAGCATAGCTCTTATAGTTTCGGAAAAAAGTGGCTGTGACATACGGACGGACAGACAGACAGACAGACATGACGAATCTATAAGGGTTCAGTTTTTTGCGATTTGGTAACGGAACCCTTATTAAGATTGTCGCCAAATGACACCATCTGTAATTATTGTTTTTTTTTTTAAGAATGGAGTAGATCATTAACATACACTAAAAAGAAGAAAGAAACCACGATCGAGCCTTGTGGATTACTCGTTTTTATTTTTAAACCGAGTGAATTGACACCATTTATTTGAACTTGATGTAATCTATAATTTTAATAAGATTTTACTAAGCAGCGTATTCCGAGCAGTCGTACTCAGCGCTTCTCCTCCTTATTCATTATGTGCACAGCCAAAATGTTGCACTCTCTGCCGGCGTCTGTATTCCCTTCCACATTTAACCGGTCTGAGCAAAGCAAGAGTGAATAGGCATCTTCTGGCACGCTCGTTCCAGTATAAACCTCATCAATAGCTTTCCATCCGGCGTGACCGAGGTCAGGAGCACGCCCACTCAGCAATAAAAAAATGTGATTTGGGGAAAAGGACGTACTTTTTTAATTATTTAATCGTCAAGTATTTTATTCGTATTAATATGATTGAGTATTTGAGTAACCACTAAGCATAACCCTTTCAAACACCTTGCTGAAAATCGGCAACTCGGATACAGGTCTATAGTTATACACTTTAATGGACTTTGTTCAAAGATCTTCCGTCAATTCGATACTTATTTGCTTCAAAGCCTTTTAAATTCAATCGGGCAGGCTGAGACGTTCGCCCTTACTAAATCAGAAGAGAGCGAGGGCAAAGAATTGAATTTTTCAATCGTTTTAATTGGGATCATCATCAGCAGCAGCCTATAATGTTCCCACTGCTGGGACACAGGCCTCCTGTCGGTGAGAGGGAGTGGGCCATAATCCACCACGCGGGCCCTCTTCTCTGCTATGGCAAATGACCATACGACGTCTCTAGTGTGTAATCAGATGCTGTGGTTTGGTTCTATTCGTTCTATTATTCATAATTTTCCAAACCACCTTTTTATGTACTACCGTTTTGAACGTGCTTATTTTTAAGGCTTTAGTTGCCTCACAAGTCTTCTTGAACACTTACACTAACAAGAACACTCGACAATAGAAACTTTAAAAACGTATGGTTCTTAAAAGTTTCTGTTTTAAAATAAGGCTCAAGGCAATACAGCTCGAAAAGCCTTACCCTACTTTTCGAAGTCCTTTAGTTACCTACTTACTAAATAAAAACTTAGGGCCGATACTTTAAATGTTCTTCTTTGAAAAATTATTGAACTCCGTTTGGACTACCGAGAAGGATTATTTATAGTAATTAATAGCATAATCTATCAAAATTAGGTATTTACGTTACTTAGCTTGCAAATTAACGTGCTATTAAATTTATGGAAACTAACAGATGTTATTATTGGTCTGGATTGTATCTACGGTTTTTGTTTAGATATGTTGGACCCAAAAGTTACGGGAGAAAATTAACGATGGCTTTATCTAAATACTTGCAGCTGCAGCAACAACAACCATTATCAATTGTTGCAGGAGTCATAGTTGTTCGAGTTGGTTAAATAATACACGTCAATCGTATTTTTAAACTAGATGAAGTTGGCGTTTTATATCTGAATACTCTGAGAAGAAAGGCCGAAACAAACTCAGAGGTAACAGTCACACTTTTAAAATCCAAACATTATCTTGGTCACATCAGTGAAGACCATGTAGATTGGTGACTGAACTGGTCTTTTGTAGAAAGAACAACACAGATTGAGCTGACCTCCCCTATCCCGTTAGTGCAAGCATTTGTCACTTATCGTGCAGCTCAACTGCGAACTTAAGGAGCGCAATAATTTGACGCACAATACCAAAGAAATGACATTTGGATAGGCTACACAACGGTCTTGCCCATATATTTTTCTCCTGCTCCGTGAATACTAAATCCTTCGACCTCTATGAAGAAATTTCCAAGTGTAACATTCCTCTCCCAACTAACGTTCATTCCCTTTTATGCCACTTTTCCCCCGAAATTATTAAAATTTTAACAACTTTTTTATACGACAATAATCTAAAATTTTTAATGCGACTAACAGAATCTGTTAACCTACCACAAAGTACAGACGCCACCAGGTCAAGCTACCCGAAACTGTCAATTTTTCCCAATGAACCTTGAACCTAATGCTCTAGAAATAAAGTTGAAAATCTATCAAAGAAATCTGACAGATTGTAGTAGCTTGATGTGTTGGCGTCTGTACATAGTCGACAGCTCGCCGCTGCGCTACCGTCTAAACGTGACACTGGCAGAATAGTCGACATCGGCTCAATTGCCAAAAGCGAAAAAAAAAAAACTTTAAACTGGCAGATCATGATCAGAAAGAAAACAAAAATAAAAAAGGACCCGTATAATCTTCACGTTCACAATAATTAAAGCAATATGAAACTTTACAGAAATTTACATATTCATGTCTTTGTATATATAAAAACACAATATCTGGATGACCGAGCTTTGCTCGGTATTTTTTGGTAAATTGTGTTTAATCGATAAAGTTGGTCATTGAAGACACGAATAAAACGACATTTTATAAAAATGAATCCTAGCTAGATCGATTTATCGCCCCCAAAACCCCCTGTATACTTACTAAATTTCATGAAAATCGTTGGAGCCGTTTCCGAGATTCAGATTATATATATATATACAAGAATTGCTCGTTTAAAGGTATAAGATACACACATATTCTACAAACAATTGACAAATTTAATGATTTAAGGTGGTTGTGAAATTCAAAATTTTTTCAGTTTTTTTGCAATTTTCAGGTCATTGTTATGGCCTTCTTTTGTCCATTATCATTAGATCTTCTCTAGGAAGCTCGGATGAGGTCATCCATAGTCTCAGCCATGAGCACTATATCGTTGGCAAACCGAAGATGATTGATATTGATGCCTACCCCTTTCCAGTCCAGAACTTTGAATACATCTGCCAATGCAGCGATGAATAGTTTCGGTGAAATAACGTCTCTCTGTCTCACACCTCGCTGAAGAAACATAGGTTTCAAGGTCTTGGAGTCGGACTGACATAGTAGCGTACTGACACTTCAGCACCTCCTTTTACCAATAGTAGATCTGGTGCCATTGAAAAGACTGCAGTACAACCCAAGTCTCGATCGAAGGAAAGGCTTTCTTGTAGGCCACAAACGCTAAGCAGAAAGTCAAGTCATACTTTTCAGCCTTCTGTATAACCTGCTGAAGTATATACAGTACTAGCTTCTGCCCGCGACTTCGTCCGCGTTAAATTTCTTGTTCCCCCGACCCTTCCCGTCGCATCATTACTGCTCCGCTCCTCTTAGGTATAGCGTGATGTTATATAGCCAATAGCCTTCCTCGATAAATAGACTACCCAACAAAAACAGATTTTTTCATTTCGGATCAGTATTTCCTGAGATTAGCGCGTTCAATCAAACAAACAAACAAACAAACTCTTCAGCTTTATAATATTAAGTATAGATAAGTCTTTACCTATGAAAATGCCGTTTTGTATGAAAAAAATTAAACGAATTTTTTTCATGTATTTTTTATTTGTATTAATCAAAATAATCACCCATGCAATCAATGCATCTTTGCCAACGCAGTGGCAGTTTATTGATGCCCTTCTTAAAAAAATCAGCTGGACGGGAGGCAACAAATTTTTCAAAGGCATTTACTGCCTCTCGGGTATTGATTTTTTTTCCCGCCAAGAAGTTATCCAAATTCTGGAAAAAGTAAGTAGTCTGTAGGCGCAAGGTATCATCAGCTTCCACAATCGCCTGTAATTCGTCATTGTCGACCAAAGTCAGAGGTTCATTTTTCAGGTCGTAATTTCCAGAACGGAAGCGAGCAAACCAATAACAGGTGGTGCGTTGGTTTGTAGTGTTAGCTCCGTAAACGTCGTTGATGTTGCGTGCCGCTTGTGCTGCGTTGCTGCCACGACGGTACTCATATTCCATAATTAATCGAATTTTTAACGTTTCCATGATGACGAAAAAGATTGAAATGCGATGAAAATGTAACACTAATCAATAAACAAATGACTACTTTTGGAAAAAGAATTCCATGTTTTTAAAATAAAATTAATTTGAAATTAGAATTCTTAGACAAACAAAAAATATTTTGATTTGAAATGGCCAGTACTGCAGAACGGCAATTTCATAGGTAACTAAAGATCTAATATTATTAAGTATAGATGTGGTCTACGCATCTACGGTACTTAAACATTTACAGAATCTGGCTTGTTCAAATGGCTGGAAGTGAATGTCTCTTGAAAATAGCTAGTTCGACATGACTTCGAAGTGACATGGACTTATAAATTCATGAGCACGGCATTGTCGCCCTTCATGAAAAAGAATACCACCACATGTCTGTTACATGCCTGTCGCATATTACGCTCGAGTAAACAGAATTAAACAGCTTTGGTGAGCCAAAACCCACCCGTGTTCCTTCAGTTGCCTATGACAGGGCCAGCTGGCCAGGGGTAGCTCTAACGAACAAAAGAAAGGGCCTTAAGAGCGAGTTTCCATCACCGGATTTTTATGTTAACTAATCCTAATTTGAAATTGTTTTAAAGTAATAACTCATAAAGACTAAGTCGAACTATCGGTTGAACATAGCATTGAACTGTCTTTTGCAATTTGCAGGCTGTATCTTGATGTTGTGTTACAGTCACAAATTGGCTGAATGGCTTTGGATAGCAAATATGGCTTTATTTTATGACTGCCTCGTTGGTCTAGGTGTCGAAAGCGAGCCAGAGCCAAATTATAATTTAGAACATTTTTGTTTTTGTCATTTAAAAAAAGCTTAGTATCGACAAATACCCACGCAGACTTCGGCGAAGCACGTGTCCATCGTGGCGTGTCTACTAGTAATATACATACATAAAGTTTGTAAAGCCGGAAGTAAAACGAAAAGAAAGCCCTTTTTGGCTCTCCTGGAAACCTAACGTCTGCTCATTACATTATTTCATATTTCCACTGGCGACATTCGTGAACATTTCGACGCTACCATGTAAAATCAGCCCATATTTTTTTCAAGATACCTGTCGCATTGCATCACATTCCGCCCCTCAGTTGAAAATTCCTTGTCTTAAAAAAATTCATCAAGAAAGCTCTCTATTGCTGCGATCAGATTATGCTCTAGCTGCAATAAGTTCCTTGTCTGCGTCAAAAGTTTGGTTATGAGACCACGGTCATTTTGCATAGGCTATGCTCTGAATTTTGTCACCAACCAATTTTGGCACGAAGTGTCTGAGTTGGTTGGACCTTATCAGGGGCCGTATGATTTTTGGTATGTCTCGGGTTCTCATATGTAATTCAAACACTCACTGTTGCGTTCGTTGTCCATACTTCTGTGGACTAGCATTTTTCGTAATAAATAACGGAAACACCAATCTAGTACGACTTATTATTTCTCGTAGTCCGCAGCCCTTCAACCGTGCTCATGCTGGTGGGACACAGTTGACGTAGATAGTCACGAATTTTATCAGATCACATATTCCACAAATACAGAGGATAGCGTAATTCGACAGTGCTAAGAATGTTGTGCCCTAATAAAGCAAGTTTTCTAAATTTTATTTTACTTATTATATCTCGTTTTAATCGTAATTCCGTCGATATCCTCAGTCATGTCAGTTCCAGGGTTTGCGTCACAACCGGCTGTTTAGAGTCGGTAGCGACAGGTACTTTAAGGGTAACACTTTTGGTTTAGTCTTTTTCTATATTTGGCACGGTTTGTGGATTGTACTGCAGCAGGATAATCCAGAGCTACAGGAATGAGTCGAGTTTACTATTGAGGGTTATTACGTGGAGTTTCTGCAAAGTACTCACAAGCTGTGGTTGCTGCTTAATGGTTGCGCAAAGAGCTTGCGTCTGGTCGAGAAGGGTTGCTGCTGATCAACCACACTTAAAGTTGTTATAAAAAGTGCTTTGCTTTAGCTGGAGATTTTGTAAAGATTTGCGTGTTAGATTAGATATGTAGTTCGAAATAAGGCATACAACTTGGCAAAGTCGGTTTGTTAATAGGTATGTCTTTCTCAGGTCAAAATTTACTCATTTCAATTAAGAGTTCTTGGAATTTGAGCTATTTTTGTGCTCCTTGTATTTCAGATTTTTTTGACTGTTTACATCGCTATCTCTAGTTAAAGTTATGCAATTAATTATCTTTTTTTTTTTCTTTGGTGGAATAGGTTTTGGCAATAACGGGTGAAGAATAACTTTGATAGGCATTTGAAGGACCATTCGGCTGAATTGGCCGGGCTAACGTGTTGTGCTTCAATCGGCCTAAGCCGATTTTCTATAAGTCTGTATGACTACAAACTAAATCATAGAGTTTGAGGCAAGTAAAGCATTGTATGCGTTCTTCGCTTTCGAAAACGGTTAAGTGCGTTCAACTCACAATGACTGTGCATTTCATTTTGATAGTTCAAAAACAATAATTTACTTGATTTACCACACTGAGGAGACGAATTTCCAATATGTTAATGGTTATTACATAATCTTTCAAAAATCGCTAGAATATGACTGAAAGTGTGTTACGTAATTGGGGTGCTGGCAGGCACAACGGGCATTAGTTCTCTACAGTTTTAACAGATGAGCTATTCTGCGAATGCCCGATTACCACTGGAGATTATTTCATTTATGAAGTAGTTGTTATCGAGGCTACAGCAGACCTAAGACTGCCAGACGAAGCACTTAGTCCTGCTTCTAACATCAGAGATTTATCCACCCTCGCTATAACTAGACGATCTTAATTGTCCCCTTAAACAGATTATTAAGATTGCCCTATATCTTTTGGTATAGCTATATGGTCGTTTCATGTAAAATACACCTTCTTTAAGACTCAAATCTGCAAGAAAACGAGCCATAACTTGACCTGTTGGTTGAAAGAGGTTCAATTTATGCTTTTTGTCCATGTGAGCCACATATTCCATACCGCTTGATAAGGTTTTGGTTGATGACCGTCAATTCCACTAACACATTTCCATAAGTACTTATTGCACAATTATGAAGCCATCAAACGTCTTCCTTTAGGTGTATTGGTAAAACAACATTGACACGGTCTTCTTAAAGTTTCTCGGTTAGATACATATTTGTGTCCCACAAAACTGGCGATGTATGGAAGTCCTTCCAGCGGGGCGACCAGGGCCTACTGTGATAGGCTTGAGTCACACATTTTTATCACAGTTTGGGAGCAATAACCGTGATAAAATTCGTGGCCTACCACAGTTGTTTGCTTTTTCACTTCGTCGTTATGTGTTTTGCGTAACACACCCAGCACCTTTTCTCTTATTTTTGAGATCTTTTCGTGTGAAATCTATCTATCCATGGATTCCATAGAACACCTAGAAATACAATTAGGCTTTTACACAGAGTAATAACAGATTTTTGAGAATTGGTCGGCCACCACGGTTTTGTAAGCGGTCGTGATCATCCGCCAGAAAATCGTCTAAACAGATGAGTATTCGAATGTCCTCCTCTCGTAGTATCTGTGATATCCAGCACCCCTAGCCAAGTTGATAATCTACAATCGTTAACGCTACTCACTCGACGTTAAGTCACGTGGTTAGAACAAACGAATAGAAAATTCGTAGCCAAATTCACATCGTTTAAAATAATAGAATGATTTTTATCGTTTCTACAATGTTCAACGCTAAATCCTTTGTTATATTGTGTCGTTTTTATAAAGACATTGTAGAACGAGCAGCCGACTCAGCCGCGTCAACATGGCTACCAACTTATCGTTTTCTACAATTGCTGACACCGAGGCGTTACCGATTGGAGAACGGAATTCGACAAAACGTTTGTAACTTGGCTAGGGGGGCAGTTTGTTACAATCACGAAGATCTTGGGCGTTGTGCTGAGGTCACAAGTACGGCAGTTCATTTCTAGAAATATTCCTCATTAATAGTCTCAGGAAATGTTTGTGTATTGGAAAATTATATTCGATGCCAGGTCGACTTTGCAAAGCCAGTCCCATGCTCGGATGATGTTTGGGACACATTTTTGAGTCTGAATGGCTTTGCGTAAATAAAATAGCCCATAACAGCACGTTAGCAACCGAGCAAAAAGAAAAAAAGTCAAAAAGAATGCTAAGCTAAAACGAAACAACAGCGCGGACGGGCGACGCGATACGATCCGGACGATGCGGTGAATTGGAGGAACAATAAAACTCACGCGAACAAACTCACGGACTTAATTTGGCATCACTGTTGTAGTGTTTATAAATCTACATGTATAATAGGAGAGAATGACTGACTGTCATAACTAGTGGGACTATGGGAACATGAAATTCTTCACACACGTTCCTTTTATGATTCTAACTAGCTTTTGCCAGCGGCTTCATTCGCGTATTCATCTTGAATCACTCTGTGTAACCGACTGTCTGTCTGACTGGGAAATGATAGATGACTTCAACTGCGCCAATGATATATATATATATGTAAGTACAAAAAAAAATTATAAAGTGCTACAATGAATATAAATGCATTTAAATAATAAATAACTAGAGCAAAAGAAATTTTGAGGAATGGGTTAGCAATAAGATAAGGATAAGATGTACCAAAAAAGACAAACTATTTACTAAATGGAAATTACCCAGAAAATAAAACTCTAAAGTTAGAATACAATACAACTGAAATAAAGTAAATAAAATAATACTAAACACTAGAAATAATTATTATAGAGAAGAAATACAAAGAAGCATAAATAATTCAAAAAAACTGTTGGAAATAAACTATCGGTAAAATAGTTAAGTCCGTAGATGAGGTGATAAGGAACGCTTTTTTTAAATGATTCAAATAGTTTTTTGAGTATCGCTAATGAATTTGCAATGGAACCGGAAACCATCTTGTCTGATATTATGATCGGGTGTGACAGACCCTTGATGGATGAACGTAAATTTATGAATTCCTAAAATAAATCTATGTTTTTAAACAAAGTTACACCCCTTAAAATTATTTAAATCACTAACAACTTTAATACTAATAAATCAGCTGGATATGACTCTATGAGAATCATGGACATGAAAATGTTAGGAGATAAAATGATTGTGCATGCAATAGTAAAGTTAATTAATGCGAGTAGTCAACAAGGCAAATATCCATCAGAATTAAAAACAGGTATAGTTAGGCCCATTCATAAAAAAGGTAAATTCAATAATTTCATAAATTAGGGACCCATTTCATATTAAATATTCATCATCATTCTCCTGACCTTATCCCAATTCGGGTCGGCGCAACATGTCTTGTTCTTCCAAACTTCTCTATTAGTCGTCATCTCAGTAGTCACCCCCTTTCTATCCATATCATTATTCACACAGTCCATCCATCCTTTCTTTGGCCTCCCTCTACTCTTATAGCCATCAACATTCGTACTCAATACTTTCCTCACGACATTATCCTCATTGCTCCGTAACACGTGACCATACCATGACAACCGATTCCCACTCAACTTTTCAGTTATTGGTGCCACTTTCTGACTTCCTTTTTTGTACTCATTTGTTATTCTATCCATTCGTGTAACACCACACATCCCTCTTAACATTCTCATCTCAGCTGCATGCAATTGCCTTTCATTCATCCCTTTTGTGGCCCAACATTCTGACCCATACAAGACCCATAACGATATTGCCTGTCATAAATAAAATAGTTGAAAAATTAATATGCGATCAAATACACACTTCTTATCGGGACAACGACATAATTTCTAAAGCACAGTATGGCTTCCAGAGTAAGAAATTTACAGCTCAACTACTTTTTTGTTTTACTGATGAAGTTAACGACTACCTAGATGAGAAGCGGCATGTGATACTCATATTCATTGATTTCAGCAAGGCATTTGACACAGTCGGGTACAGTACACTATTAAAAACACTCGAAAACTTGGGTATAAGAGGGAAATTGCTCGAGTGGTGTAAGGAATACCTGAGTAGTCGAAGTTATCGCGTCAAAGTTGGTTCTAGCCTTAGCAGACCTGTAAACGTGACGAAAGGCACAGCCCAAGTTTCAGTGTCGGGTCCACTCCACTATTTGGGATACGTTAACGACCTAGAAAATTACCCACCCCCGACTAACACACTATTCCCTTTATCAATACGCTAATGACACCTGTAAACTCTCTGCTAAAACCTTAGTTTGGCCGCAGAATGCTTCCAAAAGGATTTTACATCTATGGCTAAGTGGGCCCATGATATGGGACTTGTTCGGAATCCACAAAAAACTAAGGTTATACATCTATATTCAAGTCACATATCCCTTTCAAATCATAGCTCATAGTCATCATTGTCTGCCTAAGAACGTACCAGACTGCCACTGCTCGTCTATAGAGTAAGTCCCATATCATACTATCTAGGGTTAATAATTGACAACCGATTCAACTGAAGTTACCAGGTGGAACCTGTTTGCAGCAAGTTACGTGCAATACTTATAATACCAAGTTTTCCATTATAAAGCGCAATATATCGTGCAGAATCATTCTTCAAATGTACACAGGCCTTGCTGAGTCGATAATCTCCGATGGTCTCACTCACCAGTTATGGACGCACATTTAAAGCTTACCTAGACAAAATTCACAATTTTCATTTAAACACGTTTGCTGAAACTGGTTGTACCAAACTTTGTAAAAAATAAATACCAAGACAATTACATACTGCAATATCCAAATTTCCGTTAAAATGATGTGAGTACATGACAAGCTAAATTGAAGTCATTTCAAGTGCCATGCAAAAACAGCTTTTTTGGCAGGCGTAGCACTTCTTTCACAATACCCAATTTGTTAAACAAAATACCTGTAGACATTAGAGACTCAACGAACAGTAAAAACAAAGCGTAAGCTGAGAGAACGAACATTATGTTAACTAGATAATAACTTAACTGGCAAGAGCATGTTGATCAAGTCTCAGGTCATGGCATGCTAAGACAGACCCCAGAGGTCTAATTGTATGCTTTGTTTAATCTAAGGAACGTGTATTTTATAAAAATAATTATAGAATAAAAATAAAATGATGACAACCGCATCAAAATCCGTTGCGTAGTTTAAAAAATCTAAGCGAACAAACGCGAAAGCGACATTGTTTTACCATGCAAAGATGTAGAATTTCGATCTTTAGAGCTTAGTGTAATGAGGATTTTGTTTGTATGGAAAATATTATTCCTAAAATTAAAAAATTAATAAACTTGAAACTTGGGACATATACTTGCATAATTATCTGTGAAAATGATAAATTTTACGATTTTGAATTGACTAAATTAAATACCTGTAGGGGAATTGGTGCGTGTCAACATTAGTATGATAGAATTTTTGCATGCGTATCGATTAACTCGAAACTCAATATTAATACTCAAAACAAACCAAAAAGGGCTAACGTGTATCAAGTAGGGCATGCAAAAACCGGGTTGTTTATAAAAACCGTTTTTTTTTTCGGGGTTTTTGTTTACAAAACCGGTGTAACCGGTTAGATCCGGTTTTTCGGGGTTTTAAATTTTTGTTAAATAAATGAGAAATATGTCTGTAAAGAAATGAAAATGCTGAAGTGTAATCAAAATATGTATTTTTTACGGACTGAAATAAGCTACAACTACCTACTAATAAGCAATACAAAAAGTTTCTTTTCTTTATAGGTACATAACATAGAATAATAACAAAGCCCCACAAAAAAAAATGTACTTGTTACTAAACCACATGGTCTTTACGTAATTTGAGCTGCCGAATCCGAATCTGGACACAGAATCTAGACACGCGGCAGCGTGTCAAGCCAAGTTCAAGTAACAGAACTGGCGAGCAGCACCGTGTGTAATATTACACGAACCATTTGGAGCCACTTTTGACTCCCTCATAACTCAAAAACTGATTCACATAAACGTGTCAAATTTGTTAACCCTACACCCTCCAGTTTTTCTCCAAGAGCAAAAAGATTCTTGAATTTAGCAGTAATAGATTAGATAAAAAGGTAATAGATTAATAATTCAAACTTAAAATTGCACAGCTAAATCAAATTATTATTTGTGTGTACAAGTGCATCGAGGGAGTCATCATTTAGAGTACTACGGATTTATTACACACCAGCTTCTGCCCGCGACTTCATCATCATCATTTCAGCCGTAAGACGTCCACTGCTAGACTTAGGCCTCCCCCAATTTGGGGGGCTTTGCCATAATCGCCACGCTTGGCAGGCGGGTTGGCGATCGCAGTATGGTGGTTAAATGCATAGAGAACGCTGCTGCCCATTCTCTAGTAAGACTTCGCCCGCGTCAAATTTTTGTGACCCTTCCCGTCGCATCGAATTACCTGCCAGTTTCGTCCATTTTTCATTGTTGCTCTACTTTTTTTTCATTGTACCGTGATGTTATATAGCCTATAGCCTTCCTCAGTAAATAGGCTACCCAACACAAAAAGATTTTGGGGCATTTCACGTCAAGCGGACAGGGAAAAAAAGTGAGGTTCTGAAATTTGTTAATATTAGGTCCAGTTATACTTCTAGTAGATATAAATACGGACACAATTTAATTTTTATATATGATGTGTATTTGTCTAGTTATGGGCTCCCAAAGAATTGTCTAAATCGAAATTACGAATTTTTTGAAGAATTTTTTCGTATTGAAAACAATTACAATAAATTATCAAACTACGCGATTTGTATAGAAAATTAGCTGATCTTTTTAAAAAAGTAATCAATGTTTTTTATCAATGTCTTGATATTATTTTATTTTTTAATAACTAATTATTGTTAGAGCTTCAGGAAACATAAACAGGATGATAAATGTTAATAGTGTCGCGATGTCCACGATGTCCAAGAAAAATAAAATGGCACGATAGCAAATATAAATTCCAAATGCAAGTACAGAATCGTAAAGTTGAGTTATGCATTTGAATGATAAACTAGACAGTTGAGAATAAAGTGGCCCTGTTCTACGAAACGCCAATTTCATATTAATATTCCGAGGAAAAACGACATCGTTATGGAAAAATTACAAAGGGAAATTCTAGAAAATGTCATTATAGTGTTTGATATACACACACCAAAAAAAGTTTGTGATCACTAGCATAAGCTGATATATTTTTTAAATTGAACTTTATCAAGAAACATTCTTTATTGTGTGTTTTTTTCAAATAGAAATACCCTGTTTGTAATTAAAAAGTAAAACTATTTCTTATTTTTTATAAAACATTTTTGATAATTAGTCATAATGTAATAGTAACAGAAAGATAGAAAGACAAATACTGTTTAACCAAACTTAAACAACAATTTATTAATAAAAGGTTTAATTCAATATAATATAACTCCTCCCATGGCTCGAACACATGCGGTGATCTTGCTGGGCATTCTGAGAATCAAGTTATCCAGCATTTCTTGAGATAACCTGTCCCATTTTAAATAGCGGCTTCCCTGAGCTCTGGCACTGTCTGGGGACGTGGCTGACGGTTCCAAACAGCTCGCTTAAGAGCATCCCACGCGTGCTCTATTGGGTTTAAGTCAGGCCAGCCGGCAGGCCAGTCTAACCTTCGTCGTCGTCGTTTCAGCCGTAAGACGTCCACTGCTGGACTTAGGCCTCCCCCAATTTGGGAGGCATTGCCATAATCGCCACGCTTGGCAGGCGGGTTGGCGATCGCAGTATGGTGGTAAAATGCATAAAGAACGCTGCTGCCTATTCTCTAGTAAGTCCCTTAGTCGCCTTTTACGACACCCACGAGAAGAAATGGGGTGGTGTTATTCTTTACGGTACTAGTCTAACCTTATGATGTCGTATTCTCGGAGAGCAGCATTGACTCGTTGAGCTCGATGGGCGGGTGCATTATCATCGACGAGTACAAATTGGTGCCCATGGTTTACTCGGAATTGTCTGACAATTACCTACATCAATAGCAACTGCGCTATACATGTCTCCTGTTATGAAGCCTCGATACGGGATCAAAGACGTTCTAGCTCCAGTCATAATACCACCCCAAAAAGACACCAATTTCCCACCTTGCTGAACTGTTCTAGTGCCAGTTTTTTGCCTTTCACGGTCTCTTTGTCTTCTCCAGACACGGACACGTCGGTTATCTGGATGAGTACTGATTCGCGATTCGTCAACGAAGAGACAGTTTTGCCAAATGTTTTCTTCTTCATTTTGCCGAAGCCTACAATCTCCGTCGTTGTCATTGCTGGGAATTCAGAGGAGCTCGCCAAGACCTCCGTGCTCGTAATCCAGCCTGGTGCAAGCAATTTCGAATGGTCTGAGTGCTGACTTCAAGCCCAGAGGCGGCCCGAACTTCTGCTTTTATTTTAGTAGCGTTGATTGTTGGGTCACGGGCTGCCAGCAATCTAATATAGCGCTTTTGGGCAGCAGTCAAAACAGTTGGGCGACCACTGCGGGATTGGTTAGCAAAATTACTCATCCCGTGGGACCTCTGCGACGTGGTCACGACACAGGATTGGGATATAGCAATTCTGCGTGCTATTTATCTCTTCCTTCTTCCCTCAAAGTTACTATTCATGCTTGTAAAACTTCGGATAATCATCTTGGCATTTTTTCAATCACAACTTTTCGCGAAAAAGTATTTTAAATCCGTTAAAGTTGACTAAATCTGATTTCTGAATGAGCGTACGCTAGGACTGAAAGCCTTTTTATATGGAAAAACAATTGGACTGTTTTATATTCTAAATCTATATTTTTAAATAAATTATCTAATAAGCAGAGGAAATCATAATATATTCCATACCGTAACAAAAAAGATTTCGATTTTCCAAAGTGATCGCATACTTTTGATATCTGTTTGTGTGTTGATTCCGTGTGTTTAACGGCACTTTGTTTCAAAGCTGGTTGTGGCGCAGGGTGGCGCCCTCCCTTAGTACCAGCTAATGGGTGGGTGATATCTATTTTAAAAATTTGATTAGAAGGACATTTCGCATTATACATATTTTTAATATTCCTTTTAAAGCTTTTACGTACGTAATTATATAGGTAATATCTTTTGTTTGTTTGCGAATAAAATGTAAATTGAATTTATTTATTTCTATATTTTATTGACTACTACTAAACACAAAATACAACGTAACGCTATACGTAACTAGATGAACTAGATTCGATCCTGTCGGGATTGGTTCGTCCGACGCTAGACTTCTAATCGCAATAGTTGTCTACAGAGACGTCAAATCGCATTTACAAAACAATTTTGTTCGGAGCGATCTAAGCAGGCTTCATGCGTGAATAAGGATAGGTAATATTGATTAGCTCTTATCACCAACTACTTCGTTATTGAACTCTTAGTGAAACTCGACAATGAATAGAAAAGAAAAAATACTATAATTCTGGGGTTTTTAGAAAATCGACTGCGTGGCCTGAGTAACTCAAAAAGTGGTATAAATAATATTTGAGTCGTAAAAATTTTTGAAAATTCCACTCCTGTGACGATTAAAAAAAAGTCGTGTATCTACTTTATAAGAAAAACTTTATTCCTTTGGTTACTAAAATTGAAACTTGGCAATATTTTGTTCAGTAAATAAACAGTTTTAATTGACACTTTTAGTTTTTCTCACCGAGGATTTAGAAGGGTGTCAAAGTTGTCATGGAAATACTTTTGCGCGCTGCCAGATTAACTCGAAATTCGGTACTAATATAGTCTAGCAGTTAAATACTTTATGCGACCTGCACAAATGTCCTCTCTTTGGTATTTTTCGTCGCATTTCTGAGTTAAGCTACACGATTTCTGACAAATGCTTGCGTTTACTGGACAGGTCCACTGAAATCTGTGTGGTCTTTTCCCAAAAGACTATTTCACATGATCTGGATCAAGATAATTTCTGGTCTTTGACCTCTGAGTTTGTTGAGCTATTTTTGTTGAGACAAATATTAAAAATCTTCTAGCTTATTTTTGCTTTTATGTACAAATGATTATACCTTCAGAATAAATGGTTTCATTTCAATTATGTAAGTACGTGTTTCAGCGTTTTTCGAAAAATAATCTCCTAACAGAGTAGCAAATATAAAGTTTATGGGGGTACTTGCTCGAATCATATCGAAAATGGGTTAATAGTTATTTGTTATACAAGAGTGCAAAGTTGCTTTTTAACCGCGTGCTCAATTTTGATGACCGAGCAAGCGAAGGATTCTAAAATTGAATCACGAGCGCAGCAAGTGATTCAAAAATTAGAATCCTGAGCATTAGCGAGGGAATCAAAAGAGCACGAGGTGAAAAATCTTTGCACTCGAGTGCAACACGTAACTTTTCATTCCACCTCAGCGAGGAAAGAGTATTTTTAATCTTCAATATCTGAGTGGAAAAGCCGTTTTTATTCTCTAGAGGATAAAGTAAATTGAATTTAGAACATCGTGTGCACTATCACAAACTTAGTGCACACGTTGTTCTAAATTCAATTTACTTTATCCTCTCAACTTTGCACTCTTGTATAACAAATAACTATTAAGTCATACTATGGAAACATATCAAACGCTTTTAAAAAACAAGCGGTGAATAAAGCGGACACCGTTTGTTTGAATAATGTTATTTCTTTGACTTAGAAATGAGTCCCCATACTTATTTATTTATTCAAATGATAGAGATACATTGATACATAAACTCACGCCCTTTTCCCCTGCCCATGGCGTGGCGTAGGCAGAAACTATAGAAGAACACCTGCTCGGCACATCTGGTCATACACCCACGCCGGTTACCAGTTATACAATGATAAACAACGTTATAAATTTTTTGAAAAACACTTTTCAAAGGGGTTGTGGGTGGAGTGCTTACATTTTTGAAGGAAATAATTAATTCCCGGGCAAAGTATTAGTTCATCATAAAAATAATAACTTATCTCAAATTAGGAAGGTCAACCAGGCGCCACTATCGTTCTTTCGCTAACATACCTTAGGCCGCGTACAATTAGAACGACCATCACGAGAATACGCAGCGATTGGAATTAAGCGAACGTGACGTTTGACAGTGGGCTCTTTCGAGTTTTCGAAACACGAGGTCAATAAGTTTTTACAGTATCTGCATGCGTAGCATGACCACCGTAGAAAGGGGTTTTGTCGACGGACGAATAGACAAAGTAACGTTTCGGGTACACAGTACGACAGCAGCAAAGTAGAAAAAGTCAACTGCACTTTTGATGCGAGACATCTATAAGCGAGGGTAAACCTAAATTTTGACGTGGTGAGTGTGGCCACGCACAGTGGGCCCATACTGAAAATTAGTGGACTTAGACAACAAAGTTTCAATATCGATGCGATTTTTTTTTGATGTGATAATTAACATATTAACAGATAATTAATACGTTATTTTTGATTAAGTATACTATATTTATTTCCTTTCGTAAAGCATGCTTTATAAATATTATATTTACAAAATATTTTTTTGTTTTGCCTTGTGTCGCAGGTTCGCTAGGTTCAGCTGCACGTCTCAAGGTCAGCCCTTGGATGGGTGACCAATTAATTTGTGTGTGTGGCGCATGCGTAGCATGACCGCCTAGAAACGGAATTTGTCGACGGAAGAGAAGACAAAATGATAGATTGTATCGTAGAAAAATTGTGTAAAACTGAAAAGAAGAGATGTTTCTATTTTTCAGTCGACAAGAGTACGATGTCAAGTATGATGACTATTTTTCGGATGAGACAGAAACATTTTTACAGAATTAAAATACATAAGGAACTTTTTTATTCTTGCTAGAATAGATATAGAATTGGTCATGCTACGCCGGCAGCTGCAGTTTAACAGTTTTAAGGGATTTTTCCCTAATGGTATAGTGTTACGTTTACTCTTATAGATGGATTTACGGACTTGTGTTTCTTTGAATACATAATAGGTATTTACCTATGAAAATGCCGCATGCCGTTTTGTATGAAAAAAATTAAACAAATTTTTTTCATGTATTTTTTATTTGTATTAATCGAAATAATCACCCATGCAATCAACGCATCTTTGCCAACACAGGGGCAGTTTATTGATGCCCTTCTTAAAAAAATCAGCTGGACGGGAGGCAACAAATTCTTCAAAGGCATTTTGTACTGCCTCTCGGGTATTGAATTTTTTTCCCGCCAAGAAGTTATCCAAATTCTGGAAAAAGTAGTAGTCTGTGGGCGCAAGGTCTGGTGAGTAGGGCGGATGACGGAGAGCTTCCAACCTCAGTTCTTGCAACTTGGAGACCGTCTGCTGTGCAGTATGAGGTCGCGCGTTGTCGTGCAGGAGCAGCGGAGACGAGCGATTGACCAATGCTGGTTGGAGATGTGCCAGCTTCTCCATCATTGAGTTCAGTTCTTCACAGTACACATCTGCAGTAATGCTCACCCCGTTTGATAAGAAGCTGTGATGAATCACACCGGCGCTAGACCACCAAACAGTGACCATCACTTTTCTAGGGGTAAGTTTTCGTTTAGGGCATTGTTTAGGTGCTGAACCAGGATCCAACCAACTTGCTGAGCGCTTGCGGTTATCAAACACAATCCATTTTTCATCGCAGGTAACAATGCGGTTCAAAATTCTTTCATTTGTGTGTCTGTTGAGCAGTGCAAGGCACGTCTCGACGCGTACTTCGCGCTGGCGATCATTGAGTTCGTGGGGCACCCATTTGTCAAGCTTTTTTACCTTGCCAATTTGACGCAAATGGCTAATATTGTTTTGATGCTAACGTCGAAAGCTGCTGCTAATTCAGCCGTAGATTGTGTATCATCAGCTTCCACAATCGCCTTTAATTCGTCATTGTCGACCAAAGTCTTCGGACGACCGCGAGGTTCATTTTTCAGTTCGAAATTTCCAGAACGGAAGCGAGCAAACCAATAACAGGTGGTGCGTTGGTTTGTAGTGTTAGCTCCGTAAACGTCGTTGATGTTGCGTGCCGCTTGTGCCGCGTTGCTGGCACGACGGTACTCATATTCCATAATTACTCGAATTTTTAACATATCCATGATGACGAAAAATATTGAAATGCGATGAAAATGTAACCATTGATATATATGTTACACTAGATTAACAATTACCGCGTCAAAGCGTTGCCACCGGACATATGGCCACAGCCATATGCATAGCAAACCGTCAGTTCAGTGCTCTCTGTAACGCTAACCAAAATAGACCCAGTGAAAGGCGACAAAAAAATTCGCCAAAATGGGTTAATGCATATTGAAAGAGTGCGATTCTAGATTACAAAAACACAATAAATTAATCTGAATTACTTTCCACATGTAACTTTATTGTTTCTGTATCTATATCAACGTAAAAACGCAATAAAATATACAATATGTATCATTTTGTCAATTAGGTTCAGTGTTACCACTAAAAACTTAGTTTTAGTTTCCGACATTTGTGGGAGTTTTTAATTTATAGGAATAAGTGATTTTTTTAACAATAACATCGTAGCAGGGTGCCTAAAGATGCAGCACGCAGTGATAAATGGGTGGAAATAATCCGATTGCTGAGAAGAGAGACTGACTGGCTACTTATAAATCTATTGACATTTGTTCGAAGCACTTTCAATATAAAAAAATATTCAAAAAGAAAATGTCTTAATTATTTTCATTAGTGATAAAATTCTAATACACATCCAATAAGAAATACATAATTTAAATAATTTAACTTAACGTTTAACATTTTTTTTTAACTTTTTTTTATGGCTTAAAAAGATGGGTAATTCGAATGGGTAGGCAACCCCATCCCGTCATTGCATGTTTATATTGCGTTCTTTGTCTAATCTAAGCGACGGCATTATTTTTGCGACTTGTGTGAGGGAGACAGATATATGTTCACGTATAAATGTTTAGTGGTTTCAAAGCTACGTCGTCGCGTTTAAATAGTGGTTACCTTCGATCAAAAATGTACTCTAATGCCCGATGAGCGCTTCAAAAACGGCCCGAAAAATAAGAGCACAAATATTTTTGTGCTCTTATTTGAAATTAGTTTGGTCCAATGATAGCCAACGATAAGACGTCCTAAATGCCGCAGCACGCGTTCAAAAATTGTGTAAATAACCACTGTAGCACCAAGTTTTTGGAAGGAATATCTTTTTTTCCATAAGTTTAAATCTTTAAGTGTTTTTCATAAAATAAAAACAATCAAATAGTAAATATAAATCATTTAGCAAATACATATTACGATTGTTTGACCAATGTTTGCAACAACGCAACAACTATTGTAACAAACATTGTCTGTTCTGAAACAGAGAATGCATGAAGTAGTATTGTAATTTTATTTTTGTTTGTAGATTTCCTAGCGAGCCATTTCGCTGTACAGAATGGGTATCTATTGTAGCGAAAGAAAGAGGAGAAGAAATATACAAGCTTTTTAAAAATTCATATTTGAACTCTAATTTAAATGAAAAAATAATTTGCTTTAATACAAATTTAACTTCTAAATACTGGTACATAAAAGTAGACGCACCCAGTTTTTATACGGGTGGATCACATTGATTTAACCCGCACTTAATTAAATAAAATAACTATTATACTATTTTAGTCCTACTACTTTTTTAAATCGATTAAAAATGTTTGCCGTCATCAAAACGTACCTTCACCTAAAAAAATATATTCTGCAACTCTACGTCTTTCCATACGTACTGTGTTCTGAACATTGAAATATAATACCAAGAACTACGTCTTGTTCCAAAATAGAGTAAGCACGAAATTGTCAACACATTGTTTTTAACCTTATTGCTTAGACTTTAAGTTTCAGTTAAGAATAAATAATTTTGTACTTATATCAAAATGACTTTTGATTTTTAAGGGACATTTTAAATTTATTGCTCTTTACCTTTCACCGATGACAAAAGGACTTAAATATGAATATTTTGCAATCGTAATTATGCTTTATGTTTCAGTGTTAAGGATTATAATAAACTGAAGTTGTTATTATTATGAAACGTTTTTCTATATTTCGTAGTAAGAAATATAAATGTGTAAGTATGTGCAAGCGTGGCCACTTGAGCGCCTTATTTTTGTTCCTGATCCTTTATCTAGTGCTATTATTGATCGAAGGTGGTTACAGTTTTTTTGACACATTTTATGTTTCTGACACATTTTAATGAGGTTTGCTTCTCTAGTTATTTAACTCAATGAATGTAACACTAATCAATAAACAAATGACTACTTTTGGAAAAAGAATTCCATGTTTTTAAAATAAAATAAATTTGAAATTAGAATTCTTAGACAAACAAAAATTATTTTGATTTGAAATGGCCAGTACTGCGGAACGGCAATTTCATAGGTAAAGACCTAATATATATTCATAGATATGCAAAGAAACTGCAGGTAGCTAGTTACCAGAGACATTGTGTTTAGGACAGTCACACGCAGAAGTATAGGATGAGTAGTGACTAGTGACGTATTGTAGAAGTCTTGGATAGAGCAATAGTTACCTACAGCTATTTGGTTACAAGTAGGTACTGTAATTTTATTGTGAGAAGGTCTCTGGATTGTTCTCATTTTCATTAATAAAAGGCGTGCTGCACACTGTTTATATCTAAGTGCTTATAATAATAAGCACTTAGATATAAACAGTGTATCTACAATGTATATATTCTCACGCTACTCTTGAGATATTATAATTGTTTAATCTGCAACGGATACAATATCACCATTGTTCTTTATGTAAGTTTTAAATATAAATAATAAAAACGTGGGAGAATTATTGACTTAAGAGTTTCAATGGGCAGTGTACTTGCTCCCACGTTTTTATCAATAGCTAACTAAAACGAAATTTACTAGTATACTTCCGATTTCTTAAATATAGATAGTGCATTCCACGACGACGCGCCCCTCTACGTGCCTTTCCTTTGTTTTTAACCGCTCTCGGTACAGTTGTCAAAGAGTGGGACGCGTCTTCATGGATTGAACTATCTATAGTTTTGAACCATTCGAGAAAAAATATTTTATTCCTGTCTATTAAAATTTTTGACCAGTAGAGACCGTGTCAAAGGCCTTTGAATTGGATAGTGAAAGTCAAACAAAGGGATTTGTTGACTTTCACTATCATTCTATAAAGGTTAGGTTAGTTTACTATTAATTAACTTGGTCACAGTAAGCAGTGGTAAGCAGTGGTAGCCGAGTGGTAACGGCCGCTACTTACGACTCGTAGGTCGTGGGTTCGAACCCAAGCAGGCGCATTACTTTGTGTAAATTATTCCTTCACCACTGCTCTCAAAACGGTGAAGGAAAACATAGTGAGGAAACCGGCATGTCTTAGAACCAAAAATTCGAAGACATGTGACATCTACCAACCCGCACTGGGCACGCGTGGTGGATTATGGCCCACTCCCTCTCACCGAGAGGACGCCTGTGTCCCAGCAGTGGGAACATTATAGGCTGCTGATGATGATGATGAACATGGTCACTGGTCACTATTTCATTTTCTTATGATCTACGGTTGCTTACTACTATAGCCTAAAACCATAAGAATAATTTATAATATTATATTCTTCACTTACTCGTACAATATATCACGCGTGTGATTAACGAAAGGAAATGCGTATTTAATAAATTGTTGCAGTAAGTACATTCATGTTTTATAAATATTATCATAACATTGTGAGAAATACTGTCAACATTCTAGTAGGAGACATCTGTGCGAATCATTGCGG
The DNA here is from genome assembly GCA_932294355.1 of Aporophyla lueneburgensis. Taxonomy (NCBI): domain Eukaryota; kingdom Metazoa; phylum Arthropoda; class Insecta; order Lepidoptera; family Noctuidae; genus Aporophyla; species Aporophyla lueneburgensis. Next base: position 19,144,899 of record OW028733.1, read on the forward strand.
TTGGGGATTCACTGCATAAGCATGTCATTTCGCGGTTTGTTTTTATTTAGCTCTCGCGGAGTTATGTAAACTTTCGTGGATATCGGACCGGAGACGATGAAGTCAACCGCCAGTCGTTTCACATCACACTTGGGACACACACCGCATTATGTTCCCAAAGTTTGCGGTACTACGAATCGGACTGTTCGCTCTTACTATCATATCCGGTGAAGTGGCGCGGGACAAGCGGGGTCGTCGGAAAAACGACGACGCTGACAAAACTTTATGGAAGAAAGAATACGAAGAGGAACTAAACGATGCCATGCTTGCCGGGAAACGGGAAAATTTCACCCGTTCGGCAGGCGCACAAGGTAACAGTGATAACGATGCTGTGATTGAAAAATTAATGGACAGCATAACTTCAAGTGAAAGATATTTGAAGAAAATAGAGGCTATAGAATTTAGACTGAACAGGCTGGACATTGAAGTTCACGAGAAGACCAATGCCATAATGAAGCTGTTGAATAATATTTCGAAGTCGGTGCGCACTGATTGCTCTCAAAAGATGGAGTCCACCATTCAAGACCTAGTAGCTGACGTGAGCTCTATCAAATATACTGTGGAAAAGTATCCGCGCACCAGCATAATATCCAGCTCAGGTACTGTAGTAGTTTTGCTTAGTAGTTTTTAGCATAACTAATGAATTCCTTTTAATCCTTATGTAGTTAAATTTCCCCAAACATAAAAACAAATTAATTACTTAGGCAACGCGTTAAATTATGGCAATTTGATTGATCTTCATTGATTGCTTGTTTTTTGTTGCCACTGGTATTTTTTCGTCAATCATTTTTTAAAGTTTTTACAATATAATATAGGTAGTTTACGACTTGAATCCTTTTTGAATGTAGGTATTATGTTTTTTGTTTTTACCATTTTTAGTTAGGTTACTCTTATTTATTCTCATATTTCACGCACAACAACGGTGGCGCGAAAAACATGATCTAAATTGTGGGTTTGTGTTTTCATTAACCTGACATCCGTAAATACCAAATTATCGAAGGCTGAGGTCTGCAGCCTTAGTTATCTATTATATAAAATCCATTATTTTACTGATGTATAAACAGTTCGAATAGTATCTGTTTTAGTTATTTCGTATGTTTGCCGTATGGAAATGCAACCGACATCCAGGCTATATTTGTGATGCAGAAAAGAGCCATTCATGAAATTTTTATGTTGAAGGTTTTCACTGAAGGAAAATTAACATAATGATGACAGTCGCAGAAAACATAATGACAGTCGCAATCAAATCTCAATATGTATATGAGAACCTGATTTATGTAAAAAGAATATTAATCTACATACTAAACATAGCATACCTAAATAGTAGACACCAAGAAATTTTTACTGTGCTCCAAAAAATTAAAAATTCATATTGGCTCCATAACAAACTCCCAAGCCATGTTAAATAAATGAATCTCAATAAATTTTAATCATTTAAAGACGTGGATAGAGAGTAGGGAGGTCTTCGTCCAGCAGTGGGACAGCAACGGCTTTTAATTTTTTAAACAGAAACTCTGTCAAAAAGGTTTCTATAAAGTTAATGATTACTAAGATGACAAAAAGCTTTGGATTAATTTAGCTACTAACTAGTCCGTTATACGTAGCCACATGTAGTCGACCCAGGGATTCTTCGCACCCCCGTCCCGCCGCTACCGTGACCGATACCTTGCCCAGGAATAGCGGGAACTTTGTTTTGGTACTTTATTTATACAGAGGTTTAATGTATGACTACATTGCTGGTATGAGTATTTTGTATATGACCTACGCAAATAACCTGCAGATCTGCTAGCCTCTCGTGACGAGTCGTTAAGCTACCTGAAATAAGGTTGAGCTATACGATGACTGATGTATGCCATGCTGTCTTTTAGGACAGGCCAGCTCAAAGCTGCAATGTCCTAATAATATAATATTTAGAGATTAAAAGCCCATGCTCTAAGTTTGTTTTGGTATTTTTTCTCAGAGATCAGTCAGCTAAGACATGCCGGTGCCATCTAATTTTAAGGTCTTGTCCAAGAAACAATTAACGTGTTTAGTGCCTTCAAAGATTTAATTAGGTAAATATACTAGATAAATTTTTATCCAGTGCGTAAATTTTAACCATGAATTCAGCGTATTATTCTAGACCACATTTTTTTTTTCTGAATGGGAAATCATTGAATGACTGCTCCCGCTCTGGGCGGACCCCCTTGCGCAGAAATTTTTCGTCAGTTCTACAAAATAAAATCTGCTGTTTCATAGAAAAATGAAATACCTATGGGGTCAAAATGTATGGAACACCAGATTTTTTTTTTTGTATAACCGACTAAAATTTTCTACGCTGTGGGATCTAGAATGATATAATACTGAATCCTTGGTTACAGTTTGCGCACTGGATAAAAACTGATCCTGTATAAACATTTCACGTTTCATCAATGTATAGCGCCCACTTGTATCAAATCACGTAAGTAACTAACGCGCTCTTCTGAGTAATTTCATTAAACGAGCCTGTTTTTGGAATCTATATTCAGTACTATAAGGCTGCATGTTCAGTGACGAGGGACATGTTAGACAAGGGTCATACCGCACACAGGGTCAATTTTTAACAATCAATGTGTAGTCGGCCGATACACATCAGCGATGCAAACAGCCGCATCGAACGAGAGGTCACTACTAAAATTGCCATCATTTAAATTAAAATCAGGAATTATCAACAACAAAAAATTAATAAACAAATAGACAAACAGCATTGTAAATTGTATAGCAGAATTGTATAGACAATAGAATAGTACCGACAGTTGGCTTAAAACCCGAGTTAGCACGTAAATTACTACACAAATTAGCGGCAGAGATGGCATCAGCAAGGTCTGTTCGCAAGTTCAATAGCTGGCCGCCGCACTGTGGGCTGGATTTCGGATTTCATAGACATCCGATCAGTAATCTAGAAAGTGGTGACTTTTATGCCTGAATATGTTTCGGAAGACCCAATACATACTCCAAAATTGTATTATTATAGTACTGACTTATAAACGGCTCATAGAGAATTTTTTATTCAAAAATTTGTATCAGTTTGGGAAGGGTCAGGGGTGCAAAAACTTCACGCGAACGAAGTCGCGGGCAGAAGCTAGTAATCAATGTAATTTCACATTGCAGTATTGTTTTTCTGTCATGTCATTTGACACTTCGAAACTTCTTTGTACACGTAAAGGTAATACCCATGAGAAAACATGCGTTGATATGTGTGTGTGTGAGAAAACACTGTTTCAATGCATACTGTCGGTATAGTAAGCGCAGCTATTTCCGTATAATATATGGCGTGAGTAAGAGAGAAAGCCAATACTAACGTTGAATTAATTTCAGCCGTAAAACCTGCACAATAATTGTGGAGTGTCAATATTACCCTAAGACCAAGACTTTATTTCTCTTTAAATGGGCTGCCAAACACTTAAAGAATTTTTCAATTCGAACCAATAGTTCCTGAGAGTCGCGCGTTTAATCAAAAAACAAACTAACTCATCAGCTTTATAATAAAAGTATAGATTATCCTACATGGGCACAACACGTTCGAAGTTACTCATTTAAAAAAATAACTAGCTTTTACAATGTTCTCTAATTACTGTGTTTTCCTCTACACTGTCCCCCCCATACCTACCTATATGGGAGGACAGTGTAGTGGTAAACTTTGTTTACACAAAGTTCTTGAACAAGGTCGCTTCTCTGCTGACTTTATGCAGCTGTATAGCAGTAGACAGCGATACATGATTAAATGGCCATTCTCATTAAAAGTATTTCTCATAACACTATATATTGAATTGTAAGAACAAAGTCGGTTTCCGTGCCTGTGCTGTGTGACCGTTTAATTTCACTATAAACAATGAATTGCAAGGCGGTTCTCGTGATCAAATGGAACATTTATTCCGGAAGGCTTATGTGAATGTTTAATTAATACAATTGTATTTAACTCAGAAAGACTTGACGTTTTGACAAGTCGACATCGGACATGTGAAGCAGGGGCGGATCGCTAATGCCTTTTAAATAGTGCACTAACGCTTAGCATTCACGGCGTGTTAAAACTAACAGCTTACTTACTTATGTATCTGACCCCATTCGTGCAAGTAAACGAAACGATCGTACACTTCTTCTTCAATTCACTTTAAAAGATTCCTTAGGTAGTTTTCTAGTTGTCCATTTCTGAGCGGGTCAAATCGGGGTTGAAGTTAGCAGGTATTCAACGAAGTCCCGGGTAAAACTTTTTTATGGGTAAAATACTGGTACTCGGCTGTATCCGGTTAGACAGGAGGCTGACTCCATCCAACATGGTTGGAAAAAGGCTAGGCAGATTGATTGATCTCCGATCTCCCCGCGCCCTGTACTTACGCAACCACCGAAAAAGTTTATTTTTTATTTTGACCGATTTTAACACAAAACAGTCGTGTAAGATTAAGATAGGTTAACTATGCTCCCGAGATCTTCGGTGCGGGAAGTGTGGAGAGAGAACACCGGGATCGTTTCAGTCAGCAAGAGTCTGACAGACCCCTTAGCCCGGCGGAGAACATCCATGAGGATATCCACCCTAACATAAAAAAGAACTACGAATGATAGAAATTTTATTTGTAGGTACTCTTACAGAGGCAGAGATACTTTTCTAACCATTTACATATAGTACCTACGTTCAATTACTATTGATGTTTGTTTGCTTCTAATAATAATACCTTTGTATAAAAGATGCTCTTGTTGAAACACGAGAACAGTGTTTGTGTTGGAATGCTCAGTAATTAGTGCTACACTTGACAAATATAATTGCTTTCAGTTATAACAGTGTCGGTGGCACCTGTCAGGAAAACGCAGACGCTACAGTTTCTAGAAGGGACGTTGTCTACAGCCCCTTCTGATTGTCGTCGTCGTTTCAGCCGTAAAACGTCCACTGCTGGACTTAGGCCTCCCCCAATTTGGGGGGCTTTGCCATAATCGCCACGCTTGGCAGGCGGGTTGGCGATCGCAGTATGATGGTAAATAGCATAGAGAACGCTGCTGCCCATTCTCTAGTAAGTCCCTTAGTCGCCTTTTACGACACCCACGGGAAGAAATGGGGTGGTGTTATTCTTTACGTCCGGCACCACACGGTACCGGACGTAAAGAACCCTTCTGATTGGATCGCTCTAAATTCGTTCAAGGCAAAACACCCCCGTTTATTTACCTAAGTGTGGCAACAAAATGGCCTTTAACTCGTAACATGAAAAGAAGTAATTTATGTATTTTTTATTGTTTCGTTTTTACGGAGCTGTGTGGCTTATACCTGCGAGAATGACTGATGACCGCCGTTAAACATTTCCATTTTCGAGACGAATTTTTATTCTATTTATTGGTAATTGCGTTTTGAATTGCTTTTCATTTATTAAAACAAATAATGAAAAGCTCCCCTGTTTCTATTTACACTACAACACTGTGTGGTAAAGGATCCCGGGGGTTTCTAAGCAAGCATATGTAAGGGCGAAAACTTGATAGCTGAGTAGGTGGTAGGTTTTTGGTGTTGAGTATACACCGAAAATATATTTGAAGAGTTTCAAATAGTAAGTAGTTCTGTGATCAGGAGACCTGCACTTTCAGATTTAGAAAGTCGACCAAAAATAAAGTGAAGTTCAGAGCGTTTAAATATATTGGTATGATTGAGTGCGGCCTAATTAGCCAAATCTAAAGAAGAAATTGTGGGCTTTCCCTAGATCTACTTTGAAAACTTTGATTTGGACAACTTTTAAAAGGATATTCAGCAAATAAATGTTGATACAGGAATGAAGAGGAAAGCAGGGTCCAAATACGGTTATTTACAAAACAACGTTGCACATTATTTTTATTTTTCAAATGTTGACCCGGCCGACGTTGTTCTGCCATAATTACAATACGGTCTTGCGTCTTCTTTTCTCCCAAAAGAAATCTATAGTAAAATCTTTTTGTTCCTCAATATTTTCAGTTTTTCTGAAATCGTTCGCAACTTTTCCATAAAAACTTACCTCATTCAGACAATTACGAACATTTTAAATAACTACTACTTACACCTAATTTGGTCTTGCCAAATCAGTCCTGCTGTTCTGAAATAATGCAGTTACTGTCGAACAGCATTTCAGTTTTATTATATGTTAATAGAACATAGATAACGAAACACATGATATATTATATCAATAATTAATGACGTTGGCCGCAAAATTTGGAGCCCCGGACTGAACCGGGGCTCCAAATTTGCGGCCAATAATTAATTGATATAACATATGCAGCACTCTAATTGCTGACTACACTGTCGATCAGAATCTCAAACATTTTAAATAATATGACTAGTCCTTTGTTTCATACATTACTGTTAGTATGTTAGGCAATGACTCCGCAGTTTTACAATATTTAACTTCTCGCAATATTTAACGTAACTTTAAAACTGGCTTTTTTAAACTGACTGGTCTGTTAGTCTAGTGTTTAGTGACCCTGATTGCTAAGACTGAGTTTGTGGGTTCGATTCCCACCCAGGACAAATCTTTGTGTGCTGAGCACGATCATTTGTTCTGTGTCTGGATGTAATTTATCTATAATATGAATATCTGTATTTAGAAACATATAAGTATGTTTATAAGTTGTCTGGTTGCCATAGTACAGGCTCTGCCTAGTTTGGGATCAGATAACGGTGCGTTGGTTGTCCTAAGATATTATTATTCTCTAACAAAGGTATTAAGTTTACATTTCTGATGTTCCAGGTGATGGAGATTCCCACATGGATGCGGCGTTGGACACACGGCTCACATTCCTGGAGAGCCACTTGAAGACTGTTCAGAGTGGCGTAGAGTCCATAGTGGCCACCATATCCGAGGTTAAGAACAGGCAGTACAGCAGAGCGTACCCGAACAAGTGAGTTGATTTTCTGTAGTAGGAAACTACATAGACATTTATCTACCAACCCGCCTGGGCCTCCGTCATGGATTATGGCCCACTCCTTTTCACCGAGAGGCGGCAATATCAACACATCTTTTTAAAGTCGTGAGTGTTTCGTCAGATAGTTTCAGCGTTTCTGCGATAGCGCTTCCTGTTTATGGTTTCCACAGATGATAACATACATATTTGCTGTCTTCTTGAGAACAGATAATAATGAAGGAACCATGAATCTGACATTTTTGCTGAATTGTCCATGTGATAATAGAGCTAATATAATATTTATGTTCGTGATTGTATGTGCTTTGAATTTCGTCAAAGCAAAAGCGCATTCATGTCCTGCCATTACCTACGCGGTACATCTTCATCTTCCTTGTATAACTCCGTCATCTCAGTAGTTACTCCTTTTGTAGCATATCATATTTTATATAATCCTTCCGTCTTTTGTTTAGTCAATCTCTACATTAAAACCATACTGATTTGCACTGAATTCATTCCTCGAGGCTATTCTATTCCTCATTAATTTGCATTCGGTACGGTACATGGCATATGCGTGATGATATATCTTTCATACAATCCACCCGTCTTTTCTTTAGTTTCTATCTATATCTACTAGGGCTTTCAGTCTCACTGCATTTTTGAATCCAGGGAAAAACATCGAGACTCCATGGTCACGAAATTCACGGGAAAAATGACTTTCGAGACTGTTTCAAAAGTCGAAACATGATTTAATCAAGTACGTTATTAAACATACCTATAGTCACAATTTTGAAAGCCTTAGTGGACTGGACCGGCCATGTCTGCATATAAGATGAGAAATGGAATTATAAAACCATCGATTGGGTTCCATCTAAACGAACGACGCTACTTGACTCCTACCGAAAAGAATGACCAGCCCTAGCGCTAGCTAACTTTGGTGTCTATTATTTTTACAGATATTTAGTGCAGTATCAGCAGTTAAAAGAGTAGGTAATAATAAAAAAAAAACAAAATATTTTATCGATATTTATAAAATTCAAAGTCCTGAGTGACTGACTGACTGATATATCAAGGCACAGCCTAAGCCGCTGGTCCTTGAAATACATGAAATTTGGAGGGTGTATTATTTTTGAAGAGTAGGTATCCACTAAGTAAGGGTTAGCATAGCGGTGGCATAACCCGTTCTGAGGGAATGGCTTGAAAGACGGTTTGGTATGGCCCTTCCTCTCTGGCTGACATAGGTATTGTCCGGACTTGGATGCTTCGGTAAATAACTGTACTGCACAGGCTGGGAACTGATACCGTATGAGAGTGGGGACACTACCTACTTTTCAGTCTGTAGCAGAGTCACCGGTCGCCGGAGGGCGCGGAACGATCTCCGGCCTTGCACGCAACAGACTTGGAGTTTGTTGCCTGAACAGTAAAAGGCCCGAGACGAACGGCGCACCGTGTTTCACGCGCGTCTTTGTCTAGCTAGAGGAATTGCAGTCGTATATGGTCGTTGAGGGTGACGGGGTCCGCATGAATTCATACGGGCCAACACCTGGCCGGAGGTTCGTGACGAAATGCGCAAGCACTCCAGCACCCCGAGTAGAGGTAGCAGCAGTACACCGTGTGGTATTAGTTAGATAGATATTCATGAAAATTTCCAAACGATAAAAAAGGTGCTGGCGATTCGCAGTGCACAGTGCTTCTAAAGAAGTGAATTCGAGATCCTACACGAATCAGAGCTGAACGCATATGTTTATTTTAAGAAATCGTTCATTGAATGCGTTTCAACTTATTTTGACCATTTCGTCTTGCAATCAGTTATTAATTTCAGTTCTCTGTGGAACTCTTTCTTTTAGTTGTTTGTGCTATTACTTCGCACTTTCACAAAGAAACTCATAGTATATAGGATAATTATTAAAATCAGAGTCATAGGTTAATCTCCACAGATTGTACTAAACTGTAATCTACACTAATAATGTTGATTATGTAACTTACGTCTCAAAAATCTCGTTATTCCCGAAAGCAAATTCGTTTTCTCTAGTCTCGAAAATACCAAAAAATCGTCGAGAGTTGAAATTTCTGAGACTGAGAAACCCGGGATCAAAGCCCTAGCCCTATCTACTTTATAACCACACACACTCGACCAGAATTTGAATTGCATTTGCTCTCAATATTTTCCTCAAGGCTACTTAGTTCCTCATTATTTTGCATTCAGTACATTACATGGCATACTCGTATATGCGTGAATTAGTTTTAAATAAAACGTTACGAAAACAATGAAAAGTTAAGGAAAAAGTATACTAACTTTATTATCGTATACAAAAATCTGGGATTATCGATTCGCTTACGTATAAATTAACATTTGGCCGATTAAATTCGTGCGAATCGACAAATAAAGCGAAATAAGTAGGTAAACGTTCACGTTCTCACAGACGTAATAAAAACGCGGCAGGATCTTATCGTGCACTGAATTTTCAACTCTTTGATTCCAGAATTACTTGCATCCGTGTCAACAATTAATTCATTTTCTGTCTCAGGGTAGCCAAAAATTACTTTCAGTCCTGGAAAACCATGTAACAGCTCTCATTCCATCAAAACGATCTCTTCTTCTCAAGCTTGTGTAGAGGTGCGCTTACTTTCCTGTATGTTATCATTTAGTTCTGAGGGGTTTGTTAGGGTCGCACATGCTCGAGTAGGGAGCCAGGTGCATGACTACAGGATGGTTGTCTGAATTAAGCTCGTGGAACTCCTCAACAGACTGTGAACGGAGATTTACATTCTTGAGCAGCGCTATTTCGAGAACATCGTGAAGGTGGTTGGGATTGCCAGGGAAATGAGTTGAATTCATCGTAGCAATTAAAGAGAAGCTAAGGGAAGGTCCTAGGATAAAAACTGCATCTGATGGAGGTCGTGTTACAGTTCCAAGAAAGATGTTTGGCACTGAGATTTTCCATCAAGATGACGGAGTTTTCAGGCCGAAGAGAGCAGTGAGGTTGCTGGTGAGAGAGATGGGATCCTCAAGACCATTGTTACGAGTGATATACGTGGACATGGGTGATCGGTTGATGAGGAGTCACGCCGAGTCGACATATGAGATAGGATAGGAGGTGGCTCGATAGGGATGCAGTATAAGACTTTTGTAATAAATGACGGTTCCGCCCTTGTGACACCGTGACCTGTCATTGCTATGTTCAGGGTTTGAAGAAGTCCCCAAAAAATGATTCGCTATGTAGAAAATGACAAAGATGCGAGAAACTCCAGTACCTACCGTTCACAGTAGTGAACGGTAGGTCAATCGGGTAACAAAACAAGTATGTTTTGTTACCAGATTGATCACAAGTTCCCATCGTGGACTGGTGAACCCGGAATCCTTGAGGCTCAACACTAGCCAGCACCCACCCAGCAGTCCTAGTTTTTTTCTCACATCGTTGAGATCTGACATAGTTGTGATCATCATGTTGTCTTTGCTAGCAGTACTTCGCTTCGAGCAACTTGACCGAAGTTACTGCACAAATGTAACATCTAGAACTGTACCTATAACAGTCACGTACAGGTGACGCTGCAACCTCCCTGATGCGGTGGGCTTGATAATCACGCCACACTGCCTCCACGTCCAACGCATAGGTCAAAGAGTCTTTCAGCGTGTCAGGGCGCACAAGTTTCCGTATACCATTTATGAAGTCTTGAATTAGAATCCCTTCAAAGAGTGCAGGCGCAAGCTGGTACGCTATTCGAACCAGCTTTTCTATTTCCAGGACTCACTGCTGCAGGTTTACACCACTGCGTTGCTTACGATCTTTCAACATGGCACGAAACACGTGTTCCAGGTGTGCGTCACTGTATATGGATTATTATGCCTCAAGCAGCTACTCCAAAGTTATATTCGAGATAACCGCTACTCGATAATAGATGGTGGTAGCCAGTGGTCTCGAACGTCATAGAGCGAGATCGGTAGAATTGCCAGTTAAAAACGGTATATTTGTACCCAAAATCGGTAAATGACATTTCCATGTGTACTGTGAAATCGTAGAATATTCGTTATATTTCGGTATTTCGGTAGAACAGATCCCATATCGGTAGAAATACCGAAAAATCGGTAGGTTCGAGATCACTGGTGGTAGCGTGGCGTTTCCTATCATACGTGGCATTCATATGGTCCGGTAACCTGATTCTGTCTAGTTTTTATCGGTAATTGCTAATGAGCTGACTGCTGACTTACTTACGACATTTCCCTCAAAAATAAGGTAATTGGCGTTTCCAGACAATTTATCGACCACTAGTTCTTGGCCGTGAGCTCGCCCCAGTGGAGGTCGGAAATTATGCCCCAAAAAGGATTAAACTGCGATGCAGGATGAAATTAGCTCGGGCCGAATATGGTATGTTTCGGTCTCGAATTCGAGTCATCTGCCTAGCCTTTTTCCAACTATGTTTTAGTCCGCTTTCAGTCTAACAAGATGCAGCCGAATACCAATATTTTAACTTGAAGAGACTTCCTATCTGAGCTCCACAAGCTAGTTACTGGGTAATACTTTCGGACTTTCGGGTTTCTGACGACCCGACATGATTGACGAAAATCCACTAATGACAGCCGGGACTCGTGCTTTCCTTGGAACGGACTGGACTTGATATGTAAAAATGTTTACCCATCCACGAACCAACCGCTGCGAGCGTAACTTTACCTGATCATTCGACTCGAGCGGCTGTCATTATCTAGCTGCATTACTTGAATACGATAGATTTCTTAAAAATAATAAAATAACGTTTTGGTTTTCATCGCAAAATCGGCCTCGAGACCTCTTTGAGTATACGCAGTGTTTATACCATCTTACTTAATTTCGGGTTTTGGCATCTCTACATTTGGAAAATCTATAGGTAAAGGAATCGCGCTTGTACCGATGGATATAACTGGTTCTAAAAATGGATAGCAATATGCAAAAACATTGTTATAATTTGATGTTCCCACAGTTCTAATTATTGAAAAAACAATGAGTTATGCCTTTAAGAAATATTATTTGATATCATTGTACCTAACTAGTACTACAATAGTATAGTAGCTACTAAAATAGGACTGCACGCCGGTCTGGTGATCTGGGTGATCTACATTGTACTTTGAGAAAATCAATAATAAAGTTATTAATGAACACGATAGAAAGCGGATGTCGCATATGCACAAGTTTACGTGGGTGCTTCCACTGTACCCATTCTACTATCTATGCAATGACCCTCGTGTATAGATGCCGCGAGTTGTTGCATGACGCAGATATAGACTACAGAGAAGTCAGTACATATAATATTGAAGACGGTGTTTTCCATAGAACGTCATTTTCATTACCGTTTTAATTAGTAGGTAGTAGGTCAAATAAGTAATTTCAATAACTAAGTAATATGACGTCCTATGGATGGATGGTACCTATTCTTAACGTTCGGAACCACACGGACAATATAAGTAGGTACTAGATATTATTTCCCTTATACTTTCTTCGTTACTAAGTGCTTTTAATCTATGTAGTCGATGAATTTGGTACATGGTAAAACTCCAAAGAGTTTATGATGGCTGAATGAATAAATTTACAAAAATCTTATAATAAATCTTAAAATTTTTTATAAAATTTAAAACACACAAAAAAAGGGCAAAAATCCACATTTCATTTTGGATCCCATGTAAGTTTATAATTTTTGCGATAATTTTCCCAGATGACCGAAATCACAATAATGTTGATATTCAAATATTTATAAATACTTAGTCTTTATAATATACTTCGTGGTTTGTGCACTGACTACCTGCAGTATTGTCTCTAATTCGCCCTATAATCCATCCACAGATTAAATTTAGTGATATGATTCGTATTTTTTTAATGTTTATCTTGAATCTATATCGCGAATAAAGAGTACTTATTCTATCCCAACTATAACATAGCCAGAATGACCATGTCATGACATGATATGATTGTCAGCGTAGGTAGCCTGTATACCTACCTACGTAAGAACATACCTACTTACAACATTTTTGTAATTTTTCAGACTGGAGATACCGGCCACCGCTGTAGACACCATATCTCTTATCAACGAGTTCAGAAAAACCATTCGTGAACAGAAAAGTAGCAAGAAGTGTGACTGCAGGTAATTTCAACATACATACATACATAAACTCCCAAAGAGAGAAAATGCCGCTGCGATTGTGAGAAAAGCCGAGATATTCAAAAAAATTGTAACGATGTCAAAAAATAAACATTTGTTTACGCTCGCTAAACCTTACGAGATAAATCAAAATAACTTACTACGAGATTGTACCTATATCATTCAGGTCTGCGATGGTATATATGTCTAAGGATAACCGATAAGCATCAAAAAAAATACGAAGCTATTTTAAACAATGCAGTATTAATCCTATTCAATTAAGTATGTACGCTAGATACGTTGTGCATTTACTCTAGACCAAAATTGCCCATTACATTTTATCACCAAAGTGATAAAATGATATTTCAGAAGATATCATAGATTCAAAAGTATTACATGCTCGCTGTGAAACGGGCGCGCGCGGTCGGACGGCAACGATGTAAAAACAGGTATAAACAAAACAACAACTTCGTACACCCGTGCGAAGCCGGGGCGGAGCGCTAGTTGTTTATAATTGCTCAGCACAACAAACAGGGTCAAATGAATAAAGTTGGTGAAACTCCGTTGAACACTCGAACATCGTCATTAGATACCGATACCCATCACAGATATGGAGTTGTACTAGCAAATTTAACAAATTTTACTCTGTATAACATTTACCTACAACAACATTTTTAATTACGTAAATGTATAGGAACACAGTAGGCAAACGGAAGATAGGACGCCCTCAGAGTAGGTGGAGCGACGATCTTCGCAGGCTGCTACTGGGGAGCTGGAGAGAATTGAGCTGAATGGCGTGCTATTGGAGAGGCCTACGTCCAGCAATAGACTACTGTAGGCTGGTGATGATAGTAACTGAGTCGGTATAGACTGATGTTTACATTTATCCCACAGTTAAACATCATAAAGCATACATTTTAAACAATGTCTTTCAGCATCAATCTTTTCAAAGTGGCCAGCGATATCAGCACATTTTATATTTGGAGGGAGCTCTGCAGCACTGTGTTGGTCTCTAATTTCCTCTACGGCTTTGAAGAAAGCCAAACATAGATGTTATCTTTAACTTTACATTAATAATGTTAAAAATTACGAGCAAACTCGCTTTTCCTTTCTACCCGTGTGATCGCGTTGTTCTTCTAATCTATTCAACGGATTTTGTTTCGGCTTCCAACAGCATTTAGAGAAAATATTCCGTAAGGTTTATATGTATAAAACATTAATGATTTTAAATTTTCTGACGTATTTACCTAATATAAAGAAATCTCGATGTTATGGCAAGTCATAAAAACCTTGCATAGCGAGTAGCGTGTCAATCTAAATTCAAGTAACAGAACTGGCGAACAGCACCAAAAATTAATTTTTCGTACCACTTGCTCAAAAAAGTGGCATTCTATGCCACAAAAAGCTAACATAACAATAGTCATTTTAATCTGTTAAAAACAAGGAAAGAAAATTGTACTGAATTTAATTCATCATCTAGGGGGAAAATGTGATTTAAATTTGGAATACTTACCGAAATTTATACTGAACTACATCTGTGTTTACACCATTGAGTTTGTATATAAAGCATTATACATCTTTTTGAAAAAGGAATACGCATTTATTATGCAGTTATGATTATTAAATAAAATTACGAAAACCGACGAGGCCGTATGAGCTAGATGCCTTTGCTTTTCCGACAAAAAATATTAGTCTAGGAATTTGCCGCGTTTTTGTTTTCTTCAAATACATAAACGTTAATTGGACCAATGTTTCGAATGTTAACTTTTACTTTTAATTGTCATTATTTTTAATAAATGCTTAACTTATATTATTATTGTGTAAACTTTTTTCGCAAATGGTACGAAAAGTAGAGTATTTTCCTCGGTGATAAAGCTGTCTTAGTCTTGGGTGAACTTAAATCCCTCGCTACACTCAGGACTCATCTTAAATCTCTCGCTTCGCTCGTGATTTAAGTTTTTAACACCCTCGCTACGCTCGGGAGTAAACCTCGAGTCCTTCGTTACGCTCGCGATTTAAATCGTCACCCGCGACAGAAGACACTGCTTTATCCCCTTGGTTAATAATCTACTAATATTATAGCCTTCGCAAGTTCTAAACATGGTACTAGCACATGTAGAAACTAGCCATCAAACATAATAATGCGCATATGAGAACAAGCCAAGTCAGACCTTAGGCTACAATATATTATCTATCTTAAGTTGTAAGAAGAAATGATATTTTATGTAGTTATAAATAAATTTCAGGACTTACCTTTGAACTTGGCACCCATTTAGATCTCACTTCTTTTGTCGTTGATGTCAACATCCAAGGCATATATCATCATATTGAACTTGGCTCTCATTTCACATTTGTATTTTTGATGGTTCATTATAATTGAACTGTATTGTCGTTAAACAGCAGGAGCGGCAGAGTGGACCGATCGGAGCGATACCCGACAGACTGCCATGAGATCCAGGTGCAAGGCTTCAATGTGTCTGGTATCTACAAGATCAGGCCAGACGACATGGAGCCCTTCTACGTGCTGTGCGACCTCACCACCGCGGGAGGCGGCTGGACGGTAACTATATTCTCTCTTTTGTACCTGTAGATGTTTACTTGGGCAGATACGGCAAACAGCAAGCATAAATGTGGCTATAGCAATAAACGACCGAATATCCAAGACTTAAATATTTAGAAACGCGATATATCTATACAAAGTGCTCCTTTTAATATCCTATAATCAGGGTTTTCATGAGACCATGTCAAAGAATCAACTGGCATATGAATATATTTTTTTTTTCATACGAAATAATTCGACGTCACGATTGTTTATGTAAACCATTATTCCCGCAACAAAACCGTGATTTTAGGGACTGTATGACACGAAGTATTGTCATGTTGGTACCAAGTGTCCTGAAGATTACGGGCTCAAATTTCATGCAGCAAATAGTCCGTGATCATGGCGCGATAAAGGATTGGAACTACATAATGGACAATGCAAACCGCAGTTATGGTCAATATTTGAAAGAAATATCTAATCTTTAAAAAAATAATGTAAAGTTTGGTTCATTTGTATGATTATAAAGATAACCCGATAAAACTGATATTTACATATTTATTAATTTTGATGATTTTGTCATGATGGTTTGGTCATGTTGAGAGGATGAATGACGGACGACTCACAAAAGGTATTTACAAGGCAGATGTGAGTGGAAACACCGGGAGGGGACGCCCTAGGAGGACATATAGTGACCTTATTGGTGATGTTCTTCAGAAAGGTCAGGTGCGTAGTACTCGCAACCGGCGTGTGTATATGACCAATTGTATGAACCTTAAAGAGGCAAAAGGAGTGTGTAGAGATCGTAGCAGGTGGCGTTCCGTGGTTTCTGCCTACCCCCATGGGAAAAAGGCGTGATTGTATGTATGGATGTATTTTTGACCCATGATAATATTAAAGAACTAAAACTATCCGATTAAAACTGTCCCGTTTGAAAACTGCGTTATAGCTGTCTCTTATGGATGTAACTAGTCTACAATTTTCCCTCGTCATGTAGGGATTGTTGAACCTGATCGTTTATTATTAAATAGGTCTATTTCCAAGGGAGGTCATATATTTTTGCAGAGCGCTTTGGATGGCGCTTGGGGTGGTTATCACTTGGCCTTCAACAGAAAATAGTTGCATAAGCATTGATGCAACTTGTTGAATGGGTTCACAACTGAGTGCCTAGCTGGCGCCTTCAGTGGTGAACATTTAAACAACAGAATAGGGCTGACTAAGTAGTTTTGTGTCGGTAGTTTGGTTCTTGTACACGCGGCTACACATCAAGCTCTACATTTCCAATTTTAGCTGAGCTCGCATTGTGTAGTTTTTTCGTTCGATGAGAAGTCAGCTTATACTGTAGGAAATGTATGAAAAAAAAATTAAAAAGTGTTTATTCACAATGTTATGGATGTTTTACAAAATATATTACTTCTGCCAAACTGCAAGGCAGTTTGTTGGCAGATGTAGCTCCTTTTTTCAAATTTATAGCTTGACCTGTAGCCGTGCGTAACTCCGAATATGATTAATACCTACCCGGTTAGCTTATCAAGCAGGAATTATTCTTAGCAGTGAGCATAACCAAGTAAGTTATGTTTCTAATTTAGTTTCCTCTACCTGCATTCCGTACGAGTCCCAACATACGAGTATCGGAAATTAGATAAAACTTGATATTACGGATTTGGGTTAGGTAAGACTCAGACCTAATTCAAATATTAACGTGTGTACTATTACATCCTCTCGAGATATCTGCACGTATGCTACGCTAACTACGCTCTATTTGCTCGAAAGAAATGTTTGAGAATAACTATATCGCATCTTTGTGCTTTGGCCTGGTAACATCCAACTGGTGCAGGTTCAGATTCGGACCCCTCAATTTTTTAATATCAGTTTGCTTTGTTACAACTTTCCTAACAAATACTTTAAAAAGTCTTGCGTATTCGAAACAACGCATCGTTCAAACTCGCCATTAAACATGCAGTGAAGAAGACCAACCAGCCAGCGATCTCGTTTAGACTGCGATCAATTTTGTCATCTACTATCGTTCGTTCTACTTTATCATTCGGTGTCTGTTTAATTAGACGTAAGGTAGATGAGGTGTTAGGTGTTAATGAAGGTATACCTACATTCATATTAACAACTTTATTTACTAGTAGTTTTTTTCCGTAATAAATATTGCAAACTAAAGTACTTAGGAAAGCAGACCATAAGTTGAAAACTTTCGATTTGTAACGTCAAAAAGAAAACTTCGTAAATGGAAATTGAACCTCCAATCATATCCATTTCAAGCGATCTTAAATCTCTGAGCAAAAATGATACTAATGTTATTTAAATGTTTATCTGCATCGTTGTTTCTCCAGATGAACATAATAAACTTACAAAAAGCTGTTACATACAGCTATGTCGGATTTGAACACCCTTGTCTTTTGCTTGGGTACCTAGGTGATGAAGCTGAAGGTACCTACGGGTAGCCATAGGCTCTAAAATGCTACGACTATACATTTTTTTCACAAGGCCTGATTTTGAGGTCTTTTTTATATGTACCTATCTAAGAAGGTATACACATGAGATAATGAATTATCTAGGTCATCATAAAATTCCATGCGTTATTTAGCCTATATCTCCTGGAAAACACAAAGTCTCCTATCAGAAAGTCACCACCGAATGTCCATAATCTAATGCGGTAGAGTAAATGAGTAATCTCACAATACATTAAGTACCCAATAAATATTATCGAAAATCCGGTAATATATAGGTAGTAAGATAAATATACTGAAACACAAAGTGGTATCTGATATAATTTTAGATTAAGGGTTTTAGGAGGGTAGGTATCTATGGGTCGTTATCGATTCAATTAGGCCCACATCACCTCGTAGCGGTTGTACTTAGTACGTACCTACCTACCTATTATAATTCTGTTCCTATGCATAGCTAAGTATTCTATCAATCTTTTCTTTTTCTCCAGGTGTTCCAAAACCGTTTTGATGGCTCTCAGGACTTTTACAAAGGGTGGTCCGACTACGAGAATGGTTTCGGTAACCTTGCTGGCGAGTTTTGGCTGGGATTGGAGAAGCTCAACTACTTGACCAATCAGAAGCTCTACGAGTTGAGGATCGAGATGGAGACGCAGCACGAACAGGAGGCGTACGCTGGCTTCTCGGTGTTCACAGTTGGACCTGAACAAGAAGGCTACAGAATCAGCACGCTCGGCACCTTCTATGGAACTGCAGGTCCGTCCTTGGAGCGATGAAATCTTGTCATTTTAAGTATCTGAGATTACTCTGCGTATTTACCTGACACGGCAGTGTATACTAGATTCGATAACATCGACCTGAATAATGCCAGAGACCTCTAGTTCTCAGGATAAAACATGGTTAGCAGACTTATAAAACATACTTAGTTTGTTTTGTCTAACTTTCACTGAGTCACTCATCAAAACCTCTAGGGTTTACCAAAGTTTTAGAAAACAGAAATTTATTTTGCAGGCAAAGGGAATCTGTTAGTTTCACCCTCACGACCCATGTAATGGGCTGTAGGCCTGTATATCAATCAACTTATTTGGTACTTTCCGGAGATCTAGGAAGCTGAATTTAGATATACTGGCAAGGAATTGCACACAATCAAAAAAAAAAATTACACCTTCGCCCCCTTAAAGGGTCGTCCTTTCAAACCAGTAAGTTAATTTAATACCATAAGCCCACTCTTATGGGCTGCGTGTGTGTATCAGCCGCGGAACAGCCAAGCCGTACATTTTGAACAAGATTTAAGGTTTGTAGAGTTACTAGAGTTAGGGGTTAGGGGCTGGGCTCTACATAACATCTGATAACAATTTAACAAAAAGCGTTGAGTCTTGCAACCTACTCTACATAAAATGTTTTTTTTTTGTGGGATCATTATTGCCTCGTTGGTAGGTAGGCCGGTATAGGCTAATATTATAAATGCGAAAGAAAGTTTGTTTGTTACCTTTTCCCACCTAAACCACTGAACCAATCATCCTGAAATTTTGCTTTTACTATTTAACTTTTTACTCTGGTGAATGTTTTGGCTCGACAGCTTTCATAGCTCTATTTTCAATGTCTTGGTCTGGAAGGAAATCTATACCTACTAATATTATAAAGCTGAAGAGTTTGTTTGTTTGATTGAACGCGCTAATCTCAGGAAATACCGGTCCGAATTAAAAAATCTTTTTGTGTTGGGTAGCCTATTTATCGAGGAAGGCTATAGGCTATATAACATCACGTTACAACCAAGAGGAGCGGAGCAGTAATGAAAAATGTTGCAAAAACGGGGAAAATCGCACGGGTACGCGATTCCACGCGACGGGAAGGGTCGGGGGAACACGAAATTTAACGCGGACGAAGTCGCGGGCAGAATCTAGTTCCTAATAAATTGCTTCATAGATATGTCTGAAAAGTTCGTCTGCTGATAACGTAAATAACGCAATGAGTATTGTTGAAACGCCAAAATGAAAGGCATTGTATATAATACGCAATTAGGCTGCTGGAATGTAATACCAATATCGACTAGGCACTCTTTTATTTCATGGAACTTAAACATAACTGGCTTAATGTGAATGTAGGAACAATTTTACTAAACGTAGGTATAGGCAGTTTCCCACTTATACCTACTATGATATTTCATCATAAGAAGTTTTATTTTATGTGAATACCAAGCTATTACTAACACAGAAAATGAATGTATTTCAGGCGATTCACTTTCGTATCACGCTGGACAGAAGTTCTCGACTTACGACGTTGACAATGACGAGTGGAAGGATGGCGCTTGTGCTACCGAACATGGCGGTGCCTGGTGGTACAAGGAATGTGATAAGAGGTAAATCTTAGTTGTATTTGAACTCGAAATAAACACGAGGCATGTGCTCGTTGCTAATGCTGATATACCTTCATGCCCGATTTCTTGGTCGTTGTAAAACTCGTTGAAGGGGCTAAATACCCTAAGTTTTTATTTATTTAAGTAAACTATTCATCAGAACTACAGGAAATTCTCGAGTCCCTCAGGTTGATTTTAACCCGTCTTACGCTGAAAGGTGGGTAGGTACGCCCATAGGTGCATTATATTGCGTACACGATGCTGCTTTCTTTCTTGTAACAGTCCAATTAAAACTATATGGTGGCTCTGAAGTGCGCTACTCACCCCCACCCTCGCTAACACGTGACTGTGTTCACTGCGCAGTGACTCGCCTGTTTCGAGCCATGTAGGTATTTATAATATAGGTAGTTCAATGCTGAGTCCTACTAGGCAGGCTAAGCAACGGTCTTTGCTTAGGAACTACAAATGGGATCAAATCCGCAACGAGGTGATACCGAGGAAAGCAGAGCACAAAAGTTATCGACATAGCTCACAGCTTTAGCAAACTGAAGAGGCAATAACATATTAGCCGTAGAACCGATGACCGTTGGGGTAGACGTGTTCTTGAGTAGAGACCGCGAGTCAACAAATCCAAGGTAGGATGCCCTCAGGCTAGGTGGAGCAACGATCTCTTCGTAGAGTAGCAGCTGGTTGAGGGCTGCCCAGAATTGAGTTGAATGACGAGCAATTGGAAAGGCCAGCAGTAAAGGGCTTTATTGTGAAGAACAGTATTTATGAGAAGGATTGATTTTCGCATTCTCTACTTACCTATATTTTTATTCATTTTCCAGTAATCTCAACGGAAAATATTCAATGTCGAGTGACGACAATCGCGGCCAATCTATGTATTGGATATCATTCAAGGCTCCTACTTTTCCACTTTCTAAAACAAAAATGATGATCAGACCCCTGCCTGCCAGCAAGCCGACTGATTATTTGGACAGTGCAAAGGTAATGGAAAACTTTTTAGCAGCTTTATAATATCAACATTTGGGTTTTATGTTTGAAATGCAATTGCTATGTTTGATAACCATTAGTTAGCTTTATAGAAGGTACTTGAAGCGAATAACCCAATAGTGGATTTGGATCACAGGATTCCAGCAGCCTTGAGTATTCTTAGGCTCGCACCTAATAAAGTCGGGTGGGAAGTAAATATACAAAATAAGTGGGTCCATTAAACTAGCGTTATTTGATAGGTATGCTTCGGCTACACTTACAGTGCTTTGTTTCGTCAACCAAAGGCGGATATAGTATTTACCTATTTCTGGGAGGCGCACATGGGCTACACAGTGCAAAAGTGCAGTAGATTTGTCACTGATCAGTCTATCGAATCTAGAATTGTACTATGCCTATTTTGGGATTCATTCTTTTTCAACGACAATAAGGAATAACTACGAAAAAATGCGTGCGGTCCCTGTCAGGAACGAACACCGCACGCTCACACACTCGTATATTGTAATAGAAAATAGACACGGAGAGAAAGCGTGAACACATGGGTTACCATAACGAACGAAGAGACCGCAAAGCACCCCATCTCGAATAAGTGTGGTTAGTTTTTCTTTTGACCATTCATAGTGTTAGCTATTTTAGTTTCACGAGTTGAGGAAAGCCAATAGGTATACTTTGGACGCACGACGTCCCTCAAACGGCTTTGTCTTTTTAGCATTATATGTTAGCCTGAAATTCTCTCACCGACTCTAGGCTTGGCATAGCAGACCTCTGTGCCCGAATACTTGCATCACTATAGTGCAGTATCAGCAGCAGTGGCGAATCTTAATAGTTACGCCACTGCTGCTGAAGATGCAGTAGGTGCTTCTTCAGCGTTTCTCATTAAAGCAACGTCTTGATGGATTTTCATTCGGACTTTCCGACTGAGGGTCACCCCTGCATGGATCCGCCCTTATCGTCGGTTATATTTTGACCAGTATATTTACTGTATCACCCGGGCCCTTTGTGGGCCTCGTTACTGCTTACATCTTTGATAGAATTTTGATTTACCCGAATCCTTTTTAAAGCTTAGGTACATCTTATTAGCATCAAGTACCTTATATTGATTGTATTCAACTTATTCACAAAATATCTATGTACTCGTATTTTAATAGGGCACCGCTGGCGGATTATTAGGTCACACAAGACACTCGATTGGCACCACGGGTCACCATACTTCCAGAAAGTCTTGGGGGCATTAAGTACCTAGACGTGCTACTGCTTTGGAGAAACAACTGCTTTGGGTTTGCGTGGCCTGGTTATTTGCACTTTCTATATAAACCTTTATGGAAAAGGTTACCTACCACATCGCTAACATACATAGAGAAATAATTCACCCAAGAACGAACAGCTAATGTTGTTTTCAGAAACTTTTAGAAGGTCCGCAACTGAGACCGCCTCCCGACAAACTGGTCGTAATGCCCCTTAAGTCGGGACGACGAGCACAAACTCTATTGGGCAAGTACGACATTATCCCCAGCCATAGCCAGTACAGGTACGGGATGGCTCCTGACGACGCCTTCTTTCCCAACTACGTGTGAACCTCGACTTTCTGTAAACTGCCACGCAGCGTGTGCGCAGCAGATGCACCACTGTTCTAGTTGTAAGAACTTTCTTACTTTGTAATTACCTTCTCGTCAGTGTTAACTATTACAATGTATTGTACATAACCCAGTTGAATGAAACAGGCAATCTTCGGAATGAGTCCTTCTCTTTCTCTCATTGCGGTTGGATGCTTATTTAACTGGGTTATTCCAACCCGTAGTTATTTCACTCTGTTTCATAGTTACCAAATCATAATGCAATCTCATAAGAATATTATTGAAGCACGAAATGGTTGACTATTTGACTGTATTTGTAACTTAGCATAAGTCGGTATGTTTATTATATAGTCTTGGTATTAGAATAATTATTCTCATAATACTTCATTCATGTATAAATAAAAAGTGCTTTGTATTGAATATTACAGGAAAACGTTTGGACCAAAAGTCGGTACGAATCAGATTTTTAATCGAGTTAAGTTATTGTATAATTTGATATAATCTAAGCTTAACAATATAAGAACCTTTTTTTACATTGTGTGTACATTGATATAGCTTTTGATCAGTGTTACGAAGCCGCATTATTTACGCTATTACGTTGTTAAGTTTATGTTATTACATATTTAATTTATATGGAAGTTACCAGATTATTTGATTATGTAATTGAAATGCATTTGTAGTAAATAAAAAACGTATATCAGTCTCATTTTGCTTTATTTTCCTTAATGTACCAAGAACTCAGCTTCTGCACTTCGTTGAGCAGAGACATTCAAACTTTCTAATTACTTATTTATATCGTGTGCAGAATCGTGGAGTCACATCATCAATACGTACAACATTTAAAGTTAGACATACTGTCTACCACTATATATATTAAAACCGTTTATACATCCACTACATACAGAAGCAGTATAATTCTAAAAACTGTAAGAGTATTCATTAATATGAGCACACAAATATACATGTTACCTGAGGGCAGTGCTCGAGCCGACGACTGTTCTTTATACAAACACATTTAATTTACCTACATTAAATTATATAAACAAAGTGTAATGATTTAATCTACAACACTACTACCACTGCTACATTAAATAGTTTTAGAAACAAAATTAATTCAAATTAACGATGCATTGTTGGTATAAAATAAAATTATTCATAAAGTTAAAGATAATATCATACAATATTGTTACTTACTACAATACCTAACAATAATAATATTAATAATTATGTCGTCCACTACCATTTGCGGAACAAAATATAAAAATTAGTGTTTTGTAAATTAGGATTCTACTTAAAATTAATTCCGAAGCGACACCTAGTATACAAACTCAAAATCCTAGTTTGAAATCACCAAACTATTGTTATTCTAGTTATGGTGTTCATACATTTACTGACCTGATTTTGGTATGTGCCTTCCTTAACAACTTAATTATGTACACAAATGACATCACGGCTGAAACTCTGCCTACACTATGTTGGTATCGATCAATCTAATATTTACATACATCGGCCTTAGTATACAATGTGTTCCAATTGATATCTCATAACTCTAGGGTATTCATTCATGAGACCATGTCAAAGAATAATAAAATCGACGTTATCATATTTCACGCAACAGTGTTCTATATAAATTATCGTGACGTCGAATTATTTTGTATAAAGAATAAAAATAAAGATGATTCACATGCCAGTTCATTTTTTGACATAGTGTTATCGATACCCTAGAGTCATACATATATAGTATATCCTAGACTAGCTGACCCAGCGAACTTCGTACCGCCTCAGAATCAATAAAACCCATGTTAGGTGAGCTCCTTCCAAGTTATGCCAACCTGGTACTTCGAAGACATAAAGCGTTTTCAAGCTATCACACACCCATGTTAGGTGAGCTCCTACCAAGTAATGACAACCTGGTACTTCGAAGACATATTAATAAGGAACTTTTTTGGATGATTTTTTACACCTTGGGTCCGAAAAACCCAAATATCTTACGGACACCGATGAAAAAAAAAAATATAGCCTTTGTTACTTGCAGATAATGTAGCTTTCTAATGGTGAAAGAATTTTTAAAATCGGTCCAGTGGTTATTGAGTTTATCCATTACAAACAAACAAACAAAAATACAAACTTTTCCTCTTTATAATATTAGTGATATAAAAAAGAACACCTTTTAATGATTCCAAAATTGAATATTATCTTAAAACTAACATTTAAATATTAATTACAATGAAATATAATCATAATTAGTATTTCAAATAATCGCTGTATCGTTTGTATTATATAATATCTACGAACACATAGTTGAATTCCAACAGAAACGAGAAATATAAAAACTAAAAAACACAACTTAGTAGCACCACAGGTATAAAACCTGTTTGCTGGGATAAAGTGTTTCATAAATAGAAGTATTCGTGAACAAAACACACCAACAAGCAGAGGGATCGTTAAAATTTTAATAAACCACTTTTGTATCAGAAATTGCACAGATCACGAACTAACTATAAAATTAAATATTTATCAAGTGTTTTTTTAAACTTTAAATTACAACAACTAACTGTTATTCAAAGCAAAACATTAAAATGTACATAAGCTTAATACGACGTTAACATGATTGATAAAGATGAAACGTAAACTACACGAAATAATGAACGATGTACCTCTGTTGCAACGAAACCGACCATCCTACATTCATACCGTATACTTACTTAGGACTTGGGCAGACAATCGAGTTTAATATGTAGGTGTACGGTCTGACCGTAGAACTTAATTAATTTTTCACAAAATATACATATTTGTACCGCGTGCATACATATAGTTAGGTACACGATCGGTCTTAACCTCGTGTACTCATAATTTTATCCAGATTATATCAGTAGCAATCAATAACTCAACAATAAACTATAATCTTATGAAGTATTTTCTTTTGAAATCGTCCCGTACGCGTATTTTGTTCTGGATAACGTATCGATACTAATGATAACTGTATATAACCAGCAAGAGGTGTTACCTTAACAATGATAAAATTAACTTCTCGACAGTAATAATTAAAACTATCGACAACAAAGTTAAACTTCGGTAAATGGTCGATTGTCTGCCGAAGTCGCGTTATTACCTATAATAAATTTATTAAGTTAAAATCTATACATTGAATTACTTGCCTGACATATTGATCGTAGAATTTAACAGTTTATCTCTACACACATCGGCCGATTACATTTTTTACCCAGTTGTAATTTTGACAAACTGAAATGGATATAAATCCTAATATATCTCAACGGTGCAGGCGTCAGACTGAAGAACGCGAGAGGTCAGTAGTTTGACGCCAACTCGTTGCAGTGTGTTCCGTAGTGAGCCTAATTTTAGTATAAGCATTTAAACTTAGAAAGACGAACAGGATTAATAGAACTCTACTCACATAATTAATAATCCAATTTAAGCATAAAAAAGCTCATTCAAAATTACAAATTAGG
Organism: Aporophyla lueneburgensis; assembly: GCA_932294355.1. NCBI lineage: Eukaryota > Metazoa > Arthropoda > Insecta > Lepidoptera > Noctuidae > Aporophyla > Aporophyla lueneburgensis. Next base: position 19,171,298 of record OW028733.1, read on the forward strand.
AGGAAAGAGAGAGACAAGGTAATTAAAAACTAAGTACGTGTTTAAATAAGTAAAACTTAACACTAGGTAGGCGGAACTTTCGACATTTGTCCTAAGTGCACCATAACATTATCCGAATTTATAATGAAACGCGTTAATGTTTCTGGCCAATTATGGGTAATGTTACAAAAAGTGGGTGACGGGTCAGGTGACAGATATAACGAGGCTGTACAAGTGCAGCTAATCGCTGCGACGGTGTGTGATAGAGTGAGACGAGAATACAGACATACATTCGACGACTACTGGCTTATTTTTAACAGTGAAGTATAAAACCGGAAACATTATAACATTGATGATGGTACCTCATTGAAGGTTCTACGGCATTATACAAAGTTGTCTGCAGAAAACAACGCATTTAAATATGAGGAGCACACCTCATCTGTAAAACCGTTCGAACATTGATAGGATGTGCAACTATATATTCAATGTAGGCAAGCAGTATTTGCTTATAAACGAAAAAGGGGATATTTCTAACTGTTTACCAATGCGTTGGAGTACGTCGTTTAAGATTTACTGGATGGGGCAAAATTTTACATTTTCGCGTTACCGATGGTATTTTCATAAGAATCAAGAAAAGGCAAAAGCGGCAGTTGAAGATGTTTATGTCCTACAGTGGACAGGGATAGTCTAAAATACTTTATTGAGTGAAATATTTTGTGGTTTTCTGCAAAAACTAACGCCTTAACCATCAACCAATGTTACACTAAATTGAATATAGTAAATATTGATTACAATGCGTCCACGCATACCAAAGTTACGTTATTATGTTGTGAATATGAGAATTGAACATTTATTGGAATCTACACAAATTGAGACGGTGGCGAACCCCGTAAGCTATCAGAACCAACAGCTAAACAAATTCTAAAACTTTCTCTACACTGGTAATGAATATCCAAAGTGCTTATGTAAATGTCCACGCATTCTTCGACTTGAAACTCATTTAAAAGTTGTTTGCGAAGAATGCGTCAAGCAAGTCTGTAACAACGAAAAACTCATGTTTAGTGACAATAGAAGAAAACCTTGAACTTCTACACGTTATAAAATGCCAATGGCGTCCAAAGTTACGTCAACTTATACGAGTTATAAAGACATTAATTGTTCATGGTTTTTGTGAAGAGTTTATACGTGCGTCAACCGAAAGTGAAAACGCATGGTTGTAATGAATAAGAAATATAATAAGGGGTTAAGCTTTAGGAAGTCTGTATTTTGTACAAAGTAATCTTTGGAAAATACTGTCTCGATTACAAAAAAAAATCTACATTTTTGGTGAATGTATTTAGTTTCTACGTATAATCAATAGGTTACCTCAGTCATTGTCATGCCGTGATTGCTCGCCCTCAGGTCGTAGAGCATCAATACAGGCGACGATCTTGAGTGCGGGCCCCAGCTTCATGGACAGCGCCATCACCAGGTGCTCCGGTTTGATCAACAGTAGGGCTTCGCCATCGACCTCCTGCATGAGGAACTCGTCTGCGTAGCCAGCACACCCAGGAATGGTACGGATGAATTCGCATACTTCAGATACCTGTAAGAAGACATAGGAATAGATGGATAGTATACTCTTTATTATGAGTATATATTTCAGGAATAGGGTGTATTTCTGTATAAAAATTTACATCAAATTAGAAAACAATATACAGGGTGGTAGGGACACCGAAGAATATATATAATAAAGGAATATATATAGATACGTAACCTTAGATCCAATACATGATTTTGAAGCCCCTGTGTTGATATTTTACGTCAGTTATTAAAAACTTGTGCCTCAATGTCCCTGCCACCCGGTAAAGTTTGGAAAACTAAAGTATAGTTTGTAAACAGTAATTTGTCACAATATCTTTTCTATTTAGGAACCTATGTGGTAGCCATGAAAAAATATTTGGAATAACATTCCGGTCATTTTATTAGTAGGTCATCAAGAGAAATCTATTTAATAATTTAGAGTGTAACTCAATTTTCAACTTTAGCATTATGAAATCTGAGTTGATTATCATTTGCCACTTTTTAGATGGGAGAAGCTAGGCAGATAATGATTGATGCCAATACTCACGCTCCACTTTATAGCGTTGGGTATCTTGGGCGATGGCTCGGGTTCTACACTAGCTGTACTAGCAGCCTCTGCGGTACTTGTAGCAGCCGCTTCGGTCTTCGCGTGGGTGTTCGCAGAGCTGTGAGATCCGCTCTCGTTGGACGAGCTGATGCGGGCCACGCTGGGACTGTGGTCTACCATCTGCTTCTTACCTGGAATTATAAAACTTATTGCAATAAGAGTGGGCGAATGAGATACTTTTGCCATGTTTACAGATTAGCAGTTCGGTGTTATAAAAACTTAAAGAACCATGGGTGATATTTCGACATCAACCTAGAGAGCTCACATCATAATTACAACGATAGATATATTATTACATAGCTGGGCATTGTGAATATGAAAGATATACAATTGAAGTGTGTTAGAGCTAGATAGATTTGCAAAGACTTTCAAGAGATTACAAAAAGTATTTTTCTGTTTATTATCTTATCTTTTCTCCGACACAAATGCGGACACCTCCCATCTGCCACATTATGACTACTCGTCTTTTGTCACCGTTACCCATGCATGTACTAACATTACGTATGTTAGTACATGCATGGTCCCTTCGACAAACCAACAATGTAACTTACGCGGAGGTCCATCATCAGAGGAGGGCAGTTTGTTCTCCTTGTCTTGTTCCTTGTCCACCCAGTCGCGGAGGGGCCGGTTGACCTGCACCAGATTACTCTACATATCAATCATCTATGACGTTCAATTGCTGATGAGATTAAATGTATAACATTCAACAATTCGATCGAACGTCAGAAGCACTTTGAGTTGCGAAAACCATCCTTATTTCTGAAGCAATAAAGAATGTATCAAAGTAGTCGCCGGTGTAGGCTAAGAATGTTTATCACTCATTATAATTTTGCCAACATCCATGGCTGGATAGGTGATAGAGCGTAGAAGCGAGAGCACATGAGACTTAGTATAAACTGTCTTTCTCTCAGGCGTATTATGACTCTGACTGCGTCAAGTCCAGGAATTTCTATTGGTCTGACATGCTATCTTAGATCGTATTGCTCACACAGTGACAGGTAAAAAACAAATAAACATGTTTGGTCCGCGGCCTTACGGTCAAAGAGAGCTTTAGATGGAGTTTCTACATTTTTGGACTGATTTATTCCAAAGTTTAAGCCTATTACCAGGCATAATTCATAACAGTTTACTTAAGAATCAAAATGTGATGGTTGATACATAGTATTGTAAATTTGGGTAAAGGGTTTTAGCCTATTTCGTACGGGAAAACAAACAAACTGGTTATTTCCGCCTAATTTTACAATACTACATCCACACTAATATTATAAATGCAAAAGTAACTCTGTCTGTCTGTCTGTCTCGCTTTCCTGCTAGAACTACTGAACCGATTTAAATGAAATTTGGTACACAGACAGTTTAGAGCCTGAGAAAGGACATAGGCCACTTTTTATCCCGGTCCCGCGGGATATTTTCCGACCTCCACGCGGGCGAAGCCGCTGGCAAAAGCTAGTTAAAAATAAACGGAAGTAACTTAACCAAGATACTACCCACTAAATTCTACAGATTAAAACTTTATATACAAACAAATGAACGAAATGCCAGTACCTTATAGTAATAGTCCTGATGCCGTAGATGTAACAAAAAATACGTCACTTTTAGTAATACATCAAAAATATAATCACAGAGTATTTTTATTATTGTTTAGAATTGAACCACACAAGAATATTGTGCCTTGCGTGCGTACTATGTTAGCTGCACGTTGCACGAACTGAGAACTGAGCGAAGATTTGGGCTGACATAATCGAATGGCTAAGAAAAAAATGTCAGAATTGTTTTAGCTAATTAGAATTAACTATGATAAAATGCACTTTATTTGGAGTACTCTACGGTTAATTTGCTCTGACAGGGCCGTGTGTATAATTATATCAAGGAACATGAGACTTACAGCAAATGGTTCGCCAGCTTCTTGAATGACGTATCCTTCGATGACATGTGTCAGTATGTTCGGTTTCACCATAGCTTTCGGGAGTCCCTTGTCTGTAATATTAATAAACATAGCATTTTTTGAGTATAAATTTATGGGGGATAAATAAAGCAAAAAAAAAATCAAGCATATATCATGTCTTGGTTGGGTCATCATTTCTCGCGTCACGATATAGGTACATTGCTACAAGGATTTTTATATTTTACATTGCCACAAGGGCAATGGACAGAGGGCGCTGTTTTATGAAATGTATTGAAAAATAAGATGGCGCTGTTAATTTCTAATACGGCCACGCGCCTAGAGGCACTTTACTGACGATAGATTTTACAAGCAGTTGTTAACATAAAAACTCGTATTTTACTATGTCACCTGAGGGGGAATTTTCATACAAGTTAGAGAGGGGAACCGGCTCAGTCAGGGTCGCAGACCCAAACAAGACAAAACAAGGAAGTAGTTCATAAAGATGTTCATACAATACTGACCGTGGGCCGCCTGCTGACTCATGTGGCGGGGCGTGCACTGCGCACTCTTGAACAAAGCTGTCGACCCCCCGGACGAGACCGGCGCCGTGATGGCGGCCGTCATTGTCGACGATGATGATGTGGACGACGCTACTGTTGTCACCACCTTAAGTTGAGAACGAGATGAGATTAGAAACAAAGAAAGAAAAGTATCTCTATAGTAATCACATACTATACTAAACACAATCATAAAAAACCATGGAAAACAAAATTATCTTTCACAACAGTTAAAAAATAGAACGTTCTGTTCGAGGTTAAATGGCTCTCTCAGTAGGATGCTGCGACATTTAAAAAAGTTATGCGGCGATGTATCTTAATTGGGCTAATGTGAAGTAGTTACAGATTTTTATTTTATAATAAAATATATAGATAAAATGTAATATAGCAAATAAAACAAAATACCGTCAGCGACACGTAACCTCATTATTTGGCTATGCCTTAAATGTCTTGGGCATTCTGTAGCATCACTGTGACAAGCAAAGGGTCGCTGGCGTCGACATACCAGCCATTATAAGAACAAATTGGCATACAAATTAAATGTAGAAATAGAAATAAATTGAAAAGAGTGTTATTAATTAAAAAAATCACAAACAAAAATTAACAGACAGCATAAAAGAGCAACATAAATATTCAACTGCCCGCGACTTCATCCGCGTTAAATTTCTTGTTCCCTCGACCCTTCCCGTCGCGTCGAATCGCCTACCCGTGCTATTTTCCCCGTTTTTGCAACATTTTTCATTACTGCTCCGCTCCTCTTCGTTGTAGCGTGATGTTATATAGCCTATAACCTTCCTCGATAAATAGGCTACCCAACATAAAAAGAATTTTTCAATTCGGGCCAGTAGTTCCTGAGATTAGCGCGTTCAATCAAACAAATATACAAACAAACTCTTCAGCTTTATAATATTAATATATCTAAATATCTAATATATCTATATCTTCTATCTATACTTATAATAAAACTGTAGAGAGGTCAATTCTGTACATTGAATATACGTTCAAAATTAATATTGGAGGATGATTGGTGATCGATACTGACGCCAAAAATGCAATCAGTAAATTTTTTGTCTGTCTGTATGTGCACGCATGGGTCAAAAACTACTGAAGGGATTTTAACCAAACTTGGTACGATTGTAGTCCATACCAGGAGTATGGACTACAATCGTACCAAGTTATAGGCTATATAAGATAACGCTTAGACACATAGGAGCTGAGCAGTGACGATACCCCGCGGGATATTTTCCGACCTATACGCGGGCAAAGCCGCTGGCAAAAGCTAGTAGTAAATATAGTAATATAGTATAGATAAATGGTTCATGATACGAAGTATTGTTTGTTTGAATAAAACTGGGAAAGACTTTCTGATTTTGGATAAAAATACAAATGCGTTCGATCACACCAACTGTTCAAACTGTGGTACATAGCAACGGGATTCCGATCACTGTCAAGTCGATTGGTAGTTGTGGTATTTCACCAACCTTGGATTCCCACTCCTTTTTGAAGGCACAGGCGATGTTTGCACCATTTATAGTCGAAGTTATTGACTGTTTTATGACGATTAAGATCGACTACGAGACTTAAATCGACCGCAATCTATTATCATCCTCCATGTCCTTACTTGTGGAGCAACAGGTGTGGTTTGCTGCGCACTGCTGGGCACCGGGGCGGTGCTGGAGGCTACTGAAGTCGCTGTTGTAGTGGGTGTTGTCTCGGTCGAGGTGCTTTGGGTTTCTTTCTTCGATGGACTCGGCTTCGATATCTCCATGGGTGTCACCGAACCTAAGTTATTGAAATTTTAGCTTTTAGATAAGTGTCAGTTTAATGTCTAAACAGTACAAAATAAAGTTGTTTTTCATGACTGTGTTTGTGTTCGCTAGATCTTTTAAATTTCACAATATATTTGGATTTTACAATGTTTTAGAGATTTAGTTTTGAAAAGCTTTTGTGGACATTAATATTGAAATAAAGAACTGTCGATATTATGACAATGAGAAGATCGCACCGTACCATGCAAGGACCTATCGCTATTTTATTATAAACTAACGAGTCGCCCCAACTTTGCACAGTTTCTCAACTTGATAAAACATTGGCATTTCTTTATTATGTGTTATTAATATATATTAATGTACTACACACCTACACCTTTCGGAATAAATTCTGTAAATACTGGTGAAATCCGCATTAAAAAAAGCATTGTGTCCGTTTGTCAGCCAACTCTCGTGACGTCACGCATGTTTCCATTCTGTACAAGGCTAGAACGCAAGGGTGTGAAACTAGTGGCGTATAGATTGGAAATCACTTTTTAATCAAGGTCTTCCAATCTATACAAGAGTAGTACGCAAATACTCGTGTATACTTTGTAGTGGCCAAAGTAACTAAATTGTTCCATAATATACACTGCTAGTCCGCATGCAAACTAATCTGTGAAGAAATCATGATAGTTTGCGGGAAGTTTCATGGAATTTGAATAGAAATCATGTTAGTTTGCTTAAATTTGTGAAGAAATCATGATAGTTTGCGGAAAACGAGCTGAATACATTGAGAATCGCCAAGACTGCACTCTGAGCGAAATTGCTAATAGGAACCTTCGTGACGGTCCGCGTAAGATGTTTAAGAGTTTTAATTTCTTATTTGATGATAATCAAATGTGCTTCTTGTAGAAATTACATCTATTAATTCTATCAAAAATACTCCCTTCCGTGCACGCTTTTGCTTTTAAAGAAACTCTTGGACAAAATTGTATGCTTTCTAGCCCCGGCCTAGTATTTCCGGTCCCTGTTAGTGAATGAAGGAATAAATTTAAGATTTTTAGTAAGAAGATGTATGTATGAAATCCTTACCAATGCCAGTGGTGCTGGTAGCCACGGCGGCGTCGGCCGTGGAGGCAGTGCTGACGGGCGTGACTGTAAACGTACTGGACGTGGAGTCCGACACCTCCGATACGATCTGCGGCGCGGGCTGGATTTGCAGCACCGGGGCCTATAAGAGCCATCTTGGATTTTAAAAGTCATTTGGACCTCGCTTAAGACAGTAACCGAACTTATCGACAAGGATCAATCCGGTCAGGTTTACCTTTATGTCTCTTCAATGAGAGTGAAAAGACGTCATTCGCTTCGATTCGGTTCGGACAACGTGACTCGATACCGCGTCGATAAGTGTGATTACTAGTCAATTGAGGATATAGATCGAAGAAAAACGACTTGTAAAATGTTTGCATTTACTTTACTTACATATATTGTGAGTTTGTGACATATACAAGTTGTTACTTTTGATATCGCATAACTCTAGGGTATCAATGAGACCCATGTCAAAGAATCTACTGGCATATGACTATTTTTGTTTCTTCGTTTTAATTTTCATACAAATTAATACGGCGTCACGATTATTTATGTAAAATTCTTACGCGCAATATGATAACGTCACATTTTATTAGTTTTAAATTTGAATTATTGGTTTGAATGAAAATGATTTACTTCTATGTATCAATTAAATTTAGACTCATATTCAAAAAGAAAAAACATCACTGCTCAATTAAAACAAATAATCATTGCCATTTGATTATTTGATATGATCTCATGAATACCCGAGAGTTATGGGATATCTATCTATATAGAACACTTTGATTGGTCACTATTTTGATCACAACAAGATACAACTTTAGGAAATTTAGAATACAACTTGTTTTTGAAATAACCGAAAACAGCAGAACACATTTTAAATCTCGTAAATGCAGGATTTTAGTAGCATATATTTTGAGCAACATACCGGAGTGGATGATATCTGCTGTATCTTATCATCGTCGCCCTTGACATGCGCCACGAGCGTGGCTGGCGGCTGCAGTGGCAACACGGAGCCCTGCACCGGCGCGGCGATGAGACCTACCGTGCCCGGGGCGGCTTGTAGCGTCAACTGAGGAACACCCAGGTTGCTCGACACCTATATATAACATTATCGACTTGTATTCCCCAAAGGATTACCAGAGGTGGACATATAGTACAGTCAGCGTCAAAAACACCGGAAGGAACAGTCCAATCAAATGTTCTCAAAAGCTAAGAAAATTAAACTCTAGCAAGTGGATAAAGTTATTGTCAGAATAATAGTTGTCATGTACTGTTTTTATTCTGAAACATTCCTTGTGTCATAGAGTTAATGTTTAATTTTCATAGCTGTTTAGATCATTTTGAACAGTCTGTTCGTCTCGATATTATTGACGCTGACTGCACACTCACAGTAAGTTCCATGTAACAGAGGGCGAGCCTATTGCCACCAATCCAGATTCCGGGCTGCTACTGAGAAATTCCAGATGGAAAAGCTCAATAACTCTCGCCGAACCCGAGAATCGAAAACTAACTCATGCTTAGACCAATGAGGCATCGTGCTATGCCAGCATGCAGCGTCGACTGCAGAGCATTCAGGTTGCTTGGTAGTCATACCAGTGCAAGAGTTACTGGTGCTACACGACCAGTATTCGGAAGTATTTGTTGAACATCAAAGACGACCCGAGCAATACCAATTATATTTTCAGCTTTTATTAGGTATATCAATGGGCAAACTCTTTTTTTTTTCGAATCATGCCGACACAAACAAGTTTGTAGCACTCCTGCCAGGGTCGCGAGATTTGTTCAAAGAGTTACCGTGGCCCTGGCATATAGGCAACTGAAGGAACACGGGTGGGTTTTAGCCAGTAAAAGTCTGACACGCCCTCCCGCTCCGCCCAAAGCAAGAGACGTCATTCGATGATACACAAAAAAAAGCACACCTGAAACCTACAGATCGGAATCGTATTCCTCATTTTATTCGGCTCTCATGCAAGTGTTTTCAATTGTATTGTATTGTGATTTCACTCTTAAGGTCCTTTTTCTGCGGGGAGGATACACACATACATACCTACTTCAATAAATACATTATGCATTTAACGAAATTACTACAATTGTAGTATAAATTGATTTTGAAATAATTATGCAGGGCAGCGAGAGACACATATTACATTGTACTGGGCCTTATATAATATAACTTTTAAGCTTTTTTAAGCGTTTTCTAGAAAATGTTGAATTTATAGATAATCGATATGTTTACACAACAATTTGAAAGGCACAAATCAAAATTATGTTCAGTAAATGGTGAGGTTTCAATAAGACCCCGAACAATTGTACTGTTGATAGAGCTGCCACTCCGCAACGCTCATAAAAATGCCAACATCATTCACTTCTCCTATACAGCATGCTAAAAGAAGGGTTTTCATCCAAACTACATGCATGGCTCTTACATGTATTCCTACACTCACATAAATGTAAAACATAGATAAATATTTCCTACCAAAACATATTAATAATTTATCTCTTATGCTATACTATACATGCATGTAACATACGTCAAAAGCAACGATTTGGTTACAAATTTGATGAATATGGATCAGGGTCTACCTGCTGAAATCTTTCATTAAATTAAGAAATCATATAAAAAAGGTTTTTTTTATATCGCAAATGAGTGAAGTTATAATTTACTAAGATGCTATAGTGATTATATAACACCTCTTAAAAATGACGCATTATTTTACTGAACACTGATGGTTGGACATGCTACTGATTAAAGCCAATCCAATCGAATCGATTCAATGGAATAGAAAAACTAAGATGGCAGCACTATCGTATCAAGCTAATGTAACCAATACGGAATAACTAAGTAATAATTCAAATAATGAAGGTTTTTTACTAAGAAACAATCGATAGTAATGCCATCAAATCTACATAACAGCTATCTACCTTATTTTAGTGAATTTCGGAAATTTATTTAGAGATGATAAAATAAATAATTTGATGAAGTTTAAGAGAACGTTTGCGAGGTTCGTGTTTGCTACCTCGTGGTGCAATAACGCCGGAGAGACGTGCACGAGCGGCGCAGTCAGCAGTGACGTCCCATCAAGCGCGAGCCCCGGCTGCCAACGTTTTCACCACTCAAATATACGTACATATGCATAGGTACATAGATATATCAATAACATGTCCACAATATTTGGACAGTATATAGGTAGTACATATTAGTACACGGATATATAACATGGCCGGGACAGACACGCGCAAACTGTAACCATGAAATTAGCAAATGATTCTATACCCTAGATTCTTAGAATTTTGTCGTTGGTTATCAAAAATAAATCCGCTTATATAAAGAAAAGTGCGATACCTATTGCTCATAAAATGTGTGAAACAGCCATTTGTTTTTATTTATTTTTTGTTTTGTTTTATGACCGACAATATTTTTTATCGCAAAAGGGTTTAGAATCACGTACTATATCCATGGTAACAGGCTGTTCATCAATGTGCCAACCACGCTGTACAGCTGTACTAGGATCTTTTAGCACGTGGCCATAAGCGGAACTAACGCCGCCATTTTGTTTTTTGAATGTATGTCACAAAACGATAGCCAAAATGTTAAGGTGGATGCGCTCTGGTAGTCAGCTTAATTTTTTCCATTGGATAATCATTTAATCCCAATGAATAAATTTCATAAAATAGTCATTCAATGGAATTAAAAGAAGTTAGAGTGTTAAATTGATGATTTTAACGATTATAATTAGGTAATTACATACATGTTACGGTCGCTATTCATATTTGAATCAACATACCACCTGAAATGGACCTGCAAATTCCAAAACAAGGGTCGACAATTTGAATTTCGCGAACTACCTTGACGCGTCCACCTTAGGCACCAATGACACCCCCCCCCCCCCGTCATTCGCGTGCCGAAAGATCTTTGTAGCAGTGTGATATTGGAGGTTCGAAAATTATCATTATTGAACCTAATTTAGAGCTATGTCAAACATCTAAAATAATCTATTTCAGATGCATAAATGCAAGACTGCTAATATTTCGTCATTTTCTAAGGAGTGCAAATGCTCTGTTATTCATTTCACCCATAATTAGATACTTGCAAAATTAACTCACACACGTTGGGCACTCACTCAGTGTTAGTTCTAACCTATTCAGTTTCAAACCACACCAGTTTCATCTACCAAACATTCTCATAAAACCAAAGCAGGCTTAACGGAGCTAAGACGACCAAGGCCAGAAAATATTTCATGGAATATGTTTTATTTAGTACAACAAGTACATATGAACAGAAAGAATCACATGTCTAAAGGAGTCCTTAATACAATCCGCTCATGTAAGAGGTAATTTCAAAAACTATCAATATATAAATGTCGTCAGACAGTCAAACTTATGGCAAAATATATTCAGTTAGATCTATATTCAAAGACTGCATTTATCTGCATTACGTATAAAGCCTTGTCGTAAAAACTCCGCTAGTTAGAGAGTGGACCTAATGTACTAGACCCAGGACTCACCGTCTGCATGGACGCGGAGTGGTTTAGACCAGCTTGTTGTTGAACGGTCATGCCAACGGACGTCTGGACCAAGCCGCTGCCTACCAGCGTCTGAAACATTGAAAGTCAAAGTCATTTATATGCTTTAAATGTGGCAAGGTGTTAAAAAAGAAAGAGAATTAAATATACACACAATATTAGAAACCCCTATCCTTAAATGTTCCTAAATTTTACCATGGTATGTTTAAACAACGTGTTTTTTATAATTTCTTGTGGGAGCCCAGAACAAATAATGTTTAATATGTATGCGCAAGCGCATATGCAAACAAAAGACAAAGGAGAATGCTCAAAAGTGGTACCAAAAAGTCTCACGCATCAAGACCAAAATTTTGGAGTAATTAGTTTCATATTTTTTTACGACGTTACACGTCGGGGATTTAGTTTTTGAACAGGGAATTTGTTTTTAAGTTTAAAAGTATGGATATTGTTTTACTTCCTATAAATGACGTTCCGTTTCACTTCACGTGTTAAATGATTAACATAACCTTGATTTTTGAAAGTGCCATGTTCACTGTAAAAATAATACTCTGCTGATTCTACATTAATTTTAAAAAAAAACTAGAATAGAATATCTATTTAAAAGATTATCATTATTTTATCTGGTTTTGTTATGGTTAATTAGCCGTTCCCAACTAGTAAAAAAGATGTAGAATGCAACAGAATGGATTTGTTATCTGTGCATCTGACATTTTGCGCATGTACTCTGTAGTCTGTGGTTTGCGCTAGCGAGTAGCGAGTACCGTCTGGGTTTTTAAGAGTTGAGATTGAATAATTATTGAATTGTTTTGAAAAGTAGAACTTGTTTGTATTTTGTGAACTTTTTTGTGAGTATTTCATTGTGCAAATATGTCGAGTTGGTCGACCGATTGACATCGTCAGTCACCCGGCAAAACCGGCGATGTATCAATAGTTCATTTTTGATACCAAGAAACCTACACACATTAGAACAAGCGTCTACTCCAATGATTAACTTGTTACAGTCTTGGATAACTTCTACTCAGGTAAGCAGATCTTATTTTACTCTTTGAATATATAGGTACTTATGAATGTCAGGCACCTATTTCCTGACTAATCTTTTTATGAATGTACCAGCTTACAAAACATTATTTTTATAGAATGAATGAAAATATTTTTGGACTCGCACAGGAAATATCCAAAAAATTAATTAACAAAAAAAAAAAAATCTGTTTGAGGCCAAAAAACGCTTTACCCTTGATTACTTGTAGATGTAATTTCTTTGAATATGTTACAGAAGATAGATAACGTCATAAAGGGTAGAAGCACACTTTTTCACTCATGGTTTTAATTGCAGATGTCTTCAGAATGTGTGCTTTGTACAGAGTGTTTGAGACTGCTTCAAGATCGAGCAAATACAATCAGTGAAGGAAGTTTATCTTTGCCTGGCTTTTGGTCATGGAAAATTATGTTGTTCTTGTGGCAATTCTATTCTACGTGCAACTAGACCATATCCTGTAAGACAAGATCGACAAGAGAGAAACATTTTAGTTAGAAATATTCCGCTCCATTTGGTAAATATTTTTATTTATGTTGCAACATAAAAATGAAACCTATTATTATCTATTTTGACACAATTACTGCCTGATCATTATCATGTATTCCTAGTTACATTACATTACAGTAATACTTTTATCAAGTCTATAACCCATTGTGAAATGTTTTGTATTACATGTATAATCATGTTATTTTTATAGATATCAAGATTGGAAAGAGTATGTGCTGCTTGCTGGAGGTCAGCTACAAGAGATGTTCAACGTCGTGATGTGTACAACTGCAATCGCCCAGGTCTGCCAGATGCTGGACCATGTGGAGATCTCAATATTCCTAAGCCATAATTGACGTTAAGATGGCTTACTATGTTAGCTCTTGAGACCTACCAACTCAAGCAGGCTAGATCTTATTATAGGGAACACATCCGTCAGACTGGTATTTATTCAGTTGAGGTGAATAATTCTATTGATGATGATGTACCTTTGATTTTAGGGCTTAATAATTACCTCTTAAGAGGTATGATTAATTCGAGACATGTCAACAGTCGTACTTATCACATGTATTTATTGATTAGCAGAGATGATGCTGTGGCCAACACATTAGAAACCATAGTAGGTTATTGCTGCAGTCGCCTCGTCGGTAAGCGAACAGTGGGCTGCTGTGCTCATGTAATGACGATAGTATATTATTTGAGCTGGGGACGGTATAATGACATAACTTCGCCAGCAACGGATTTAGATGATTTTTTTCAGGAGTATGATGAATGATTTATGTAACAGTTTTGTTAAATAAATATTTTTGACTTTGATCCCTATTAACCTTTCATATGCCGTGAACGTAGATATACGCGAGACACACTGGTTTTTAATTGTGTCTATAATTAGCGGCATTCAACAGGTTAAAAACCCAAATGAACTTGTTTGTTTCATTTTTCTATCACTTACCTATCAGTCTGACTGATCACCCTTATTTATGATAATGTATTATTGGTATTGGTGAGTAGTTGTGGCCCAGTGGTAGCGGCCGCGACTTACGAGTAGTACGTCGTGAGTTCAAACCCAAATAGGCGATATACTTTGTGTAAATTATGTCATCACCACAGCTCGCAAAACGGTGAACGAAAACATCATGAGTAAACCGGCACGTCTTAGAACCAAAAAATTGAAGCCATGTCACATCTACCAAACCGCTCTGGGCCCGCGTGGTGGATTACGGCTCCCTCTCACTAAGAGGCCTGTGTCCCAACAGTGGGAACATTATAGGCTGCTGTTTTTTTATTAGATTTACGACTTCGCAGCCATTGTAGCCAACTTCAGGGCGGCCAAGAAGTTTGGCAAGAATTATACCCACGTTACCGGTTCACACTGTTGATAATATAAGGGTCGGTCAAATCACTGAGTGTCACATGTGCCTGGCTGGAGGCTATAGTTTAGTCTCCACCGGGAAGACTGCTTAAGCAGATAGTGACTTGTATCCAGCAGGTAACTGTGAGACTCAACGTATTAAAGAAAAACGAGTTTCAGTCACGAACCCTGTGGTGGGGCTAGACGTTGCTATAACTCGTAAATCTTCCTAACTTATATACGTGTATTACGCTGTTTTTAGAACAATAATATTCGTCCGTGTATAACGTGTCTAAGTAGATATAAAACAAGTCGCTGGCAGCGTCGACCAAAACAGACCTAGTTTTTAGGTTATTTTGATTTACCTAAATAACTCTGAAACCCGGGTTTATTTTTCAAAAAGAACTTTTATAGGAGTTAATATGATCAATGTAGTATATAAAAAACAAAGTTTGATTTTGATGCAACATGGTACGGGATTCCATACATCCTTGAGCATTGTCCTTTATGCTTATTTACTACCTACGTCACCTAAAATATAAAACTATTATACGCAAAGGATCTTACCGGTGGTTGCTGCAGAGTTTGCGGCTGCGACGTACTGAGCTGGCCTACAAGCGTGCCAGGCTGGCCCATGCTGCTCAACTGTGGAACAGATCATCACCAGCTTAGTAAAAAAACCCAATGTCTTTGATAATTCAATTGAAAGCAATTTATATCACGACGGAATTTGGTGACGTTTAAGAAATTTTTGCTTTATACATAGACCAAGATTAAGCCCCGCTTATTAGGGTTCAAACGTCATAAAATGAGTGATAAAGCTACACAACGTATATAATTAGCAATAGTTATTACCGTCATCATACTCACAGGATGTATCTGCTGCACCATAGATATGGTTTGCGGCATACCTGCCATGGGTAAAGTCTGAGCGACCGAGCCTACGGGCATAGTGGTTGGTTGCATGCCCAGCGACATACCTGTGTAGGAAAGCTTAAATGAATTTCTTATTATCAAATGTAAACTGGCGGAACGATAACCTTAAATATAAATAATACATGCATTTAATTGCCTGTATAGTGGGCAAAATATTATATTTTTATAAGTACATATTTCAAAAATGCTGCAACCTTGGAAAACAGTCCTCATCATTATGAGTTTACACCAAGAAAAATTTATAGGGACAAATAAAAATTGTTCTACACATGCAAATCCTTTTCTTTCCGTGACTGTGTATGTGTGTGAGTGAATGATTTGAGATGCTAATTCTACACTTTTACTGCCGCGCACCCGGCTCCCGGGTCGAACGAAAATTCGTTCGCATGCCCACAACTCGCATCCGAGTCCTACGTATAAGTAGTTATGTATCTTGCGACCATGCCGAGCACCCGCCTACCGGGTGCTAATCACAAAAATAAGCTAGGTGTGAATAGGGTGTACTTTTGAATAATTCATTTTTCAACTGGGCACTGAAAGTGTTAATTATGAGCCCTTCTTACTGTATTTGTGCTGACCCCTTCAGTGGACCCGATTGAATCATTCTGGGGCCAACTTAGCTTCTGTGGCCCATTCAATTAAGGTTGAACTTTTAATCCTATTCAGTAACATGACAGTTGGAGGGATACCAGGTTTTGACAAAAAAAGATAGTGAGGTGGTGCAAGAATGAATGAAATTGAATGAACTTGAAAAAATGTACTTACATGTAAACTTTGTATTTTAAATTTAATAATTTGTCATAAAACACGATGTTTACGATATTGATATATATATATAGTCTATGGCTGCCAGAGGAAATAAAATGACTATAGTAAAAAAAAGTAAAATGACATGATTTTTATAATTTGTTTTGTTTCTATCAGAAGAAAATAAAAAAGGAAATAACTGTTATTAATAATTATCAACTTCTGTTATATTCCACGCCCTAAAAAGGATTTTGTAAAGTTTAATTTAATTTAAACCATTTTATCATTCATTCTTTATTCTTTATGCGAATCATTCACTACCTCAACACTATTTGTTTAAATATGGTATCATTATTTTTCGTTGAACTGTCAAGTTAGTGAATAGGATTAAAAGTTCAACTTTAATGCTTGGCCGTTTGAAGTATATGCATTTAATTATGAAGAGAGCTAACTAAGGATAAATGTGAGTTCCGTGGACTTAAGATTGTCTGCCCCTGGCCTTAAATATTGTTGGCCATTGTCGAAGACCTCTTTTTGTATGAGGGGCCTTAAGTACTTTCTTGTTGTAGGGTGGTACTCCTTGATGAGCTTATGTGTTTAACTATATGTATGTGTGAAGTTAGTTTTATTTATAGAATGCGTAGTAATTTAAAAAGTAGTACGTGTTTCTTACAATATGGTGATGAGTTGGTGAGTTTTAAATTCACAAACACAAAATTGTGCTTGGCAAGAAAGAGTCTGTCGTGGTAACCATTGGAACTAAAATATATTTTTGGTGGCAACACTGCTTTGTTTATCATCAACAAGTTGCTAATCTGTCATTGTGTTATGTTCCCAGTTGTATTTTACTTATTTCTAATTAACTATCAATTATTAATGCTATTGTACATATATAAAATGAATAAAACAATAAGGAGTAGTGGTGTGAGCTTGGTATATCACAATATACCAAGTTTTCCTAAGAAATTTGGCGGAATCTGAAGCGGAACAAATTTTGTCTCCGATTGACAATGTTTTCGAAAGAACTGCCGACACGACAGGTATTTATCCAAGAAAGGAGAAGGGAATGACTCCATAGATGGGCCCAGGTGTTAACTGAATCAAACTAGCCTTATTTGTAAGAGGGTATATTAACAAGGCCTCACTGAAAATTTGGTGAATCGATAGGCGTAAACAGTTGTCCAAAACAGAGAGCCAGGTAATTTAGAGTAGCACGATCCGTCAAATAGTACGTTATAGTATGCAAAGCCGAGGTGTCGTGGGGTTAAACAATAAAACAAGGAAAATACGGGCGCACTCAGAACGAAAGAAAACAAACAAGTGCATCTGTCAGTCAGTGACTGACGGATGTCAGGCACAAGTGTTGCCGGAACAAAAAAATTCACTATAAATCGATTCAATCGATTCCACGAAAGCTTGATATGCACTTGTCACTCGACCTGCATACATATTCTCAGATTTTATCGATTTATTAATAATCGATTAGTAGTAATTCAGGCATTATTTAATCGATTACTTAGTTTCATTAACTTAATTTAAGTTTTCTCGCTTTCTAGATAGAAACATGGTACCATATTCTGTGATTTCCTTTAGAAAAATATAACGGTTTTTTTAATACACATTTCAACTAGTTAACTGCTGGGCCCAGAAGTCCCCTTCTCCTTTATCTTTTAGTCAATGCCAGTCATTGTTTTTCCTTTCTAATACTAAGTTTTATCGGTATTATAAGTTTCAAGCCATTTTATTGTTTTATTTACTAATAGATTATTGAGGTTATGTTTTCTAGTTTGACAAATAGAGTGTACGTTGACTCTTGATGATACTTGAAATTGAAAAATGTACCTACATGAAATTAATATGATTGTCTTTATATTTTTGTCAAGGTAAATCTCACAATACAATTAGAGAAATTGTTAATGAAAGTGAAAAAAAATAAGGATTTTTCTACACCTGGAGAAACACCAAAACAATTGGCGGAAGAAAGAATTAGATGATTTTGATCTGTGTGCAATTAGACAAAAAGTTCAACACTAAAAAGAAACAGGCAAGTATTTTTTTTTATTGTTAATGTTATTATCGCATATCACAGGAGTTCAAGTTGAGCTATCGACACAGCCGGACGTGTCGGCGCGCGCGCAACAGATGTGGTCCGACCCGCCTGAGTTCGAAATCAAACCGTGTTATTGTGTGTGCGTGCTTCTGTGTCGTAATTTAAAATCGGGTGGCATAATACAACGTGTAACATAATTAACGCAAGACCTCATACACCCGAATTAGAGTTTTGAGTTCAATAGAGTATTGAGTAAAGAAAATCGTGTGAACACTAGTATTGTTTTGTGCATTTAAATTTGAGTCCTATTGCCTTGAGATAGGATTGAATTCTTTCGGGCTCAATAAGTAGACTTGCGTCTATTCAGTTACACATTGTATAAAACAAGGAAGCAAATGTGTCATTCGTGCGCCCAGCTCTCAGCAGAGCCTGCCTGCCAGCGGACCCCTGCCGAACCCGGTGAGCCCGTTCCTAACATTTCAGGGATTTGTTTACTAAACTGCGCATGACCGCGGCTTTGTTTTGCCGCGCTTGGGGACCTATCATCGTCATCACATCACACCAGGAAGCGTTGTGTGAATGATTGTGTTCACACCTTCGATCAATAATAGCACTAGATATCGGGTCGGCGCAAAAAATACGTCTCGGTAAATATAAGCGCACTTGAGACTTGAGCTCTTATTTTGTTTAGTTGGCTTGAAACACAGCCAATGTAAACACGTCTCACAATGCCGCAGTGTGTATTTAAAAGTTGCAAAAATAATCCCCGAAAAAGCAATATAGCGGCCGGAATATCTTACTTTCAGTAAGTACATGAAGAATAAGTTATATTTTAATCTTTAAACTAGCAAATAATACGTTTTGAACAAAATTACCGATTTTAAACCACCACTACAAATGTTTGGCCAAGGCTCACCAACATACGCACAAACTTTTGTTCAACAGGACAGTAAATGCATGGAGTAGATTTGTATTGTAATACTTTAAAAAAAATTGTAACCAGATCTTCAAAACTGGTTGGTTAAAAATTCTTTGATGCTACTTTTGTGTCTGTTTGTTGGACTCTCATTAGATACTCAGCTTTCCTTTTTTATTTTAGCTTTCCTAGCAATCCATTTACGTGTGCAGAATGGATCTCGATTGTCGCCAGAGAAAGAAGAGATGACTTTTATAAGCCAGCTAAGAATTCGGTTATATGTTCGGATCACTTTGATAAATCGGATATATCCGGAAATACTAACTGACGTCGACTGATTAAAACAGCAGTTCCTAAATTACAGGTACATTAATTAATGACTATGGCGCCTTGGCTATGACTACTCTAATGTAAACGCACAAAGTAGCCTATGTGTTAATCCAGGGTGTAAGCTATCTCCGTTTGAGCGTGAAGAAGTAACAAACATACAAACACACACACACCTTCACAAACTTTCACCTTTATAATACTAGTGTGATAACTTCTAAATCGCGTACATAAGTAGACGCACTCATTTCTATATACGGGTTGATTACAATGAGCCAACCCTCAGACGATTCATAGCAATGTCTTGATAAAATATCTATTGTACTAATTTAGTCCTACTACTTTTTTAAATCGGTCAAAAATATTTGCTACCATTTATAAAACGAACCTTAGCCTAAAAAAAAATACTTATTATTATTCTGCTACTCTAAATCTTACTGTGTTCTGAGCATTGAAATGTAGTACCAAGAACTACGTCTAGTTTCAAAATAGAATAAGCACTAAATTGTCAACAAAATGTTTTTAACCTTATTGCTTGTGTTTTAAGTTTAATTTTAGAATAAATATTTTTGTACTTATTATAAAAATGATTATTTATTTTCAAGCGACATTTAAAATTTATTGCTTTTACCTTTATCCTATGACAGAAGGACTTAAATATAAATATTTTGCAATCGTAATTAAACTTTATGCTTGAGTATTAAGGTTTATAATGAACTGGAGTTGTTAATCATATAAAACTTTTTTCTATATTTCGTAGTAAGAAATGTAAATGCCTATGTGTGTGTAAACGTGGCCACTTTAGCGACGTATTTTTGTTCCTAATCCTGTATCTAGTGCTATTATTGATCGAAGGTTCACACTAACTAAAATAGGCTGAATAACCCTATTCACGCTATAATTCTGGAACAAAATACGATACCCATTAAGATGCCGCACCAAAAGATCCTATTTTTGTAACACAGTAATGAATTCTTAAAATTCCTAAAAGCTTGCTAAGAGGCCACAGCCCCTCCAAATGAACACATGGGCGGCAGCTTAATAAAAAAAAGGGTACCCAATCCAGACTCTTTCTGTTTCAAGTTAAATGCACATTTTGCTATACAGATAAACAAAAGAAACCAAAAAAAAGGTCATCCCATAAATTGACTCACTACAAGTGTGCTTCAGCCCCCAACTTGCACGTGTCTTTAGTGGCCACACAGACAAAGCGTTTATAATGGTTATAATTGGCACTTCTAAATAATATACAGGAATTTCTCCCCAACAGCATTCTTTCCCAGGAATAAAGGATAACAGAATACAAAGCCGCGCAATATAATGAAGAAATCTGGGGTGGCGAATATATCATAATCACCGCGTCCGAATTCTACCTCGTAAATGTGCATGTACATATGCAAAACAGAAACACACAGGTGCATTCACCTACTAGCGAATAAGCTCCCGCTAACAAACACGTACTGTTTATGAACCAGCACTATGACAACTGGGTCCCGACAAACAATACAACAGCAACCGGAACAAACTTTTTTTTTTTTTGGATGGGAAATCATCAAATGACTTCTCCCGCTCTGGGCGGAGCGGGAGGGCGTGTCAGACTTTTACTGACTAAAACCCACCCGTGTTTCATCAGTTGCCCATGTGCCAGGGTCACGGTATCTCTTTCGAACAATCACGCGACCCCGGCAGGCATCGGTCCTAGTAGACCCCTACACTACTGCTGACATCTCTTTGAGGCGCGCGTGGAACACTACGCGCCGTCGACCCGAGCCTGGTCCTTACCGGGCGGCGAGCTACCCATTGCTCGCCACCCGCAAGTTCGCGCCTACGGTGGCCGGGAGTCCGCTATTGACTCCCGACGCCCGGGGCGTCTCCTCCTGCGGCGGCTAAGGACGTGAGGGCGCAGTGTCTGCCACTCCCTCACGCGCCCCGCCTCCTCCTTTGCGAGCATTACTGCTTCGCAGAAGGAGGTGACGGCTTCCCATTCCCTCTCGCTCCGTCCCATGGCTCGCCTCCAAACCGGAACAACCTAACGCAAGGTTCAACTAGAAAAGCACTGCATCATACCAAAACATTAGGTAACAGGCACAACACATGAGAAGAGCAAAACCCATGAAATCCTAAACTCAAACGAGCAGCCCCAATTAGTTAAATCATTCACACCGTGTGGACAATAAGAACAAACACTACTTACACCGGTATCAAACGTAATCGCGGACGACACGGGATACGCAATAATGAGAAAGCCGATGTCTACCCAATTAAGTAAACTTGCACAGAAAAACCAGCTAAAAAAAACGAATTGACGCGGCACTGCCACGTACAGGAATTCAAGCCAACCTACAAGAAACAGGGATGAACTTAGGAACATTCAGCTACACTACACATACCACGATTAGCATCTTTCCGAACCGGTAGGTAACACGCACCAGGATCTTGCAATTTTATTAAGAACGTATTCTCAAATTGAATTAGTTAATAGTACAAGTGAATTAGTTACGGTTAGTAATACAAGGATACTAGGTCAACTATTGGCATGGGAAAAGACTAACGAACTCCTCTGCACTTATTCAACTCCCACTTCAAACCAAACACAAAAGCAACAAAAAAGAACGAAGGAAACAACAATGGATGCTAAGTATTTCAATCATAAAAAATGCAACTATACCACTCTCAATCGAAAACATATCAAAATAAAATATCAAGATCGCATATAAAAATAAAAAAAAACAACTAGCAAATATAGGTATCATCCCAACGAATGAAAACACCGAAATAACATGGAACAACATAACGGAGGTATTAAAAGCCGCTGCCCAGGAAACTCTCGAGTCTTCAGCCAATTTACTCAAGTGACCATCGAATAGCCGTCGCTAACCTACAAAAGGCCAAAGCTGGCAACTGGATAACCCAATAGGCATAATCGCGTACAAGAATGCCAGACAGTACTCCAAAAGGTTAAAATCAGTACAAAAATAGGCAGAGCGTACTTTTGCGTAACCAACAAAACCGATAACCGAAGCACAATAGACCGACGGTATAGGAAATAATGGAAATCATCAATAAGGACTGCAACATTTCACTCCCTTTGTTGAGCTAGAAGGACTAGAATGCATCCAATACCAAATTAAAACCTCGCTAAATAATGTAAGCCTCCGAATAAACGAAACAAGGATGAAAATTCTAATTGGAGAGGGGGTCTCTAATTAGAATTTATATTTTCGTTTCTTTAGGACAACCACAGGATTTGCTACCTGGCACACATTTTCAGACGCTCTGAACCACACCTGTTACAAGCAGCAACGCAGTACAGGGCCAAACCTAAGAAGGTCGGATGACCTATTTACCAATGGAATGACAACCTAAAACAGGACATGAAATACTTCGACAAGGAACACCAGATTTGAAGGGACACGGCTGGAGACAGAAATAAGATCAAGAAAGCGGCTCGTGATATCTACAAAAAACCAGAAACTGATAGCAGCGAAAACTCAGAAGACGACCAAGAAAACAACAACACGGAACATAGCGAACCCTTGACATAGAAAAGAGCCAGCAAACGGTTAACCCCACCAAAACATGCATCGGTGAAGGTCGACCTGGATCAACATGCCGGCGACGACGTGAAAAGATGCCCCCTATAGACAAATATCACCCTTCTCTCCACTAGTCCAATGCTTACTTAAGGCTGCATAGTCGGTAGGCTCGTAATCCTTTCCTATCCAATGGGCACGTCTTCCCTACCATTACAGCGCCCCCCGGTCTACTTCTTGATATGCAATGGCCTATGTAGCACCATGAAACATGAGGCTTCAAAGGCTAGTGCAAATCTTGGGGTTCATTCGATTAATCGAGTCTGGTCAAACCACGCTGGGATCGGTGCAATTCATTTCATTTCATTTCATAATGCTATTATCGCATATCACAGTTAAAAAAGTACAATTTAAATTTATTATTTTTCAGGTGCCTATTCTACGTCATATATTACCTATAGTTTGAGGAGACAGGTTATAATGGGAGCCGTAAACGTCTAAGAAAGATTTTTACACTATTTAGATTTCATAAATAAGAAATGTAAAACTGACACATCAGTGTTAATGGAAAAAATCTATCATAGCACTGAAAAGGAATACACGAATGATGTTATGTCACGTTTTTCTTTTTAAATAAAATCTAAATTTTAGCGTGTTATTTCAATTTCATTGTCATGTGAATAGTGATAATGTTATGTACCCCACATAGACACACCTGAATTAGGGCTCATTAGTCAACTGTTCAAGTTTATTCGATATTGCCTGTACCTTTCGCATGCGACATGTTATAGGTACTCTCTGACTGCCGATTAGTTTCCGACAGTAAGCAGCTATAAGTCGCCTTCTTGTCGACTATAAACTGTCAGCAGTAACAGGATTCGTTCAGTATCATTCATGTCAAATTTGATACAGGTATACCAACCATCGAATGTTTGTGAATACCCTAGATGGTGGCCGCAAATGCGATTGCTGAACATTATTTATTGTGTATCGGGTTCAATCGGCAATCCCTGAGTGTAATTTAATTAATTTTTAAACTGAATAAGTTTTCATTATGTCATTATGATGGCACTCTTAGATAAAAGATTATTCCAGCGAAATAATGCGCAATCTACTAAATACAATGAAAGTAAAAGACTGTGTGCCTATCAAGTCTTAAAATCTTGACTGATGAGAATTTCCGGGATCTCGTGTTTGTGGATTAAAACAACAAGTATCTTATCACTTTTAGTCCTAGTAAACAGGGTGGCCATACCTGCTAAGCAGGCGCCCTCATTTTTTCCAGACTCTTTTTTGCCAAGCTGTACCATGCGCAAACACCCAGACCCGGAGCAACCATTAGTAGACCAAATAATTGCTTCATGCGAGAATCGAACTCGCGACCCGAAACGAGCCATCAAGGTAGAATAAGAATACAACATAACATAATTATATGAATAGCCGTATGTGAACGAATGACGAAAGGATACCTTTGAGCGACCAATCTTTAGAAAAATGTTGTTAGTTTACCTTGCTGCTGATAATGCACCATTTGTTGAGTTTGTTGCTGCTGATGAAGCAACTGTTGCTGCTGTTGTTGTTGCTGCTGCTGCTGTTGCTGTAACACAGTGACAAAGGTATCAACGCCAAATCAACTGTTATATAATAGCACAACTACATTGCGTTTGATCGCTAACAAAATGTCTTCTCCGATATCATAAGTCACTTTGATCTCGATCAATCGCAGTTTAGTAGAAATCGAACAAAAGTATAAGATAATACAATAGTAACCTGCATAGCCTGCTGCTGCATCAACGCCTGTTGTTGCATAGTCTTAGACTTGTCTTGCGCGCTTGCGAGCTGACTCATCTGGGCCGGGTTCATCAACAGTAGCCTGAAAAAGACAACGCGCTAATTAGTAATACTGACCAACAGTTAAGGGTTATTTTTAATAAAAAAACATTACCTTATCCCGTCCTTAGGTGCGGCGCCGGCTTTGCTGCTATATAGATGAATAATAAAATGCTGATATTGTATTTATAATTAAGATGTAAATTGTGTAAAAAGCACATGCTAGGTTTGAAACATTGCTGAACATTTAATAGATGCTTGTACAATGGTCAACATCATGTGAACATCATACTGCGATTTAGGACCCTTTGACACCGATCCAGAGTCAGTGACCTTGGCGAAGTCACTGACTTGGATTTCTCAGGGTTTTTGGCAACTGCGGCCATTCGACGATTTCCGTCGCTCAAAAGACCGATAGTCACACAGCCACTTGTCTGTAAACCACTGGTAGACCATCGGTTGAAAGAAGAATTTACACAGAAGCAGGGTGGGGTGGCGAGCTATAGAATAAGTAAAGTCTACTCACTGTTGTTTTGGCTGTGTGCTTATCTGATGCTGCATCTTATTTGTCTGATTCGCCGCATCTTGCTTGGCGGCCGGCGCCGGCGATCGGATGCCCGGTTTCCCACGCTGCTTTGCCTGAGACAAATCGGAAGTTACGATGCGATATTCGTTTCGCGGAAAATGGTTTCCGATTATGTAAGTTAGAAATAATAGTGAAATTATTTTTAACTTAGATTTTCGCCTTTTAGTGTCGATCACAGCCTGCCATACCGCGGTTTAAGATGGTTTCTTTGGCGAAAAATATTCGAAGGCACCTTTAAGCATCATAAGACTTCCAGTAAAGAGTCAGTCTGTCTCATCTCGCCTGATCTTAGAAATACGACCCACCCAATGTCATTTTAATTAGTGTCACGGTTTTCGTTTCTGGTCTGATAAGGAATTTGAGTATATTTTCTTGGCTTTTCTACATGGCCATTTGGCTAAAGGTAGGTAAAGCGATGCTTACAGGTAAGATACAATTAATTTAAAGTCAACTAACCTGGTTCTGGGCTTGGTTGGCGCTGGTTTGCGTGGAAACGGACGACGCAGGGCCAGGCCTGATGCCGCTCGACGGCAGAATGTTCGACAGCGGGCGCGGCGCTTTCAACAGCCCATCGGAGGAAGCGCGTGGCTTCGATGCCGTTGACGTAGCGCATGCCACACTCACACCTGAAAATAATCAGCAAACTGTAACTATTGTGTCCTGTGTAAAGTTTTTACGTGTAATACTAGTATGTTATTTATGTTCATAAGCGCAAGCTTCAAACAATGTATTAGTCTACAAACTAATTAAAAAAAAGGAAAAAACAAAATGTGCATATAGTTTATACTCGCAACACAAAAGCAACATTCGCAATTAAATACAAAGGAGACGACAAAATATTAGGAACGCCAAATGCATCACCGAATTGAAGTTAAACGATCTATAAATAAGATAAAATTAATACACACAAAAATACGCCAAGTGCATAATTCAAATCAGCTCACCTTCATACAAATTCGATAAAAAATATAAGAGTAACTGGTATACTAACTAGTATGCTGTACGTTGTTCTGCGGTGAGTGCTGTATGAACATCGAGGGGGGAGCATCAGGCTGGGGGCCCCGTATGAAGATGGGGTTGGGGGCCAAGAGGCCCCCGGCAGGCAGGGTCCCCGCTGGCAGGCCGCCCGTCCACACCTGCGGGAGCGCGCCCGAGATCTGCCACGGCGCGAACTGCATCGTCTGACCGCCAGCCTGCGGGACAGACCACTTTGTGAGACAATAAATTATATATTCATCAGTACATAGAAATGATACATAATTATACATGTTATTAATCAGTATTCCAAAAGAAGTTTTTGGTAACTACTCGATAAGGCGAAAAAATAAATTGTTGGGGAAATTATACGTAAGCATGCAAAGCGTAAGGAAGAACAGTGAAGCCATCATCAACAACACACTGGGTCATGACGACAGACAGCTGTCGCTTGTATACAGAATGTACCAGAAAGTTGTGGTCAAATTTAAGTGTATGGTGGGACCATCAGCCTTAATAACTTTCTCAATGAAACCAACATCGTAATAGAGGAATAAAACCTTTGTTCCATACATTTGGGTTGACTAGGTATTGAAGTGTTGTATGGAACAGTAGATACATTTTTTGCGTTGACGACGGAGAAACCTGTTCTGTTTGATGATATGTCCCACACCCTTAAATTTAACTACAACTTTTTGGTATATCCTGCATTATTTATATGGGTTTTCACAAACACCAATGCGGTACGCCACAAAAAAATAACTTCGTTTTTCATACTACATACATGCAGTGAAAACGACTTCAAACAAAAGTTTTTGACAATAGGACTAAGAAGTCATGAGCAGTGTTTTACTTTAAAAAATATTCTAACATATAAAATATAATATATATAGTAACATATAAAGTATTGAAATAAGGCACCATGCTAAGCTGTGCTGTTTTAGTTATTTTTGCCCGATTCTGAATCTTTCCAAAACAAACCAAAAATATTATGATGTGGGAATGGGCTTTAGAAGTTAACACGTATAAAATTACGATTATGAACAATTTATCAGAATTTTGGATAAAAATAATTAATGATAGTACGGGGTTTTACGTAAATTGATTCATCGTCAGGGTCATAAGGAGCTGTTTACATACATGCTTTTAATTTGGTATTAACCTCAAATTATCGTAATTAATATTACAGACGCGGAGACTATTTTATTTGTAATGCTTTCGCGCTTAAACGGCTGAACGGATTTGGATGAAATTTTGCACATAAATAGGCCAGGCAAAGGCTACTTTTCATCCTGCATAGCAGATGATTTCGCATGCAACAGCTTATTCATAATTAAGGAAATTTCTAATTTACATTTATTCTTTTATTAAAAATGAATGAAGTTAGTAAAGGTCCAAACTCTTGGTGTTATTTTATAATTGTGTTTAATTTTCATTAAAAATACAGGAAGCATTATTATAGTAATCCTTATTTGGAAATATGCCAATTTGCTGATGAACGCTCAGTGGTCGAAATTCGCCCATAATTGATTTAAAACATTTTAATGCATTATTAAATAAAATATTAGTTTTCTGCAGTCCTTTAAATATATGTTAACTATATCAAATTTTATACTGCTCTGTTCGCGTAATTTTCGTAAAAAGGGACACAAAGTTTAATATATAGATAAGCAGGCGACATCAAAAACTTATAAATGTAAAATGTTTCATTCTATAGGTTCTTTTGACATTCAGATGTGAACTCACAACATAGATTATCCATGCAGTACCAATTTAATTTCATAAATATCTACAAATACCGTTTTGGCATGCGTCAATGAAGGTAAAAATACTAAAAAAAAAAAACAAAATCGCTTTAAGCTGCAATGCATCTAAAATATTCGCAAATGCATAAAAACTACAAAAAAATATATACATTTAAATACTTAGGGCTGATTTTCAATCCTCAGATAAGAGGACAATTAATACTTACCTGACGAATTAAATTATTAGACTCTTTATTCCGTTGTTCTGTTATTATTTAACTTAGGAATAACTCATCATCATCTGTCTAGCCTTTTCCCAACTATGTTGGGGTCGGCTTCCAATCTAACCGGATGCAGCTGAATACCAATATTTTTCACATGTAGCGACTGCCTATCTGACCTCCACAACCTAGTTACTGGGTAATACGATACCCGTTGGTAAGACTGGTTGTCAGACTTTCGGCTTCTGAAGACCCGTAACGTCTGTCTCATCATAATCAGCCTATATTGTTCCCACTACTGGGACACACTACTAGGCCTCCTCTCGGTGAGAAGGAGCGGGCCATAATCTACCACGCGGACCCAGTGCGGGTTGGTAGCAGTCACATGTCTTCGAATTTTTGGCTCTAGGGCATGCCGGTTTCCTTACGACGTTTTCCTTCACCGTTTTGAGAGCAGTGGTGATGAAATTATTTATATAAAGTAAAGCGCCTGCTTGGGTTCGAACCCGCGTCTGACAAATCGTAGTCGGAGCCGACACCACTAGGCCACCACCGCTCTCGACTGTCTAAGATCCACAAATAACAGCCGGGACCAACGGCTTAACGTGCTTTCCGAGGCACGAACCCACTGCGGCAAGAGTAGCTTAACCTGATTGATCGATAGGTGCTGCTATTATAACTTAGGCACAAGCCCCTCTTATAGTCTGTGCCAAATGTAAAAAAAAATAAAGTCGTTTTGAAATATTTGAATACTTTGGAAGGCGGGTGGCCTTCCAAAGTATTCAAATATTTCAAAACGATACGAAAAAAAATGTAAAGAAAGTGTCGCTAGCACGGTCAAAATGGTAATTTGAATACATTGTTTGGCAGGTGTCAACGACTTTTATTTTTTTCACATCTGGCACAGACTATAGGAACTTAGGAATAACTATCGGACCGATAATCTCATCTGTGAATACGCTAACTTCAGATAGGTAAAAAAATATACGTAATAATTGTAATAAACGTATGTTAGAAAGGGACGGACTATTTCTTTGTTTGGTACAGTTTTAAACAAACAAATGACAGCGTCAAGATGTCCCTTTTATTACGTTACGAGGTTGTTTGTGTGGCTGTGTGGTGTTTTAATTTAGGATTACTTGATTTTTACATTTTGGCTTCTTCTTCAATTGCCATATCGTGACGACGCGACTAACGTTAACGTCGTTTATCAATAGAAAAAAGCGGTTATCTGGCCGTCAAAGAGTCAATTTGATTTATACTTCAGAAAAGTGAATTATTACACGGTTAAAGGCTTTATTTTTTATTTTTAGGCTTTATTGAGGATTGCGACACTGAGTTTTTACTATCTATCGAATAAACCCTACAAAAACATCTGTACAAAAATCGGCCCTTGATCTAAAATACATTCTACATTCGTCTATCTTCTCAAATAGGAGATTAATAATTTTACTAATATTAGACACAAAACATCAAATCTAAAATGATCTAGGAAAATTTACCAAAAATTAACCAAGGAAACAAATCGAACCTAGGAAACCAATTCTAGAAATTCATAATTGTGTTATAGGTCTGTTAACGTAACTGATTATTAACATTTCAACAAATTCAATCGAAATGACTCTATTTCTGCTATTGTATCCACTACATTAATTGCGAAAAACCAGGACGTGAGTAGAGTTTTAACAGTTCATAGTAGGTAATTTTGTAATACCTGCAATGGGCTGATGATCTGTGCTTGTGTGGGTTGCTGCGTGCCAAGCACGGGCTGCGAGACCTGCACGCACTGCGCTTGCACTGGCACGGTCTGCGTGCCGCCGGTCCCGCCAGCCTTGCTACCAACCCCCTTGGTGCCACACTGCGGAATTCAAAATAAAGATATTAGTTGTTTTTATTTATTACTAGCTTTTGCCAGCGGCTTCGCCCGCGTGTAGGTCGGAAGTTATCCCGCGGGAACATACTACCGGGATAAAAAGTAGCCTATGTCCTTTCTCAGGCTCTAAATTATCTGTGTACCAAATTTCATTTAAATCGGTTCAGTAGTTTTAGCAGGAAAGCGAGACAGACAGACAGATAAAGTTACTTTTGCATTTATAATATTAGTGTAGAAGTGTAGATGTAGATTGATAACCAACTTATACTGACAGTTTGCACCACACATACAAGTTATAGGTCAATATTAGTTATAACATAGAATCACACAACTTATTAAATTACAAAATTGGATAAAATTTGGTACAAGTAAACGATTATACAAAATTAATATAAAATGAAAATAGGTATAAAAAAGGGTAAAATTAGATAACAATTAGACAAAATTAGACAACAATTAGATAACAATTAGATAATGTCATAAAAATTGTTCTTGAATTGGTGGATGCAAAGAGAGGCATATTTAGAACCTTGTCATAACATATTGTTATTAACCTCACCCACTCAGTCGCTCCATGTAAAATACTAGTAATCAGCTGCACCCGGTTAGACTGGAAGCCGACCCCAACATAGTTGGGAAGAGGTTAGACAAATGATGATGAACCTCACACACACTATGACAAAGTCCTAAGGAGAATTTTGGGCGCGTGGCCAAAGTAGGACTTAATCCCGTCCCACCTTGATTTTTTCAATTCAATTTCACAAATGGTTTACCATCGAACTGCCTATGGCCCTAAATAATCAAGCGTCAAAAGATTCTTATAAAGTCCCTCTAATAAAAAAGAATTGAGGTAAGAGGGCTGTTGTGGGAATATTACTAACTATATAATAACAATGAGTTCTACTTATTACCGCGGGACTGCTCGTGAGATGGACTCTAGCTATGTGCTATGTGCACTTTACAAAAAAAAAATTACAAGTACGAGTTCAACAAAGTTCACCTATGATAACACATGATCAACGTTTTCTTCAAAGGAAAAGAAAATGTTCGGTCCTTGTTTTTTTTCCAATAATACAAAGGCGCTGTCAAATATACTATGATACCGAATCTATAATACCAGAGTACGCTAATTTGTTTAAACTGGATATTTAATATTCAATTATGCCTGTCAATAAACACGGCATAATGTATAAATGGGGATTTTGGAAATCCACCCTGTATGTATGTTTTGTTGGTAAACTTAAACGCAACATTAGTATTCTTTATTTTCCTTTTAGTAAATTATTAGAAATTCTCTTTCAGAATCTAGTTAATGGCAACGAAAGCTTTTAACATAATAATGCACTTAGATGGATACAATCGCTTTATTGAGCCAACCCATATGTCGATATTACGCAGGGGAAAAATAATCAGTGCGAAAACTGTAACCATGAATTCAGCATAATATTATGGTTCTAGAACCGGCCGCTGTCATATAATTGAATGGGATTTTCTACGTAGTATAGTTTCATTTTACGTGTCAGCAAATCATCATTCTAGATTTTAACTACACAAAATAAACTGTAAAATATCTACATAAACTTAAATCGGAAGACACGTAACTTGATAACAAAGCGCAGTCCTACTGAAACAGGTCAAATGGACACATGTCGAAACTACTCACTATTTAGTTTTAGTGCATCAAAATGACTTATTCTGGAAATAATATGACGTGTTCTAATCACTGATAAAAGAAATGACATGGACGATAGACACGGTATTACTTTCACGCGTAAGTATTGCCAAAAATGTTTGTTTGTCATTTTTGTAAGAGCGGGATAGATAATACAAAACAGGCTTGAGAGGCACGATGCGACGAATCGCGCGACTCTCCCTAAAACAATTGCATTCGCACGACTGTATCAGATCCTATCGCTGTCCTTGTCCATCGGTAACTGTGATTCTGAAATCCTTGTCTATCGAAACTGTGTTCCCAGATGTGTGAGATTCATTACATGTAATTATGCACCGAGCCAAGGTTTGTTTAGAGATGGTGATTTTAGAGCGTACTGTATCTTCCGCTTTTCATCATCATCAGCCTATAGCAGTCCACTGCTGGACATAGGCCTCCCCAATTGCACGCCATTCAGCCCGATTATCGGCAACTCTCATCCAGCTGCTACCAGCCACCCTGCGAAGATCGTCGCTCCACCTAGCCTGAGGGCGTCCTACCTTACGTTTGCCGATTCGCGGTCTCCACTCAAGAACACGTCTACCCCAACGGTCGTCGGTTCGACGGCTAATGTGGCCGGCCCATTGCCACTTCAGCTTGCTAATTCTATGAGCTATGTCGACAACTTTGGTTCTCTGCCGGATCACCTCATTCCGGATTCAGTCCCTCAGATATACTCCAAGCATAGCTCGTTCCATAGATCATTGAGCGACTTTAAATTTGTGGACCAGCTGTACTGTGAGTGTCCACGTTTCGGCTCCGTAGGTCATAACAGGTAGGACGCATTGGTTGAAGACTTTCGTCTTTAAGCTCTGTGGAATACGCAACGAAGCTACCCAAATGCTGCCCAGCCCAGCTGAATTCTCTTGTTAGCCTCCTTCTCAAAGTTGTTCTTACCAAACTGCAGAGTTTGCCCGAGGTAAACGTATTCTCGAACAACCTTGAGGGCACCGCCATTGACCGCAATCGGTCCCGGAGTTGCGTGATCGTTGAACATAACCTGTGTTTTGTCCAAGTTCATCCGGAGACCAATGCGTACAGAAGAATCAACTAAGCTGTCCAGCATCTGCTGCAAGTCCTGCAGCGATTCCGCCAATATGACGATGTCGACTGCAAATCTCAAGTGTGAGATGTACTCGCCGTTGATGTTTGTTCCGCGTCCACTCCAGTTTAGCGTCTTGAACACATCTTCCAGTGCGTTAGTGAACCATTTTGGGGAGATTACGTCCCCTTGTCTCACTCCTCGACGCAGGGCGATGTGTTCAGTTTGCCGGTCCTGAGTTTGGACCGTCATTGAGGCGTTTTCATAAAGACATCTCAGCACTTGGATGTATCGCCAGTTGACTTGGCATCGCTGCAAAGACTCCAAAACAGACCAGGTCTCGATAGAATCAAAAGACTTCCGGCGGCTGAAACTCGTTGAGTCTCCGCGCTAGACGATTTGAGACGACTCTTGAAAACAGCTTATATACGTGGCTTAGGAGCGAAATGGGTCTGTAGTTCTTTAAAAGGGTTTTGTCCCCCTTTTTAAAGAACAGTACGACCACACTCCTTCGTCACGCTTCTGGAGTTCTCACAGAGAACAGGACAGAGTTGAGCTTCGGGAAGTGCTCCCGAAGCTCTTTCAGTACAGGACTTCCTCCCGCTTTCAGGAGCTCGGTCGTAATCCCGTCCTCACCAGAAGCTTTTCCATTTTTAAGCTGTTTGAGAGCCGCCTCGATTTCGTCTTGGCTGACTTCTGGCAGGTCTTCTTTGAAGTGGCGGGTTAAAGTGGCTCTAGAATCCTCATTTTCGAGATCAGGTCGAGATGCATGCGATGCGTACAAATGGCCGTAGAAGTTTTCGACTTCCGAAAGGATCTCCGGCTTCGAAACGACGATATCCCCACTAGATGTAGTCAACTTCGTCAGGTGGCTCCTCCCAAGTGGTTTGACGAACACTTTCGACCCCCAATTTTGCTCAATCGCTTTCTCTATGAACTGTGTATTGGAGCGTCGGAGGTCGCGTCGTACCAACGATCTTATCTTATTGGTGAGTTCTGACGAAGTGACAGGTGGGTTCCGCTTTTAAATTTATTTTAAGTAAAATCACTCGGCAAAATGTTTAAACAGCATCTATATAATAAACGCGCCTTGTACTGCTACGAACTAATTACCAGCATCTGAACTTATTTCGATTTGTCAAACTATTTCAAATATGTTTTAAACTTGGACAGATAATACCAGATACAACACCACATTAAGTGACATTCATCAGCAGCCTATTTTGTTCCCACAGCT
This sequence comes from Aporophyla lueneburgensis, assembly GCA_932294355.1. Taxonomy (NCBI): domain Eukaryota; kingdom Metazoa; phylum Arthropoda; class Insecta; order Lepidoptera; family Noctuidae; genus Aporophyla; species Aporophyla lueneburgensis. Next base: position 19,205,857 of record OW028733.1, read on the forward strand.
GGGACACAGGCCTCCTCTCGGTGAGAGGGAGTGGTCCAGTGCGGGTTAGTAGATGTCACATATCGTCGATTTTGGTTGTAAGACATGCCGGTTTCCTCACGAAGTTTTCTGAAGTGACATTGAGCGACAATTATGCTAGGAAGCGATTTGACTTTATAGTGTAAACGCTGTATACGGTAGCGCGCAATATAACGCACGCAAAACATTGTGCTTCTGTAAGCACTTTGTATGTAAATGCAATGCGCCTATGTGCCTGCTACCGTACAAGAGTTGCGGAAGGATTTAAAGTCATTTCATTTAATAAACTTTGTTTTTTAATTTCGTTCGTTGACCTCCTTTGATCTCGGTAACTAGAAATTTGCCAGGTAGTGTTAAGTACGAAAACAATATCACAACATCGAGGCGTATACGTGACTCTCGGTTCCATTAAGCGTCTTTTACACCCATTTATATAACGTAACACAAAAGTTTTAAAATGTGTAAGTACGCGTCGTTAATACAGCAGTTCGATTTTTTTAGAGAAAAGTTCGGGTTTGTGGAGCATCTCTACAATAATCTCAACAAAGCCTAAGACCAGCATTTAAATCAACTGATTAAATATTTGTTCAGTTCTGTTTAAAATTTCCTTAGAAAATTTTACATAAACCAACTGTTTAAATACCTAAGCTTGCCCAAGACGAAGACACTTTTATCCCTGAGGAGAATACTCTACTTTTCAAAGTTTCAGCGAGGTAATAAAAACCGACTGAAATAATCAGGAAATACCTCATTAAAAGTTATGTAATATGAGTAATATGACACCCAAATCCAAAATTCTAAATGTGGGTACGTACAGCACTAATCAACCAAATGTTGCGCTGACATGCCGCCATTAACGTTACAGATAATGTAGAAACAGCGGTTGGTTCCTCTCATATGCAAATTATTGTATAATTTGTTTTATTGTTCAAACAAATGATTTTATTGTTGTAATTATTTTTGTTTTTTATTATAATTTTTATATCACTATGTCATCTGTATTAAACTGCGTACTTATTCTGTTTGTCGACGACATTTATAACCTAAGAAAGTGACAACTGTTTGGGGTCGAGCTGTACTTTAATAGAAAAATTGTTAAATCTTTGTGGTACAACATTTCATTTAAAAAAATAAATTGAGGTTCCAAATTCAAATCACATTATCCACCAGCGGGTCATGATGCAATCTAGCACATTTTTACCCGGCTAGAGCCTAGGACTTGCCTTGCTCTAGGTAAGGTATACATGACAATAATTTCACATTAGCGATCATGTGTGTGACAAGATCTTACCTTATGCATGTCAGTTTGCTTCTGCTGTCCGATGCCGGAGACGGTGGACTGCGAGTGAGCGGGCAGAATGCTCGGCTGCGAGTTGATGACGCCCAACGGACTGAACACGAAGGTCTGGTTCTGAGTGGTCGGAATAGCCGGGATCGTCGTGTACCCAGGGAACGGCGCTGACGACACAAACAAAACCCGCTATAATACACTCCTCAATAACTTGTATATAGCAATCAAACACTTCACATAACTACTAATGATAAGCACGACTCAGAACCGTGTAAAGCAAAAATGATTGAACGAGAATATTAAAAAAGACTCATAAATCGTTGCACAATGTTCCAGCACTAACATGTAAGTATGTAACGACTCAAGAATTATAAAATGTGTGGGAAGCTAATAAAAAGCTGTACTTGCAATGTGAACAATTAAAAAGCCTACGTCTGCATTGAACATAACATAAATAAACGTTGCTATACATATAGAAAAAAAAGCTTTAAATTTCAAGTGGAATTGCCAATCAAAATATATTGCTCAAACAAGCCAAATCAATGAAATAAAATTCCCTCATGAAATTAATGTAGGTACATTCAAATCTTCAATCACGAGACTCATAATAAACATTTTGAAAATTGTATAAACCTGGGTCCTGATATGCAGTGAGACCTGTAAAATTTACTGAAAAACTCAATAGTGTAGAAGTTCTGGACGGCATGGCACGTAGTGACTGGCCGTGTTATACCTATTTCATTGGAATTTTATATGTTTAGGATGACGGGAAATGTGCGCTAATACATAACGTAACTGACGAGCGTGGTGAACTGTAATGCGATGTATTAGGATTATTGGCGGTTCTTTATTTAGCAGTTTAGCTGCAGTCGTAATAACAAATCTCACTGAAGTTATTACACCTGAATCTGCTACATATACCACTACATATAACAGTGCATGTACATACATATAATCGTGTGTAGTGTTAAGTAGTGGGAGCATGTGAATAAGTGGTTGGCGCTGGTGTTCAATTGGTTTGCGTTGAATCACTTACGGTCAGCATGGAGCCGGCGTGGTCGGTACAATCAATGCGGTGTCATATGGGTGTGCTCTTAAGGCTAATGTGAGAAACAAGCTAGCCTCTTACTGCTGACGAGTATATACGGTCTACCAGTACCTATACACTTATACAGTTATAGACCTACGTATATTAATAACTTAGTGTCACTATGTATTATATAAAATACCTGTTTTTGTCAGTTTCAATCAGTATTTTTTATCATTGAAATATTTCTTGCATTGGATAATGTTATTTATAAGGCTAAGCAGAAGCGACCTAGGGTTTAAGTATAGCGTAAGAATTTCCTATTGGAAATAATACACAGAGGTAGCCGTACCAGTGCTGAGACGCTACGGATTCCGAGTCAGTGTTCAAGTGTCTTTTACATCAAAAACGTTGAAATGTTGAGTGAAGTTTTGTGTGTTGTAGTACGGTCAGCGTATCTTCGTGAATAATATTAATACCTACTTGAATAGTTCGTGGCCCAGTGTGTTAGTATCGCGCACATTTAATTAATATTAATTAATAATACAATAAGCATAGGTATAAATACATATTTTTTTGTGAATTTTGATAAACATGTGGGAGTATTATAAATATTTAATTTTCATTTATTAGATTTTCTAGCTGGGGAAATAGAATGTTATCCAAGCACCCTAAAGGACTGTCTAAGAGTATAATATCTAAACCTTTAGCAGTAGGAACTTACCGGCCTGTCCTTGCAGGACTTGTTTGCCCTGCGTGGTTAGCATGTGAGGAGCTAGTTGGTTACCCTGGAACGGCTTCCCGGCGGCAATCACCTAGGCAACAGGTCTCAAGTTACACAAAGAAAAAATAATAAATATGACGATCTTGACTGCTACTGCAGATGATCTTCAAGACATCATCATAATTATGATATCAGTATGCTGCACCACTCACAACCGGATGATAAAAAAACGACTTTGAAATCCATAGAATTTCGTTAGGTCAGTAAAATTTATGAAACTAGTGTTATTACTTTGTTCCAATAACTGTGGGTATTATTAACCTAATGATAGACATTACGCGTGTCCAGCCTATCCGCAATAACAACCAGGAGGCTGTTGATGCTGGTGCGCTACCTGTCGAACGCCGCGGCGTAACACACGCGAACATGCCGGACGCACTGCACCAGCGGAACAGCCCTAACGACGCCCTGAACGCATTGTTATATTGGACGAGCAGGGAGCTGAAAGATGTTTGCGTATAATGAGCCCACAGGCAACACGTGTTTAGTGAAGGACAATGCGCTCCGAACAATGTTATTTTACTTGAGCATCATATCGTTTTACCTTGGGCTATCATGCAACAGCGCCCTATGCTCTTTGTACATGTCCTCATCTCATCGAAGTTCAGTGATATATACCGAATATTCACTTACTATAAAGTCGAACAATATAAAATACAAAATATCTGAGGTATATTTTGACATTACCAAACTAACGTTAACCCAGAGTTTATCGACTTAACTCTCCCACATCGATGGGTTATATATAAGTATATTTAAAAGTTTAACACTTTACCTGTAACTTTTGGTGGCAGGGTGAATTATTTGATTAACTCTTATTCAGGATAACCTATGAACACGGAAATGGGCCTAGAAACAACACAATGTAAGGGACAAGGGACAACAAAAGTGTGGACATACCTGTATCTGCTGTGAGTTGATGCCGGGATGCAGGGCAATATTGCCCGGCATCAACAGCGGCCCCTGCGCGTTGTACAGCTGCTGCAGATACGTGTTGTTCTGCAGCGGCTGCTGGATCACTTGCACGCGGCTGTGGCCCCACTCCGCGCTAAGCACATAGGTTACACGATGTTCAATTTGAAATTGTTATCAATTGTTGCGATAACTTGACTTCGTTTGGCGCAGTGAAAGTAAAACTCTATTTACTACTCTATGAATAACTCATGTTTAGGATTTGTTTTTTCAAAATGCAGTATGACTCTCTCTTTTTTTTTTGGGTGGGAAATCGTCAAATAACGTCTCCCGCTCAGGGTGGAGAGGAAAGACGTGTCAGACTTTTACTGACTAAACCCACCGTGTTCCTTCAGTTGCCCATATGCCAGGGCCACGGTATCATTTTCGAACAAATCTCGCGACCCTAGCAGATCTCACGACCCTGGCTCTGTGTTCTGTATCACTAAAATCTCCTTACAATTATCGTAAGCATTCATCATTCTCCTGCCATATCTGCCTGCTATATCTAAATTTATTTGGGGTCGGCGCAACGTGTCATTTAGTTCCACACTTAAATTGTCGTAACTATTGAAGGAACGAAATCGATAAAGGTAATCCCGGTGTTTACCTATAAATGTTTACACAATATTATTTAAAAGTTATTGCATAGATTCCGTTGAATGAATTTCACTTTATGCATGACCCTATTTTATGTAATGTACGATTCCTAATTTGATATTCATATTAACCTGTCCGTTTTCCTGATGCGTAGGTATACGTTCAGGAAAATAAGCAGGTTTAATTATATACGTGAAAACTTGACATGACATGTGTTATGTTGTATCATACTGACACGTTTGGCGAGGAAGGGTTAGCTGGGTTGGACGGGCTCAACGATGTTACAATTATTTTGTTATATACAGAGTGATTGTTATCCATATTTCTTTTTAATAGATCTAATAATTTTCTACTCATACTTTAGAGTTTCGCCCGTAACACCCAGCATAAAACACATAGCAAATATTTGGAAGACTGCTGGTCCGTTACATAAATATTAACATTAGAAAAAAGGATCTTACGATTATGAATCAAAGCGCACAAACGCTTTCTACAAAATATATATGTTTTTATTTGAATAAAAAAATTCAAATAGAATCTTAGAATCAATTTTTAAATGAAGGGTAGTTTTACCTGATCTGCTGAGGATGTTGTGAGTTCGGCGGCAAGCTCTGCAACGGCGGCATAGTGGAGATGCTGCCCGCCTGCTGCTGGATCCCACCCCCAGCTTGCTGCACCTACATCAGACGCCATTGATTTACAGCTGTTTATTTAACTTGGGTATTGTAACAAGTCGTCATGTAAACTCGGCACGTTACTCAGACATATTATCTTAGAGATATTATTTTAATAGATTTGATATGAACCCCCTCATATCAAATCAATTTAACTGTCAATCAAGAATACTGTCATGAACTTTTTCATTCGGTAGAAAATATTATTAAAACCAATTTAACCCCTTAACTGCCATACGGTGGAAGTGTGCCCTGCCTGGGCGGAGCATCACCGTGTCCTCGTGGAGGCGATCGGCGGCGGCGACCTCTCGCGCCCGGCCCTGGTGCGAGCCATGGTACGGAGCGAGAGGGAATGGGAAGCCGTCACCTCCTTCTGCGAAGCAGTAATGCTCGCGAAGGAGGAGGCGGGGCGCGTGAGGGAGTGGCAGTCTCTGCGCCCTCACGTCCCTAGCCGCCGCAGGAGGTGACGCCCCGGGCGTCGGGAGTCCATAGCGGACTCCCGGCCACCGTAGGCGCGAGCTTGCGGGTGGCGAGCAATGGGTAGCTCGCCGCCCGGTAAGGACCAAGCTCGGGTCGACGGCGCGTAGTGTTCCACGCGCGCCTCAAAGAGATGTCAGCAGCGCTGAAGGGGTCTTCTAGGACCGATGCCTGCCGGGGTCGCGTGATTGTTCGAAAGAGATACCGTGACCCTGGCACATGGGCAACTGAAGGAACACGGGTGGGTTTTAGTCAGTAAAAGTCTGACACGCCCTCCCGCTCCGCCCAGAGCGGGAGAAGTCATTTGATGATTTCCCATCCTGAAAAAAAAAAACCCCCTTAACTGCCATGTCGGACTATGTGTCCGACACTTTTTCTTCCATTCAGGCCTGGTCTGACTATATGACCGACAACACATACAAAATCTGAACATGTCGTTGCTGCCTGGCGGCCATGTTTTTGGAATAAATAATGTGTTTATGGAATAAATAATCTATTTAAAGTGAAGTAACACTATGTACATTTTTTGACTTTTTCTGATTTTAACCATGGCAGTTAACATGTTAAGTGTTGTTAATAAAGAATACTGTCATGAACTTTTCATTCGGTAGAAAATATTATAATTAATTAATTTCAGTATCAATGAAGAACACTGTCATGAACTTTCAGTTGGTAGAAAATATTTTTAAAATCATTTTAAGTATCAATGAAGAAGACTGTCATGAACTTTTTTCAGTTGGTAGAAAATATACTTATTAATTAATTTCAGTAGCAATGAAGAATCCTGTCATGAACTTTTCATTTGGTAGAAAATATTATTAAAATCAATTTAAGTATCAATGAAGAATACTGTCATGAACTTTTCAGTTGGTAGAAAATATGATTAAAATCAATTAAAGTGTTAATAAAGAATACTGTCATGAACTTTTTCATTTGGTAGAAAATATTATTAAAAACTAGATCTAAATCAAACGACGACTGCCCAAATGTGAAGTTGACTCTTAAAACTCTTTTTATTATAAAAAATGTTTGCCAAATCTTACACCTTTTGGGGTTTCAAGAACAATCATATTAACATTTTCTGTAAAAATGTATTGTATTTCTTGTAACGAGTATGAATCTTATTATTCATTACGCACGAAGTTAATTTATTTGTGGGCGAATCGACCACTCCAAAAAGTAAGTACTAGGTGGCACGTTTTGAATTTGAGGTCCAAATAAAAATCTAAGATGGTGGCTGCGAAAATTTTCAGATTTTTCAGCATGGGTGTCGTTTTCATAGTGTTCGACCAATTAAATGTCTACATCGAATTACATTCGGTGTTGAAGAAGAAAGCGTGGCCCGGCTTCACACGTTTATTTCTTATTGAAATAATCCAAAACTTTAATATGATTTAAATATCACAGAGCTTAGTCTTTAACTTTCTTTTGATGACAAATCGATCGAGAATATTCCTGAGCCACTTTGAGTCGCAACCAAGCTCGACTTACAATCGTGTAGTGTTATCAACTTATCGGCTTCCTTTCTGTTTCCGGCTGATTACATCACACGTGGTTACAGTCCATGGTTACATTCTATTTATTGGATGGTTAAATTTTTAAATCAACTTCTTTATATTCTAGTATTTTCTTTACGTTATTTACTACTACGTTATTTAATACGCTAAGGGCATTTCACTATAAACATTAAGAACTTTTTGTACAGTCAAGTTTTATATCACTGCGTCAATTTTCAAATTCTTTCCATTCCATTGTAAATGCCAATAATACCTTTCGAAGCTACAACACTGAGCAGATTATTACATAGAAAACTATATTTAACTAGTGATCGCCCACTGCACTGGTCGAAATTCGACCGTACTTCATTTGACAAATATTCTCCACATGATCATAGATTTTAAAAATAAAATAGGTTATATATCTATCAAATTAATTTATTACCTATGGTTATACTTGACATTCAGTAAGACTATAGACACAAAATATTAATGACAGATGTTCTCGATTGGACCACAGATTTGGACCATAAACAAAAGAATATCTATGCATGTGTATATTAAATACACGGTAATGAATAGTAGTGTGTGTAACGTGTTATTTATTGAAAATAATGTATTTTTATGCATAATTTAAAAAAATATTAGCATTCGTCACTTCTTCTCTGTATAAACTATAAGTGTGCGAAATTTCATACTCCTCCGTCAGCCCAATTTCCGTAAAAAGCGATCCAAAGTTTTCGCTTCACGTATTAATATATAGATAACTTCAAAATAAAGATCAAAATAGGATACCAATGTCGAGCTGAGAAAACCTCAAAACCTTTTTTGTGGCCTAGCCAATTTGTGAAGCGCAAATCAATTTCCTTTTAAAATTAAATGTGAGCGTCTGTCAGTGCCACTTTTTAATAAAGTTGAATTCATACTGCACAATTGAAATTATTGAGCAATACCTATTTGAGCTGAGTCGATGATTAGACAAAAAGACGGATCGGACGGACCTAATACAACGTCAAATGCGTACGGTGACGGAGCGGCATTTTAAAAGCACATCGTGGTCTCACATTAAACGTCGAAACATCCAAAAACCAAGAAATGGTAACTCACCTCGCTTGGGTTGTTCGCGTGCGCAGTTATTTCTTCTATCTTAACCCTTAATTCACCACCTGAGTCCCAGGGACTCACATTCAAATTTCAAAACTCCATATTTCGTTCATTTTCGCGACTTCATTGCCCCCCGCCACAGTACCTTCCTGCAGTGTTGCGGGCGACGCGGGGTGGAGCGGACGTGCGCGTACGGCTCTTATATGGTGAGTTATTACGCCAAGTGAGTCCCTGGGACTCATGGTGGTATTTTATGTTATAATTTTTATTTTTTATTTATGTTTTCACTGCCTGTATTTCTTGCCGTTGTTACTTGATTTTATATATTATTGATAATTTATTAATCTTCTAATGTTTTTTATTGTTGTAGAATCACAAAATGGCACACAAACAAAAAGAAACTTCATCAGTGTATGTAAATGCGGAAAATGCTAATTCAGTTTTGGATTCTTGGCTTCAACAAAAACTCGACGATGAAATTGGGAGTGACAACGAAGAACACGATAGTCAACTAATTGTAAAGACTGCTTACTGTTGCTGCAAATGTATGAAGCCAATATGTTTATCTTGCTCTAAAAAGATTTGTCAACGGTGCTCTTAGGTATTGGTCAAAACCCGTTGCACGTTTTTTATTTTTATATAGAAGCATATGTTTTTGTTATTTTTGTAGTCTATTATGAAAATATAAAAGGTAGTTATCATTGTTTTTCAAAAAATTTTGACAGTTTTATGAGACTTAAAAAAAAACCATTTTCTTTTAGGCTGTTAAGTTTACATAATTCCTATAATTTCTAAGATGATCTCAAGAGTTTTGCTAAGTGTATTGTGTTTATTTTAGTACTAAATAAGTGGTAAAGAAGTTAATAAAAAAAGTATTTGAAATAATAGTTATTTTATTTAAAGAAAAATTAAAATAATATATGTGAGTCCCTGGGACTCATAGTGGGAGTCTACGTTAGTATCTTTGACCTGGTGAATTGAGGGTTAAGCTCAAATTCTTTTCTAACCACATGTTTTCCCGAAATGTTGTTAGAAATATTTATGCGCCTTTTCTTTCTCGCATGCATATCCATACGGTTTGCCTCGTCGAGAATATTGAACAACACCGCCTTGCGAGCCATTTTAACATTAAATTTGGAAGTATTACAAGACTGGCACCAATTTCCTAACTATCATTTTTGCTATTGTCATTTTGACAATTCTTTCCCGATACACAGATATTCGACCTATTGTTGCTTCTGAAGTTTATTCGCGATATGACACTAATTCAATTGGAAAAAGAACACGAACGTGTCGCGGGGAAAAAGCTTAAAGCCTCGTCCCCACTAGGAACATTTGTCGAGCGACATGTGTCCCCGGTGACATCGGGCGATGTCGGGCGACGTCGGACGACATTGTTGAAACTGTTCCTTGTCGCACAGTAGATAAAGAGTAGTGATAGAGTGTGGACGTGCGTGCAACCATGTGCGTGTGAACTGAGGGACCACACTGAGAATTCGCGAAATGAAAATCTTAGGATTTAGTAGTAGAATTAAAACAATTGTAGAACGAATCTGGGAATTTGTAAGCAAATATATTAAAAACTACGACCCATAAAGTGTGGTCCCTCAGTTCTCACAGACGTTCAGCCAGATCTCGGAAAGTATCTTAAAAAATAATGTTTTGTGGATACAGACATTTAGTAAAGAATTTGTAAAGATATTTACTAAATGACAGACCACAAAGCATTAAAGATAAAAAAAAATATAACGACTAAACTGTGGTCCCTCAGTCTACATAACAAAGATAAATATTTTAGTGAATATTACTGAATAAAATTAATAAAACCGTTATTTTTCTACATAAAGTTTTAGTAAAAGTCTTACAATATTTTGTAAAAAAGAAATGGAGCAAAACTATCGAAGCATTTTGAAGATAGCGATGATTAAAACTGGTCCCTCAATCTTCTCCTCCACTGACATATGTGCGTGTGCTAGCTGCTAGACGAGAGGAATATCAGAAGATCTAGTGTACTTAACATTTAGTAATATGTTTCTACTAAATAATAGGTATATAAAATTGTGTATTTCTTACCTCTTAGCTGAGATAATATGATTTGTTTAATCCTATGAAAATAGATAGAGCAGTGTGACCACACAATAAAACAAAATGTAGACAGTACTTTTATACTTTATTTAATATATCATTATTTAGACGAAACGAAAACAAGGTTGTACGGTTAATTTAATGCTAAATATAGCAAGGCTAACAATAACAAGGCTTATGTGTATTTAATAAAAAGTAGATTACAAAATAAACTAATCACTTATTATAATACTTTTATTTAAGGACATTTGGATGTAGCTTAATGAATGTAAGTATATTTGTTCGTCAGTACTTTCAATAAGTTTGAGATGTTGATCATCATAGCAAAAGAAACGCTCATTCATAAAACAGTGACATCGGTAATGGCCAAGACCGCCTGGAATTAATGCTGGAATGAATTCAGATGCGCCCATGATTTTGTAGGTTTTGTTCTTTACTGTTATGGTAACAGGAACATTAGTAAGGTAATTTTTATCAGTGCCATTCAAATCGAATGATATTATTTTTGAAAGCTCGTAATTGTAACTAAATTGGTCATCACAAGTGGTACAGTTCCTGTTTCCTTGATCGATGTTAATTACATCTTCTAAAATACCTATGCCAAATACTTCAATGAATTATATTTTATTTTCAGTTTCCTACTTTATTTATCATCATAAACACTATGTGTACGTTAAAAACCTCTGAGCTGATACACATTAAACTTATTTTTTTTTTTAAATGAGGGTAATGTAATTTAATGTGACTTCAAGTTTGCGTTCGGAAACACCTTGCTAATCAACTGAATTATTTAGCAGCAAAAAAAAAATTAAATGCTATGAAAATACTAGAACTACATAATCTTCCTTTATTTACCGATATCACTGTTTCCGAACGAGCTTCTTTTGCTTTTTTCAAAATTATTGTAAGTACTGGCAAAAGTATTGTAATAAGTGATTAGTTAATTTTGTAATCTACTTTTTAAGGTTCCGTTGCCAAATGGCAAAAAAAAACGGAACCCTTGTAGATTCGTCATGTCTGTCTGTCTGTCCGTCCGTATGTCACAGCCACTTTTTTCCGAGACTATAAGAGCTATGCTGTTGTAACTTGGTAAGTAGATGTATTCTGTAAACCGCATTAAGATTTTCATACTAAAATAGAAAAAAACAATAAATTTTGATGTTCCCCATACTTAGAACTGAAACTCATTTTTTTTTATCAAACCCATTCGTGTGGGGTATCTATGAATAGGTCTACAAAAATGGTATTGAGGTTTCTAATGGCATTTTTTTTTAAGTGAATACCTACAGGTTTGTACGGAACCCTCGGTGCGCGAGTCCGACTCGCACTTGGCCGGTTTTTTATTAAATACACATAAGCCATGTAATATAGCATTAAATTAACCGTACAACCTTGTTTTCGTTTCTATGATATATTAAATAAAGTATAAACGTACTGTCTACATTTTGTTTTATTGTGTGGTCACACTGCTCTATCTATTTTCATAGGATTAAACAAATCATATTATCTCAGCTAAGAGGTAAGAAATACACAATTTTATATACCTACTATTTAGTAGAAACATATTACTAAATGTTAAGTACACTAGACCTTCTGATATTCCTCTCGTCTAGCAGCTAGCACACGCACATATGTCAGTGGAGGAGAAGATTGAGGGACCAGTTTTAATCATCGCTATCTTCAAAATGCTTCGATAGTTTTGCTCCATTTCTTTTTTACAAAATATTGTAAGACTTTTACTAAAACTTTATGTAGAAAAATAACGGTTTTATTAATTTTATTCAGTAATATTCACTAAAATATTTATCTTTGTTATGTGGACTGAGGGACCACAGTTTAGTCGTTATATTTTTTTTTATCTTTAATGCTTTGTGGTCTGTCATTTTGTAAATATCTTTACAAATTCTTTACTAAATGTCTGTATCTACAAAACATTATTTTTTAAGATACTTTCCGAGATCTGGCTGAACGTCTGTGAGAACTGAGGGACCACACTTTATGGGTCGTAGTTTTTAATATATTTGCTTACAAATTCCCAGATTCGTTCTACAATTGTTTTAAGTCTACTACTAAATCCTAGGATTTTCATTTCGCGAATTCTCAGTGTGGTCCCTCAGTTCACACGCACATCGTGCAACCTGCGACAATGTGGTCGAACGACGTAGTGCTGCGACTTATTGAACTACATATATCGCTCCTATGAGTATTTGAAAAATTATAAAAGTATGATAAGGACGTGTAAGAATCACCACTTGCTAGGTACCTTAACGTAACAGCAAGTCTAAATTTAGCATCCACGGGATCACGGAATCTAGTTTTCTGTTTAGATATTGATGGGGATATTTTACACAAGAGTATTTCAAAGTCTGTTGATGACATCCGAGTAAAATTCTGAAATGAGTCGTCTAGAACACTGAGATCATTAAATACACTTGTTTTGTTTCGCAAGTACTGTTTAATCCACAATCTTCTCTTCTTTTTTGTTATTGATGCATTCATCATTATATAAGCCGCACTGTACAACACTACCTCTTCCGGAGACATGATAGGTTCGACTGAACTGATGTGGACGGAGACAAGACATCGGGCGACGTGGGGCGATGTAGGGCGACATCGCCCGATGTCTCCGGGGACACATGTCGCTCGACAAATGTTCCTAGTGGGGACGAGGCTTTAGCTTCCACAACCTTTGCAAGCTAGGACAATGTGAGCGGTAAATTATAAAGCTGGCAGCACAGCGCGGGCTATTTATAGCTTAGTTCGGACGAGCAGGCGGTTGCACGACTGTCTTGTCGGACGACCGCATCCACAACAATCGATTCCCCCGGTAGTGACCACAAAATTGATAGAACACAACTCTGCAGAGTGGGTTTTGAAACGGGGCAGCAAGAACCTACCCTTAATGCCCCGTTCAGTCTCCTATGACCTTTGTCCTGTAACTACAACGGTAAAGGTACCTGCACTTACTGCTCCATCTCAAAGAACCATTATATATTATATAGACGCGTAGGCTTTTGCAAGCAACTTTGGTATCAACATTCAAGACGCGATTACTAGTCGCGATCCACTCTGAAGTCAATACAAAATCGAGTAAAGAAACTAAACCCTGATTTTTTCCTGATTTCCTAGACTAATATGACAGCTGCGATCGACCGTTTTTCAAAAAAAAAACCCACATAGTCTTCACATTCACAATAATGAAAACAATTTTCATTACAAAGCAAAATGTTCATGTCATTGCATATACATATAAAATCCATCAATGTGCATGCAAAATCCGGAAATAATGTAGGCCATATAGATCATATTTTGAGGACCATTTAAATAGATCGTTATCAGAAATGGTCTCCTGAGGGAAGAACAACACGGATTGAGTGGACCTGTCCAGTCAGTTCACGCATTTATCAGTAATCATGTAGCTCAACTCAGAACTTTGGACATGACAAGTAGTTATAGAAACAGCTGAAATCGGAAAAAAACAAAAAACAGGGTAGGTATAGTTGCTCACGAGATAAGAGCCTATGTGCGGCCAGCCTTTACGTGTTATGAACTTGTCTATCACTTAGCCAGTATATCCTATCATATTGCCAAATGTTGATCCTTTCGGTCCTCTTTTCTTGCCAGATCCAACCATGCGTGTGGTTCCTCTATGCGCGAGTTTTACCAAGTAACTTTAATGATAACCAATATCTCGTCAGCCTCCAAAACTCCAGCTAGCCGAAATAAAGGATACACCAATTTTAACCACAGTTTAAATGACATCAAAAATAACGATAACATTAACCTAACTAGTACCTCAACTTCAGCGGTTACGGGCTACGATTCGTGTCTTTATGTTCGTCAACTGCTTGGCAGTTCTAACCTATAAAAATATTGTGTTAATCATGAATGCACTCTTCTATAACCTTTAATTACTCTCATGGGGTCACCCACCGTACTTCCTTGTGACGAAAAAGTAGTAGCATTGGTTAAAATGTCTCAAAGGTGCGCGGGCTACCTTCATGCATCAATCCACCTTAAATATATAATAGTATTTTCAAATATTTCATTGTCACTAAAAAGCTATAGAATTTGTCGTCTCAGATTGTGGTCTCTATTAGTCCCATGGAGTTTACACGTCAGTTTCTTCATGCTAGTAATTAGGGGCTAAGTAAACAAACTAGTTAGATATGCCCATACTCCACGACATACTGTGGAAATCGCGCTCAACCGTGTAACGATGATAGTGATACTAATACGATTTGCCAGTAGGGAAGAGAAAATTTTATCACCCTTACGTTGTTCGATAAAAAAATGGAATTAGAATTAATTTTTGGAGTGTCCCATTAAATGTCATACTTACATAAAATATTTTAGAGCAGTATAATTTGTAATTTAAATTTCTTTATAATTTATTTCAAAATTGTATGTCTGGGTAGTTTACGAGATAACAGAGAATGGTCAATTTTCATCAATTTTCTTAAATTACTTAAACAACCATGTAGTTTGAAGTTGTAAATAAAAATGACACCCTTAAAAAAATACCACGCTAATAATGATTAATAATCGCGCTAATCTATAAACTTAGACACTATCGAAAGCGTGATCACAGTGAGCTTGAAGTTTAGCCTTTGTCAAAAAAAATTACCCACCTATATTTTGGGGATACCACCACGGTTTGCCATTTGTCACCCTTTTAACTTGATGGAGCAACAGTTGGTAGTAATCTATGGTAATTATTATTGTTTAGTGTTAAAATTAAGTTAGAGGGAAGCAATACCGTAGCTCTTGGTGCAACCCACTCTAAGAGAGAGAATCTTACCTGGTGTGACATGCTGCTGGGCATCGAAGACACGACGGTGACCGTCTGGTGATGCTGCTGGGAGGGCTCGTGCTGCGCCATGCTCATCTGCTGCTGCACCACTTGCGTTTGACCGTCTACTATCTGTGTGCGCAAATGGTTCAATGAGCATTATTTGTCATTTGTTTTCATCACGATGTTAAGCAATTTTTATTCTTAGGCATGATACTACACGACTACGAAAAATGGCATAGGTATTTGTTATTAAGATAATTATGTACTGATGTAAAATTTTCCTTTCTGAAGTCTAGATATGTCTATGTGCTAGAAATTTCTCGTTGGCAGGATGCGTAAATATCAGCGTTCCATGCTATAAAAGCCCACTGAGGACCGAGCGGAAATCAAATATTATCAACATTAAGCAAACTTTGACTTTTCATTTAACTACTTTTAACATTAGCAAACGGCCGGAAATTATATTACGGTATCCACTCTCAAAGCAGGCCTGGCAGGTGGCGTAATGTGGTTACACATGTCCACCCACCACACATCCACTGCCTCCCATGTAAACCTATACTCATCTGTAGGTGATGAGAGTTGTAGTGAACTGAAAATTAATTGCAACCTATAATGGGGTATTTTAATATTGTTACTTGCGAAGTAAATGGAATAACAGAACTTTTTAGCGCGAGTTGGTAAAAGGCTAACTTTATTTTAAATTACAGAGATAACGAAAAAAAAAATAAACCATAGGATTTTCGTCCTGTCAATATGATTGTAAACCTGGTACCTTTTCTTGAATCATCCTGTGTATGAATCATCATCATCACACTTTACCTAACCGTGGATTTTCTTGCCGGCTCATCTCCACACTAGGAAGTGTCGAAGGGCGGGCGTTTTGGGGGGACTGTCTTGTGTAACTTTGACGTTCAAAAAGTGCTGACTCTCAGCCTAGTTTGAATAAATGACTTTTGATTTTGATTTTCCAGAGGAACCGACTCATGCTCAAACCGGTGCTGCTGATGTTTCATTAGTGATAGGTAGGTTTATGTGAAATACAATATTTTTTAGTTGAATTCGATTTATGTCTCTTATGTATCGCGTGGTATTTGAACCGTCACAGCATTCTGAAGTATTCAGAATGTTCTGTCAGTGTTTTTTTTTAATAAATTCTTCATGAAATTTGGTTTCCTCCAGTCTTCTGTGCGGGTTGATTGAAGAAATTCGCGATATGTCCCCCGACAAAGAATATTTAAGTTATTAGAGGTGTCAACGACATACTTTTTTAAATTCAATTAAATTCATGATGTTTCAATAATGCTCATTAATTATTCATTCTCTGCTTTTTTTCTTACTTTTGTTATGTTTTTTGTCAATAAATATTTTAATTTTAAAATTGCATAAAATTGGAACGAGACATTTTTGGGATGTATACAGGAATTTAAGAGCATATCTTCAGTTAAAATTACTTACGAATACGTCTGACTAAAGTTTTCATATATGTATATCACAGCGATTGTAATAATTTGTATTAAATACATTGCTTTTTAACCTGTCTTTGAGTGACTGAGTGGTTTTTACTTCGCTTGTTTTTACAAGCAATGTAAAATCATAAAATTATACTTAATTTATGCGAATGCATCGAGTAGTACGGCTGCTGTATCTTGCGACGAGTTAGTGATGTGCTTGTTGCACAACCACCAACGTATACTAGCGATAACAACGTTGATTGCCTAGTGAATAATTATATTGTTATGATGGTTTATTGTTCAATTTATCAACAATTTCGCCCCGGTTGGAAGACCGGTGTGAAATAATGTATTTTACTCATTTTGATTTTATAACATTTTCTTAGTTTTTTTGTTACGAGATTATATATTAAATATAGTTTACTTATATCTTATATCTTTAAACGAGCAATTCTTGTATATATATATATAATCTGAATCTCGGAAACGGCTCCAACGATTTTCATGAAACTTAGTGTACAGGGGGTTTTGGGGGTGATAAATCGATCTAGCTAGGATTAATTTTTATAAAACGTCGTTTTATTCGTGTTTTCAATGACCAACTTTATCGATAATCAACTTGAACATAAACTTATTATTTTAAACACAATTTACCAAAAAATACCGAGCAAAGCTCGGTCATCCAGATATTTATATTAAAATCGGTCCATATCACTTTTAGGGTTCTGTACCAAAGGAACCATATTACTAAGCCGCCACTGTCCCTCTGTCCGTCCATCCGTCTGTCGGTCGGTCAGCGGGCTGTATTTCCTGAACCATAATAGGTTAATAGTTGAAATTTTTACAGAGTATGTATTTCTACTGCCGCTTTAACAATGTATGTCCACATAAAAACGAGTTTCTTTTTTATTTTCCTGGTGTTAAATTCATACGGTGTATATGTACAATGTTACGGAACTTTTGACTTTAATGAAAGAATCAATGACTTTCCGATTTTGGCAATACTTTAACAACGTGTTGGGTATCGATATAGAAAACAAAAAGACTTTAAAAAAAATCTTCATTCGATTGGCGAAGGTGTAATCGATTACACATATTTTAGGAGTTTTGACGCTTATTTTTTGAGATTGTTAAGTTAGGCCTTGAGTTTGCCTTCGAGTTAGGGCTTGTAGAGTTATAAGCTTGGCTCTACATGAGATCTAATAACTTTTTGACAGCCATAAGTGGCCTCGTTTTGGCAATATTTTACATGATTTATTTTTTGGTGGCATGTGTATTTACAGCATTATAATAATTAAAATGTACACACAACTCTTCACGTTCGAATTGGCAATTGGACGTAGTTAAGTAATAAGGGTCCAATCCACAACTTGGTCGAAAATGAGTGAAGTGCACCAAACTGGTCTAAATTATACATACAACAAGTCACTAAAAACGACCTAGCTAAAAATTGCTTTATTTTTCGTATATTTAAACTCTAGAACCAATGGAATGGCGCTTCTTATTTTTTTTTTTTTTTCAGATTAAACAATTCAAACTTTCTGGTTCTTAACTAGTATTTCTAACAGAATATGTTATAAAAAAACGTGTTAATATTCCACTAACAAAATTAAAAACTTTTTGTTTGTAAATCCACTTGAATTTAAACGTCAATGATATCTCAAAAGTAACTGGGTGGGAATCAATCCTTTTCGCTTAACTAAGTCTAATCATTATTAAGTTATTGATTAATAATGTCAATTCTGTAAATACACGTTCCTAACATATTTTGATACCTTGGTGGATCCCCCTTATTTTGAGTGTTTTGATGGTAATATAGCTACCGCCATATTACCATCAAAACATTCGACGACCGCTTTACGACTTGAGATAACTATTGTAGTTAGGGAGCTGGCGAGCATTTCGGTATATGATTTGCACACGTTTCACGCCGAGGTGGATTGCAGTTTAAATCATTACGAATTGATTTGGTCTAAACAATTAAGGTCCTATGTCGCTGCGTTTTCGCGTCACAGCGGATTGAAGTTGCTTAAAAAAATCGGGGCATTAAATCATTTGCACATGTATGCCTCTGGAGTTCATGGTTACAATCATCTTGGAAACGAAGAAAATCGAAGAGGCAGACATTCAAGACTCTGCATTATCATGGGACGGAGTTGTAAAAATGTTTTAAAAAAAGCTCTACTAAGTCATTTGCACGCGGTTCTCATTGTGCCCATTCGATTCACTATGACTCTGTGGATTGGTAAAAACATGTGGCAGAAACTTTGCTCACTGATTTTCAGCGGTATAACTGTTTGAAATTCACGGAATCAAGGGACAGCGGGTATTGCATGGGATTGTTGTTATTCTTTATAGTGTTGTTCTTATAATTTTGCTTAATATTATCCGCTAAACTCACGGTAACGATTAAACTTCTGGAGCTGAAATCTATGCAATCATATTTTTTTCTCAATGCCAACCAGAAACGAAATGAGCTTGGAACTTTAATTAGAAAGTAATCTTTTAATTTGCATGTTTTAATGTAATCTGAATAGGATTAGGATCTGGATAGGAACAGTCTTAAACTTTTTTAAATCACGTTTTATTTGTGTAAAATACGTAGATTTTGAACCAAGGCTCCATTTATTTCTTTTTTTTTTTGCAATGAAAAATTTTAAAACAAAACGATAATATTTAGCAAGCGTCGTCATGTGAAAGTGCCTAAGAGAGAGAGAGGAAAAGCGTGCAAAATAAAAGGGGAGGCTGTATATATATATATATGCTCTATACATTTAGTTTCACAATACGGAAAAGGTAGGAACTGAGTTATACAGTTCTCACTCATATTCCCAAATAAAAGAGAGACACCACGAAAGGAAATATGGGGATATTTTTATACCTGCTTGGTTTGGCGCGAACGTCGGGTTGAAAATAAGGAATTCAAACATCAGTCCAAGAGGCAGACGTGTGCGCATAATATAGCACACCATTACTTTTTTAAATTTTTAGAGCACTGTCAATAGACAACGCAGAGGCAACATGATGGCAGACTATTTTTCCGTGGTTCTTCTCATTGTTTTTAATCGAACAATTCAAATCTGCCAAGTGTGCACTTCATATACGGTTTTTTAAATCATAAAAATAAATTAAATAATTGAATACTACAAAACTCAGAGCCCTGGATGTCTGCCTTTTCGATTCTAAGTGTTTCCAGGATGACTGATCATCAGCCCCAGACGCAGACGTGTGCGCATAATATAGCACACCTTTTTTTAAAACATTTTTGAAACGCTGTAGATTTACAACGCAGCGCCACCATGGTGGCAGACGAGGTCCTTGATGTTTCTTAGGGTATAATTATCACTATTAATAACGTCTGCCTTGTGTGCTGATCATATCGAAATTTTGCTCGCCAGCTCCCTAACTATTGGTTTTATACATATTTTATTCGATTTATGTCATGATCGGTTGCAATTAGACTTCTGTTGGGAAATAAAAAATCTTTAATTTAGCAGTTTAGTCTTTATAAAAACAGGATCGATTAGCATCAAAAACGTCTTTGGAAAAAAAAATCCTGCCACTTTTCTCTGAGAAATATGTACATAACAAAAATAAAACTAGGATGTCTCCTAAACGGTTACACGATTATAGTACCTTCCCTTACCGCCCTGTCTCAAAACTCCACCCTGTATAACTTAAGTAAAATGAATACTAATTTCCAATTGTTATTTAATACAAAATTGTTTTAAAAAAACTAAGTTGTAATCTTTAACTTGTATAATAATTATGTCTAATATTATTCAACTAATTTTAAGTCTTATTGTTGAACAAATCTATGCACGAAAAATTCTTTACTCTTTTATCACAAAAGCAAAACTTTTATATTTAGTTTTAGTTTTCATAAACTTTCCCAAAATACACAGGTAAATTTTTCGAACGACATAATATAGTGTTTATAGATGTAGCTCTTATTTTATTTTGTTTTATTTGAAAAAAAAACGATATTACATTACATATAAAAAAGTTATATAAAACAAAATCAATGTAATAATCACAACATATTCCACGTATTTACAAAAAGGTTTATAAAACTTTTTAGCTTATAGGCCCTGTGGTCTGCTCTTCACCAATACTGGCGATACAGATCTGCATCAAACTGACCTCATCCACGACTTGAACATGCAGGAACTCGAAAATTTCTTTCGAATACGTTGTTGTTTTAGAACCCATTGTAATGAAGTGCTACGGCAGCGGCTAATGCCGCGCGCGCGAAAAATAATAATCGAGAGGCGTAGTGAGGCACGTCCGAGCTCGAGCGCGAATCACCCTGCACTACCGAACTCCAGCGGACCAGCGCGAATCGCCCTGCACTACCGAGCGGCTTAAATTGATTAAGTATTTTGATTACGAACACAGGGTGTTTTTTGACATGGGACTTACGGAAGCGGAGGATGAAATATGGGATATTGCAAAAAAAATGTGCTATTAAAACAGAATGTATCCTTACAACAATACTATTTAAACCATTTCTGGTATAATGGTACAAAACAAAAATGAACGGGTATTAAGACTATCTATGCGTGAAGCTGTCTTTCTCCACCTTTTTGTGAAAATTGGCACAGTTAAAGTTTATATAAGAATGCATTAAAATTTAAAGAATTATGGTCGAATTTCGGCCACTGGACGTATACTAGTGTGTATAAATATAAATAATATAAAAACAAAACAGGAATTTAAAAAAAAATAACATTTCCTAGCCCTGTGTCAACTGAGTGTTGTAACACAAAAAAAAGACATTTTTCGTTTTCTTCTACTCTCTATTTAGCCGTGAAATCTCATATCCAAAATTCAAAAAGATGTATGTAATAGGAATTGTGATTTAAAACTTAATGAGTCCAATTCCAAACTCGACAGAAATACTACTTAGCTACAATCTATATGGAACAATGAAAGCAAATTGAGTGAAATTCGGTTTATATTTCATTATAAGCTCCCGATTCAATTGTTCAAAAGCTTAAAACATGGTTGTACCATTAATAAACCAAGTAAAGATTCTAGGAACCCATTTTAATTGAGCGAACTCATAAAGCTTTATGAATTCTACTTTCAAAATGTTTTACGATATTGTTTGAATTTTAACAAAGTATGATTTATATCATGAGTAAATTGTACATGGCCAGTTATGTAGTAATTCAAATTAAATGCAAAATTTAAAAAAAAAACTATTTATTTAATTGTCTTCTACAACAGCACTCAACGTCAGCAAATTGCTATCATCAGTAAATCACTCTCTAGCTGTGCTTGTGAGTGTGGTTGCTATGAATGTGAATATCAGTTTCAAATGATGGCAAGGGTGATGCTTTTTACTCCGGTAGTACGTTAACGTGAGATAATTTCTGTACTTCACGCGGATGAAGTCGCGGGCAAAACCTATATATATTGTATTTTACTAATTATCGTTTACACTGAAATCGCCGAATTTCACGGGAAACAAAAGTAACTCAAGATAAAAGTTTCGTATAAGATTTTCAAAATCCTGTTTAACTTTGAAATCTACTTAGAACTGGATATCAATACGTACTTTGTTTTCCAGAACAATCCAGACCTTTGAAGATGAAGCGTTGTACATTGTGATCGACGTTGCACATATATTGCACAGGCCAGTTGCTACGAAGCAGTTCCAAAGGGTAATCGTCGCACAGACGGATCCGGTGTCGGTGAATTAGTTTTAAATTTGGATCGCACTTACACCCAAAAGGTAATTCGGTCTATTACAACGAACACACGGGAAATGCAAATTAAATTCAAGATATAAGTGCCGTATCGTTACCGCTTTCATTTCACAGAGCCAAGAGGTCACAAATTGAGAGGACACGTCGTTAACTCGCGAGACTATAAGCGACAAGGGACCTCGGACACGACTGACGACTGACCACAATTTATCGATGCACCAGTGTAATTTGTAACATATCTGAGTGAGTACACACGGTGTTTTTTTTTTATAGTAAGCTCGGTAAGTGAGTAGTAAACTACGACGGAGAAAAAGGCTGAATGTTCGTGAGCTTAATTTGAGAGAAAATTACACTTTTACATAAACATTTATTCAAAAAAGGGTGTATTTTTGAAGACCACCATTTAATTCACTTTACATTATTCGTGTAAAAAAGTCCCTTTAATTTTCTTTTACAGGTTGTTTTTCGAGAGTCATGTTTATTTTAGTTTTCTTCGAATAAACTTCTTCGTTTTTATGTTCACCCTTGCTTTTGTTCAGTTTTTACCAATAGATCAGATTCTACATCTGGTTTGAAATAAAATTCACTCTGCTACCCTCTACCTATAGAGCCCTCGTCTTTGCAGTTTATAAATTTTTCAACAATGAGTAGCCGTTACTATTTTTAGATAACGAATGGACAGTAGGGTAAGCAGATTTATTGATTGCACTCGCGCGAAAAAGTACACTCTGAGGTAGAGTTTTACAGTTCTTTTTTTCGCGAAATTCCACGCTATACTAAT
This sequence comes from Aporophyla lueneburgensis, assembly GCA_932294355.1. Classification (NCBI taxonomy): domain Eukaryota; kingdom Metazoa; phylum Arthropoda; class Insecta; order Lepidoptera; family Noctuidae; genus Aporophyla; species Aporophyla lueneburgensis. The sequence goes on from OW028733.1 coordinate 19,229,108, forward strand.
CATCAATAATAAAATAAAAATACTTATTTTTTGTTTCGAGCAAATCTTATTCAATTTATTTCGAACTAAAGGGTTGTGGTGATTCCGTCCACGATTGGCACTAATCATGAGGCAATGAACTAAATCCATCTGCTAGTAGACTAGCAGTTATTATATGAAACGATCAAACTCGATAGAATTACACCATAATATATAATTATTGTGGGTAAGTACTAAATCATCAAATATCATCCACAGCTTAAAACTAGCCACTGGGTTTAAGTCACCTTGTATTTCGCCACAGACTCCGAGCATTCAAGACCTTAATTTCGTATTTTAAGAACGACAAAAGTTTGGCGCCACCTTATATATAGTTTTTATTGATTCGAACCTCCGAGTTAAATCTATGCGCCTTCTTTAGTATTTCAGTAACTCTGCATCAACCTCGTTTCTTTAATATTCTAACTTTAAATGGGCACAAAACATGTTTGTAAGTGAGACTTACTTGTTGCTGCTTGATCTCTCCGCTCATCGTCTTCTGGTCCTTGTCTAAGGGCAGGTTGTCGTTAGTCTCTGGCGCCAGATAGCTCAGGCTGATCTCGCCAACGCCCGGTACGTTGAACTGCACCGGATAAATACCAAAAAAATCACACTCAAAGCGGGGCAGAGCCGGTTTCCTCTGCGCCCATTGAAACTCCCTGAATATAGTTTTAACTAACCTCGCAGTAGCTAGCAGCCAGTTGATTCCACTGCTGAACATGCTCCTAAGTACCGTTACGATTTGATATAAGAGTGGCTGCCAAACGGATTCGCGATCTGACTATGTTGCTCCACGGTGACTCGGGTACTAGGGGAGAGGGGGGCATAATGGGGACGTTAAGGAAAATACACAGTAAAATAATCAACGCAATGTATTTATTAATTAAAACTAATTACAACACTTTGGTTACTTATTAAACTATAATTTGGCATAGAATTTGGTGATGTAAATAATCACATGACGTTATAATTTTAATTTTTTGAAACTATATTGAAAACCCCATCGTGCCCCAGGGTAGGGGCAGTATGGGGTACGTATTTATTTTGCATCACAATACAAGCAGATGTGGATTTCTTCTGTATTGTTGTCGTCTACACCAGCACAAGCTGTATGAGCCCACCGTCCACATAGTTGGCAAGCCACCCAACCTACCGAAGACTTTAATAAGTGTGGTTCACGTCAAGGCAGTACAGGCACATGGTATCCTCGTCCGTATTCTCTAGACCACAAGGAGCTTTTTGGATCTTCTGTTTCTTAGAGTTCTTCTACAGGTGAACTGCTTATCTATAGCCAGCAGTTTTGCTTAAGACGGCATCAATTGTCTGTTTCATGTTTTCCGTGGACCAACTAAGTCTCGAACTTTTCTTCTTTTACGTTCGTACCAGTTTTATACCCAAAACAAAATATTTTCTATTATCAAATGAACAAGAACGAATCCACCAGTTAATTTACAAAACAGAGGCATAATGGGAACAACGGTTGCGGGGCATAACGGGGTACCCCATCGTACCCCGTAGTCATGTCCCCGTTATGCCCCAATTCTAACATTATTTAAAATAACAAACCAAATAAAATGAGTGACGGTTAGAGTATTTTTGTTCAAAACATATCAATAAGTAATTTATCTGCAAAAACAAAATAAATATATGATAGTAGTGACATTAAAACTTACCTTTTTATACGCGTATTCGTAGTCACACAAAATTACATAAAATTTCGTTGAAAATCGTTTATTGTTTTAAAAATCAAACGCGCGCAGTCTAGTCGCCGGTCACCGTCAGACTAAAGAGAGATACAAAATGGCTACCTATTAGTGAAAACAAAACACATATAGAGCGTATAGTTTTTTGTAAGTATGGGTGGCCCCGTCGTGCCTCGCGTCCCCGTCATGCCCCCCTCTCCCCTACTTACGGCCCGGAATCATTTCCTAATCTGTCAAGTGTCTCCTTATAGCGTAAGTCGCCCTTTTGAAGTAGGGGAAAACTGTTACGGATTATATAAATGCCTCCCCATAGATATATATTTAAGCAGTACTTTATTTTTAAACAAAAACTTTGTTTCGAAGTTCTGTTGCGTTGTTTCCTTTCTTAGAAAATATAACACTGGATAAGCCTTAGAGAAGCCTTATGAACGCTTTTCCCCTCTGTAAAAGTTGAAGAACAGAAATTCAAGTAAGTTCTTCAGGTAGTTTTGTAAATAGGTATGCAATATGATCACATTCTGTTGCATGTAGAGCGTTCCGACCTTCCGCTAAGTAAGTTCATCTAAGTTCCATATGTAAATCTGTTTTTAATAATATTTAGTGATGTTTTAATTTCAATTAAAAATCCTCAACTCCCTTATGGGAGTTAAATAATAATGATTCCACCAAGATCTAACGTAAAATAAGTTCAAAACGTTCAAAATATTTTTCTTTCGCATTACGAAAAAATCGGTCAAATCAGAAAAAGTTACATCACGTGGCATACGATTATGGCTTTTAGTTAACATGCTAACGTGACTACCGAAGGGTTGGGGTATTATTGGCAATCAAAAATTGACATTTCGATCATTTCTTTATAGGAATTAGTAAGTTATGCTTATATTGTTTAAATAATTGTTTTTTTGAATGTTCAATGTTTTATATTTACATTATAATCCTACTTACTTATTTAATAAATGTGAAAGTTTGTATATTTAGATGATTGTTAGTCAATCACGCAAAACGGCTGAATGGATTTGGATAAAATTTGGCACACAGATAACATTTTTTTTATCCCAGTAGTACGGTACCGTGGGTTTATTTTCGACTACCACACGAGCGAAGCCGCTGGCAAAAGCTATTAGTTTTGTCGTTGAGAAACCTTTCTCTTTAACTCTCCTATTTTATTACTTACTAGCTTTGGCAGCCGCCTCGCCCGCGTTTTATACATATAAACCTTCCTCTTGATTCACTCCGTCTTAAACTGAAAACCACATTAAAATCCGTTGCGTAGTCTAAAAGACGTAAGCGTACAAACACGGGAAGGGACTTTGTTTTATACTATGTAGAGATTGAGATTAGAAAAAAAAAACAGGTACTTACTTATTATTTTATTGTATTAAATTATTTGTGCAGTTAAATATATTTTAAACACTAGTTAATTTATTTCATGGATTTAAAGCAAAATTCCGAATGATTAACGATAATCGATAAAAAAAAATCGTAGGTACGAACTTCTCTTTCCGGACCATAAGCTTCTGTTTGTTTTTTTTTGTAGTAGGAAGCTACCGCAATTCCCGCCAAAAGTGAAAAGTGAGTACAGACTATGGCGCTTAAGCTTTCTCCAGTGTTATATTGTCTTAAATCGTTCATTCTAACTTGAAAATAAAAACACAGAACTCAAGCAGGCAACCTAAGTGGCAATGCTTCCTTTAAGGCGGTTCTAAGTTACATCGTCAACTGAATAATGGCATGGACTGTCATTCACTTTACCATGCTTGCGTGCACTTACGCCGGACAGGTAATAATATCTAACATCAAGCACATACATACATCATTCATATTTTTTTTAAAGGAAATTGTGGATGTGATCAGCACGGGTCATATAAAATTGGCGAAAGCAAAGGGTCGTCTACAGCAGCGGGTAAGGTTCGGGCTGTGAATGATGATGATGATAATACATTACTAAGCGATTAAAAAGTGGAAAGAAACACAGCGTTCGCGGGTGTCTGCGAGGACTAGTTGTAAATAAACCGAAACCCGTTTTTTTTTTTTAACGGATTAAAACCATGGCCACGTAGGTCATACTTTGATTACGTATCACTTTAACATACACATAACATCACGCCTTGTTTCCTCGAAGGGTTGGGCAGAGGTGTACTTGTAATACACCCACATTTCGCCTGTTCACGTATCACTTTTAATTCAGTGAAAAAGGGCGAATTGAAATAATTCACTATTTT